>CM023453.1:992932-1013221 GCA_013339765.2 Haemaphysalis longicornis
CGGCACACGGGCCCACTAACCGCATGCATCGAAACTGTCGCACTGCAGACTTGCCTGTTGAAGACAACCGGAACTACACACAGCACAAGATAGTTAAAGGGGCCCTGCAGCACTTACCACCAACTATTCAGAATATATTTTAAGGTAAAGTCTGCTGTCCTAGAAATCTCCTCCCGCAAGAATTGTAGAAATGCGTTATTAAGTATCAATGGAGCTATGCGAGATTCAAAATCGTGCCTAATCATTCCCTCTCAACTCGAGCTTGGACAATGCGACGAAGGCTGTGCCTCCTGGACGGGGGGTGGCTCATGGCATTGTCATTGGTGGCCTTTGATAAATCACAGGCCAGGGAGTTTTCTCTTTTTCTAAGCAATGTGGACTATATTTCTGCTGTGATGATGAACAAGGCCTGCTCACAAGCGCGCTCAGGCTTGTAGGGTAATTTTGAAGCAATAGAGGCTTGTCGTCGAGTGGTCTGGTTGAAAGTGACGTATGGATTGACTTCGTAAATCCACTCTGCCCACACTCAAAACACTGAAAAAGAACTCTACGTACAGGTTCAGGCATGGAAGAGGTTGGTGCACAGCACCAACAACGGTGGAATCGTCACAGGAAATGTGAGAAATAAAATGTGACACTGACCAGCAACAGCCAGCAGGACGGCCACGGCTGTAATGATGTACCGTATAAACCGGAATATAGGTCGAGTTTTTTTCCAAAGAAATCCGCACAAAAGTCACCCCTCGTCTTATATAGCGGTCATTGGCAGAATGTAAATCGTTGTCTCGCAACAACGTGCAAGCACAGTCCATCGCCATCGCCATTCGTGTCGGACTGCTCTCGCACTATCAGGCCTTTATTTGATCTCGCTTTTCTCTAGTTTTTCGTCTTTTACTTGTTTATTGTGCGTGCGTGCGTACATTTCTGTACGTCTCTGTTCCGAGATGAGTGGCGGCAGTCGACGCCAATTCACCGCGGCGTTTAAGCTGACGGCGATTGAGTCACCGAGCAGAATGGGAATATGGCGGCGCAACACCAGTTAGGCGTTTCGCAGAAAAGTGTGCGGTACTGGCGGAGCCAGAAAGCTAAGCTGTGCGCGTGCAACCCCCGAAACCGATCATTCCGTGGACGTCAAGCGGTGCACCCGGAGTTGGAGAACAAAGTGGCGGACTTCGTCCGGGAACTTCGTCCGGGAACTTCGCTCACGATCACTCCGGAGGCCATGCGCGGACGGGCTCCACGAACTGTACAATGAGTGGATAGCCGCGGCGACAACAAAAAGACCTTACGGGCCGTTTGCGACCGTATAGGTCGCAAACGGCCCGACACCCAGCTACGGTCGCAAACGGCCCGTTTGCGACCGTAGCTGGGTGTCCTTCTCTGGGCAGTCGCTGCCCGACGACATGGTTACACGAGCGTTCAGGAAGTGCTTCATCAGCAATGCGCCTGATGGCGTGGAAGATGACAGTGCGAAGCAGTCATCCTTGGACGACTCTGAGAGCTCGGACGAGTGACTTCGGCAGGCAGAGTGAGTGGCAGTGACGGACAGGTGTCGAAAATAAATATAGACATTGTGAGTGCGCTTATGTGCCGAATTATTTTTTTTTGTCAACTTTTCCCACCTCAAAGTAGGGGGTCGACCTATATACCGGGTCGACCTATAATCCGGTTTATACGGTAACTAAAGTGGTGTACAATGAGAGAAACCCGAGAGAGTGTGGCTGGCTTCCTCACATCTTTCACAGAAATTTGCGACAGCGGACCGCTTCACGTGTACGTCACTCAGGTATTCCTGGCAGCGTAATCTAAACGTCGCACAGGTTTATTTGAACTGCTCAAAATATGTTGCAGGGTCCCTTCAACGACTCATTCAGCCACCGCCAACATATATTCAACATACACCAAAAGTTTACAGACACAAGCGTTTTCATCCTTCGCCCAATTTATGAAAAAAGGCAGACTGAGTGGTGCAGGAGTGAGGTCCCCTGACACGTGGTGCTCAGTCGTAGAATGCCAGACCATTTAGGCCACCATGGTGGGCAAGGGTGCATTCGGTCACTTACTTTTGGCTTAGGCTGTCCAAGAGAGAATCCCCCAGAGGTACCGGTAACTGGGAGGCATCCAGGCAAACACCCTGCACGAAACAGGCGAGAAGGGTTCGAATTGGTGAGCTATACCTATCGCATTAAAGACAAAGAAAGCACACATAGAAAGCCAGTCATCTCCAGCTTCACAAAGGTGCATACCGTATTTACTTGAATGTAGGTCGGCCCGAATGTATGCCAACCCTTGAAATTTGAAAGTCAAAACATGGAGAAAAAAAAATCTAAAGTTTAAGCCAACCAAAGTAGGCATGGACGATAGCCACAAAACTAAAACGACCTTAACAAACCTGCTTGGGTTCCCTTAACATTGTCGCTGACTTTGTCTTTTTTGCAGCTCTCCCCCTCATAGAGTGTGCAAGAAATATCCGCTGCTGTCAACTACACATGCGCTAGCAGCCAATCCTTCTGGGACATTATCCCGATCTTGTCTCGACACCTCACCATCGTGGAACACTTCTTCCACCAATACAAGTTGCCACCTTGCCTGAAGGTTCAACGAGTTCTTGACTGCCAGCACAACTTTCTTTTCGGTCTGAAGGCTGCACTATGATGGAGCCACATTCAACGTAGCACCAACCAGGCAAACTAGTACTGTCAAGCTGATACGGAATACTGAGTGAGCATGACCAAAATGGTGGCCTGCCACTTGCCCTTCGTTGACCACACCCGGGACACTAGTGGCTGCAATACTAGTTTTCAGCAAAAGCCTCCTGATGACACTAATTGCGTGTCACATTTTAAGTTTGGATAGGTACTCTGTGCGTTTTAATATAAATCCTCAAATCTAAGCCGCCCGCTGACTTTCGTATCCACCTTTTTAAAAGAAAGTACCGCTTTGAGATCGAGCACATACAATATGTACAGGGCACATGCTTAGCAGTCGAAGCTTTTCCCAGACTACCTGTGTAGTGGATTTTCATCTAAAAGCTTATCTTGTTTTGGTTTTGGATTTCTCAACCTCGAAAGGCAATACACCTCGCAGAGACCCTGCTAAGTCTATGTGCAAATTATATCAAGCCCCCTTCATAAAGCACCAAAATCAACGACTGTAACCATCAATCGATCGGCATTTCAGGGACACCACAGATGTTGTACAGGAGGTCACAATTCAAATGCAAATGTGTTGAAACAGACAAATTTACTGGATTTGAGTAAGCTTGGACAATATAGCAGCAGGAACTGCTTAGAGGGCTAATAAAAGAATTCACGAACCCCAAAACTGTTTCATTCCTCTGTAATGCTACAAAATATTGGTGATAATTTCCTGCCTTAAAATGTACAAAAGATAAAAAAACATTCCTGAAATATTACATAACGGCAAGTTAAAACAGTGGCACAGAGTCAGTAAGTGGGCAAGCATTCTCTCTTTTGATCTCCAGAATAGTATGTTTTTATAGGATGTAAAATGATGCAAAACTTCCCCACAAGCCAGAATTTGCTGGGTGCAACAGCTGTATATGGGAATGTCACCTTCCTTTTTGCACGGATTCCCAACCTGTTCCAAATGTTGTCAAAAATTTAACCTCAATATTTCATGCTACGTATAATTTGCCTCTTAGCAAATCATACTTTTTAACTATTACTGATTATAGCCAACTGCCCGTACCTGATGTCATAGAGCTCCAAGAAACTGAAACAGACAATTTTACCATAACAGGTTACAACACATACCGTATTTACTCGCGTAATGCACCCACTCGCTTAGAACCCTACCCCCACTTTTCTTCTTGAATTTATTTATTTTTTAGGTCAATACAGCCAGCAGCCTTTGGCTGCCAAGGCAGGAGTGTACGAAGCAGTGAAATAAATGTATTTTGCAAACTACGAGCACAGAAGAGGAACAAGGGATAAATTAGACATATAACACGTAGGTTCAGAATATTCAAGGACAGTGACAAAAAAAAAGAAACAAATATTAGAATTCTGTAATGCGTGAGGGACAAGTGCGTAACAGTGACTTGGCATGTAAAGACAAAGTACACTGAAAAAAGTGTACGACAGGCGCTAGCGCTAGTTGTAGCTTATGAGAAAAAAAAAAACAAAATACAATCGAGTCAATATAGGCCAATCACCTGCTTCCATTGGCATCAACACAAAAAAAAACATGAACAGGGGAAATGCCAGGCACAGAAAAACGCGCAGAGGCCACAGCCAACACGTCTAAATTCATATTATTGAATGACACTCAGATCGTACAAAGTGCAGCAGTTGTCGGGTTTCAGAAAAGACATGCAGCAATTGAGTTCTGAGTTCAAGGATTAGAGCCGAGCAAAAAAGAATCCAAGGATGCGCATTTACCACGTCGTATGAAAGAACGTTCCAGTCCCTTATCGTCCTTGCGAAAAAAAGAGAACAGTGGGCAGTTTTACTAGCGAGGAACCAGAACTGTCTTATCATGCTTCCTTCGCGTCTCAGGCGCTGTGTTATATGGTACATAGTTTGATAGTTTACTAGTGCTCCCATGCGTGACAATGTTGAACAGGGTTTTGAGGCGGTGACTTTGCGGCATGATTCAACAAAGTTTAGGACCTGTTGCGTAATTCCGTGATAGGACGTGCCTCCCGTAATGGGCGTGATCACGAAACCAGCGCTTTGTTCTGAACAGCCCTCAATACAAGCGGTGTATTTTTTTGTTGCAGGTCCCAGATGGTGTCAGCATATTCCAATAACAGGTGTACCAGGAGTCCTGCAACAAGTTTTGCCTTGCTATAGTGCAGTGCTTTAAAGAAGCCATGAAGAGAAAACACAAGTTTGGATCATTCAAAAGATTGTTCGTTAGAATCATACTGACACCACTTTTAATGTATAACTTCGCTCAAATCTACATAATTAGGAAAAACGGGAATGGTCATGCGACCCACCAGCTCATTTCCGCAAAGAACCTTGATGTCACACCTGCTAGCCTGCGATTGGCGGAGAGCTGGCAAAGCAGACGCCAAAGTAGGCTTACAAACTAGACGAACGAGCGATTCGCGCTTAAATTTAGGGCACATTCTTTATCAGAGCAATAAGAATGATGGGACAAACAGTGGAAGTTAGCACATGTAAACATAGAAGTACTGATGCGTTCTGCTGTTCGTACTGCGCACAGCATCTTGGTTTAGCTGCACAGCACTACGGGGCTTGGGTTGTCTCAGACGACACTGGCCGATTGACGCAAGCAACGTGTCTTACGTGACCACATTTGCCGAGCAGCACTGTTTCAGGGCAAGAATATTTTCTCCCAGAACAAAACAAGCCAGGTTTAAATGCGGGCAAAAACAAACCAAACGCTTGCCACGGTATGGTGGCGCCATCTAGGTTACGGAACGTAAAGAAACGCGGAACAATACCAACACCGCTGTGCAAGTGGAGCAACCTTTGAATGGTCCCGTGCCGCCGCAATTGGGCCAACGGGCTCAACAAGGTTTCCCACGAAGACCTAGCAACGCGAAACAACAATGATTCAAACTTCTTCAGTAACCGCGTTGCGGCGTAATTTTAAGCGCGGTTTTGACACAATGACTTGCTTCGGCGGCGAGCGAGCAACCGAAAATGGCGGCGCCAGCGTATACGTGTCTCTACCCTTGGTGGCGGATGCGTGAATGAAGGTATTCTAGCTGCAGAGTGTCGGTTCCAGTGATGTCACTGGGACCACGAAAAGCACGATTGAGCGGGAAATCAAATTTTAACCTAAATTGTTTGTAATTTCTCAGTGAATAAAGCATCCGTTTGTTATCCGGACAAGCGCTGGGGGCACTATAAACACGAAATCTTTCGAATAAAACCAACTTGCATTTTCTCTTCATGGCTCCTTTAATTCACTGTTTTACAAACCATAACCATCGTGATGCCACCGAGAATATTGAAGTGATGTGGGCATTGCCAGATTAGATGATATAAGAAGGCCTAGGTATTTGCACTGAGTAACCTGTTTGATTGGATTGTCATTTATTTTGGAGACATGCTGTAGCAAGTTCTTTTTACAGGTTATGTCATTCGAATGCATTTTGAACAAGTTACTTTCCAGTAACCATAAAAAATGGCAGTGAAAATACTTTTTTATCTTGGCATGGTTGCTGATGGTGTAGACGTAAATGTACGAAAATACTTCGAGCAAGGTTGCAAAAACAGTTTCACCTTACATATGATTACTGGACAATCGTAATGCCTTCCGGCAAAATCCGACAGCCCCGAAGGCTGTTTTGGTGTTGTGTTTTTCCCTGCTGTCGGTTACTAGCAGCTGGCTGTTGCCTTTGTTCGAAAGATTGCTGCAATACAGAGGCTGACACCTAGCTCACACTCTTCGCGCTCCGCACAGGACCAGCTTCGCAAGGAATGGGGTTACGACCGGCAATGTTTCTTCCATAGGTCTCCAAAGCTATACTTTAACTTACGCCTTGACCTAGTGTATGCGATTTTAGGCTACGCTCACGCAAAATCTGGGGCGGACAAGCATCAGACGTCAACCGAGCGCAAAGAAACATAGTGAGAGCGAGCCCGAGTGAAGCAGATGACAAATGAGAGAATCCCTAAGCCGATGTCACGGAGGTGCGCTTCGCAGCGCCGCCCATGTCCCGCTCTGACCGCCAATATCAAATTGTCCCCTATATCGAACTGATAGGTGCTTTTTTCGCGAGTTTGATACAACGGGTTTGACTGTATTTGCATGCATCACAAGCCACAACGGCGACTATCAGGATGGTGACAATATTGCCACAAATTCAGAAATTACACAATGTTTCTGCACTTAGTAAAGATTACTGGATCCAACTTGCGCCCCAGATAACTTTTGAATGAATAGATGTCGGCGAAGCAGTCACACAAAATGAGTGCATAGATGAGAGCCGGCCAATCGGATGCCACTGCATTCTTGGTTAACCTGTATTTTACTACAGCCCAGTCTTTTTTTAGAAACTTCCAATCAAATCAAGAATGCAGTCGAATGAACCAGAATAATCTCAAAGAATGATGAGCAAACTTCATTATTCCCCTATAAAATAACGTAGCTGGGTGCAGGTTGACACTGCAAGAGTAGGGGAATGCACCGCTCCAGTGCAGGACAAGAAACCTAGAAACGCCTCCAGGCAACACTTCACTCAACTTCCATTAATACAAAGTTTGTGGGGACCGCGAGACACTTCGAATGAACTGAACTTCGAACGCAACAGTCTCCCTTTCCGATTTTGTTCAGAATGTCAACTTTCGTTGCCAAGTCGAGCGTACAACACGGGTTGCCATGATAGTTGAGACTTATAGCTAAAATCAAAGCCTGAAGCGTTCCCTGAACAAACTGCTCCCACAGCGCTCTGCGCAAATAAGAAGGTTTGAGAACTTCAGAAGAGAGGTGCATATGCCGGCGTGAGTCTCAACTGGCCTGCCGCTTTATGCTGTGGGCTGCTTCAGTTGCGATGACACTGACATCAGTACTGAGCCCGGTGCTGTTCTTGCACTTGAAATTTTTGAATTTTGTCTACAAATGACGGTCACCTTGGTGCTTTTTATTGAAATAAATTGCATTTAACCGATATAATGAATTTTGGTTTCGCATTATCAAGCGATTTCTGCAACTGAATGGCATGTAAAATTTCAGGGACCACCTGACCACTTTTAATACGCACAAAATTACTATGAACTCTTTCGCGAGCACACCATAGGCCATCGTTCACGGGTGAACGATGATTTTCAAATCTCCTCCGAAAGCTAGAAACAGCACTTTGCGGACAACTAAAGCCATCTGGCATATTTATTGACAACTCATTTCTTCATTTGATTATTGTTTGTTTCCATTTGGCGAACGTAGACGATGTCGGGAATGAAATTTGAACACAAGCTAGTGGCAAGTTCGGTGGAAATGGTGTCCTGTTTCACTGCACGCTCCGCAAAGACAGACAACTCTTGCAGGGACTTCGGCCGCCCTAGCAGTAGTGATAACTCCAGCAAGAATGTGGACTCGTCAGATTTTAGTTCTGCTAAAAACTGCTGTTATGTGTTTGAAAGAGCAATCTATAAGCTGCAATTTCATGCATAGCAATGCTAAATGTCTTGAGTACCTCAAGAGAAAAAAAAATGTTTTGTAGAAGCACTCAAAGTCAGCCATTTTTCCGTAGTCCCGAAAGAGTTGCGGGACTTCAGATTATCGAGATTCAACTATTTTATGGTAGTGAGAAACTGGTGCAATCTCCCCAACATGGCCAAAAAGTTCCAAAAAAGAAAAGCATAGTTTCAAGTGGACAGGTCACCTGGTGGTTGCTTCCTCCGCACAGGCGCTGAATCTGGTCAAGCGAGCACCCGTTCACGGTCAGCCCCTGCTCCTTGGCCAGGTCCAGTATCTGGAGCAGCAGTGGACTCTGCTCTAGCCTCGCAGTGTCCGACAGCTTGCTGCCGTCGACGTGCAGCTCGTAGAAGATGCGCTTCCGCGACCTCAGGGCCAACAGGACTGGGTGGAGGCCAAACACAAGTTCGCCGCCAAGACTCTTTTTCAGCTTGGGCTTGGCACTCCAGGCGGGCTTCCAGGGGGGCCTGGTGACGGAAATGCACCAAGACACGATCAGGTCAACTAATTAAAGTGTGCACGTCATCAATGACCACTGTAAGATGAAGGTCTGTCCAAAGGAGATCATCATCACCACCAGCATATCTACGCCCACTGCAGGGCGAAAGCCTCTCCCATATATCTCTAATTATCACAGTCCTGTGCTGACTCTGACCAATTTATCCCCGCAAACTTCTTGATTTCACCTGCCCATCTAACTTTTTGCCGCCCCCTGCCACGCTTGCCTTCTCTAGGGATCCGCTGTTACCCTTAATGACCAACGGTTATCTTACCTTCGCATTACATGCCCTGCCCACGTCCATTTCTTCTTCTTAATTTCTACTAATACGTCTTAACACCAGTTTGCTCCCTGACCCACTCCGCTCTCTTCTTGTCCCTTAATGTTACACCTATCACCTTCCGTTCCATTGCCCGCTGAGTCGTTCTCAATTTAAGTTGAACCCTCTTAGTGAGCCTCCACGTTTCTGCCCTGTAGGTGAGTACCGGTAAGATGCAGCAGTCAGGCACTTTCTTCTTCAGGGAGAGACATGTACAGTCGCAATTAATTTGAAGGTGATCACTCGAGCAGTGACCGAAGCAAGCAGAAGTGCCACATTATGTCATCACCTTCCTCCAGAGCATCTTTCCTCTCTCTGCTGTCTTGTGAGAAGCTGGTCCTCCCTTCTAACAATTCACAGCTTTTCATCGTTTTGTTTTTTTAATCAACAAACATGGGAGCAGTGCACCAAGCCCGCAAAATCATCTGTTACGTTGAGTAAACAGGCACAGGCGTCCGCCGGTACCACCTAAGTATAACTGCCGGTCTTCCTCAGAGTGGACGCAATCAATTGGAAGTTATCGTGCGACTGTACCAGTAATAATAACAAAGCACTTATCAGGTTTTGCCCAGAGACGCCATTGTCAGCCCAGATATGAGGCACAGGCAAGCACATGTGACTGCCATGCAAGGGAAGTGTCGAATGGCAGTCACGTGTGCATGTGGCAGTCACATGCGTGCACGAGGGAGATTTTGGAAGTGTTGTGATCCTCAAACAAAGGCAAAGCGTGCGTCAGTTCACCATCTGTGTCCCTACTGAGCACTGAGACTGCATACCTTGACAGAGACCCTTGGGTGTGATTTTTAGTGCCTTTGGAGTGAGCCGGCCCTTGCATTGTTTTGTTTATGTAAGAAGCAATTGCGCATGGCTACTGTCAAGTTCCTTGCTCCCCGTGTCGCACGCTGTTTTTTTTGGTTTTTGTTAATTTTTTTCCCCTTCGCTGTGCGCCCTAGGTCTTCACACATGCGTAGAATGCGTTTTTGTTCATAATGTGTTTCTTTACTCAAATAAAAATCACTTGCTTGTCTGCTCCCTGCGCGCCTAGTCGGCTTCTCTTGTGCCCTCGTTTTATGCGCAGTTTTTCCTTTTCGCACTGCACTAACTGGTCCAATTCTGTATTCTACTGAAGCGTTAAACGCAGAAAAATAGGCAAGTTAGTCACGGGGGTGATGGCTGTATCCTGCAAGAACCTATGAGGGGGAGAAAGCAGTGCAATCTTTATCTTCGCGGTTTCAAGAAAAATCGGCCGCTATGCAGCTTGAAAAGGCCGCCGGTCGATGCTCCTGCGATCACCCTCATATGTTGATCGTGACTGTACAACTGCTCCTATTCCGTTCGCAAGCCTGTTTACCGATGCCACCACTGCAACCTGTTTGTGGGCGCCACAGAATACAATGTATGCAGGCTCTAAAAAAAAAAAAAAGCCTGTCCGTGCGAACGTAATCACGTCACAACCCGGCATCCCCGTAGTGAACCGCTCTTAGCGTGAAGGCAGAACCAAGAGTAGGATAGAAGGCTTATTTTTCGCCAACACCAGCACCACTGAGCATACACGTGGTTATGAACTAGCATCAGCCTTTTTTTGTTTTGTTTGGGCGAGTTACTTAGCTTGACGTGCCCTCCCGAGAGAACACCTAACGTCTAAGCGCCGGAAGGCGAAAGGGACCGAAATCCGGCGAACCTGTAGTTCTTCTTGGGGAGTTGTGGTCGTAGCTCACTCCTTGCGTGGATAGCCAGGACATCCCCGCTCACAGCCTCCCAGCCTTCGGGGTTAGGTAGCTTTGAATACCATGCGCTGGCCACAACCAGCCGAACATGCTGGCGGCACTATGCGCCCAACAGGCCTTTTATCCACACTGCACACACAGGAAAAAAAGAAAAAAAAAACGGCGGACAGTGGCAGATTAACGAATATTACACACGCTGTAATGCAACCGCTAAAGCAAACCCAAGGATGTTGGTTTCGCTTAAGCGTTTTTGCTTAACCGCCTTGAGCAAAACACAGCACCACCATAACCACGTGAGTTCAACAACTGTGGTTTCAGCAGTTTCATACACCGTCAACCACGAAGACTTTAGAAACATCCAGGGCCAGCTTACCGTCAGCGGACTAGCACATCCGTAATGCGCACGTTTTATACGCAGCCACGACCCAACTACAGCAAAAGACTAGAGATGTAAACACAATGCAGCGCGTGGTTCCCATAACAGTTTTCTGCTCAAGCTGCGCTCTGTGACGCCAAGCCAGAGCCAAGCCAGATCATTGCGCCAATCAGCTGCTAGGAAAACTGCTCTAGGCAGTGGGATAAAATTTCAATAGCAGTATCGCAGAAAGACTATTAATAACTTCTTGTTTATAAATATTTGCTTGAATAAAACAATGTATTAAGGCGCACATTCAGGTGGCTCCCCACATTAAGGCGTTTGGTTGCGCCGTCTGCAGCACGTAGTTCCGGTTCACTTTCCTTCTGTTTTTTCCGTCTGCTATCGACCGGTCGCGGTATGGAGGAACAGCTTCCCTCATACGGCGGCTTGTCTCGCGCGGTCCGATATAACATGGCGCATTGCGTAAACGTGTAGATAAGGCCCTTATCGAAGGGAACTTGCCTCGCTATCAAGAATGATTCCAGAAAAGCTATCGCTGGTGAACTTCAGTGTCTCGGGGAAGAATCAGACGGCGGCTATGTCCAGCGCCGTGCGCTCCACTCGCGATGAGATTATACTGGAGGACTTGTAAGTCCCACAAGTCGTGCATTTTTGCTTACACCTGCGTGCGAGTGGACCTGTTGGCAGTGACCTTACTTGCTTCACGTGTAAAGTGCAGTCGGTTGCTTACGCGCAAACATTATTCGCCTGCTCACCCAGTTACCGTCGGTCCGACTGTCACGTACGTAAGATGAATCGCTATGAACAAATGAATGTATGAAGTGCGTTTAATAAAAGGCCCTAGGACCTTCATTTTGACATCAGACTGTATATTTATATCCCGAAAATGTGTATTTCCAGCAATGCATCTGCGTTATGTACTGAAGCCGACGTTAAAGGGGATCGGTGTAAACTATCCTTACGGATACATGTGGCCTTTGGAGGTATTTAATAAAATCCCTAGGGTATCCACAACTTTGATATCAGACGGTTCATATTTCCCTGTCAGGGCAGCTTTTGAGCAATGGCACCTCTATATACAAATGAAGCCGACTTTAAATGGTCCCGGTGAATAGCGGAGTGGCTAGAAAGAGACCCTAGGAGCTTCGTACTTTGATGATTTCTGCTGGGGCCTGGAAAAACTGTTTTCCGAGGCAATGCATTTGTGTATGCTGATTAGGCCGACTTTATAGGGGCTCTATGTATAGAAGACCGGTGGCATGCTTCCACAGTGACTCGACAAATCCCCGTAGGGAAGTTCCTGTGGTTTTCGTGCCTCTCCGTTAACGAAAACGAAGACAAAAAAAAAAATAGAGGCGGAGGGGTTGAATTGAAGGGGAGGGGGTGAATTGGTGCGAAAATGGAGTTTGAGTTGATCATGTATTAGCGTTCTTCCTCAGTACCGGTATGATTTATTTCGCGATTTCTTTTCCAATGCTACGAATAGTTAGGGTGCCTGGGGATCGGCATACCCGCAGCACCCAGTGGTTAATTTCATACAAAACCCTATTTCGTTCGTCTTACCGACAGGCGGTTGCTATTTGTAGTTTGCGTCGTTAACTGTTTTGTCACATTAGACTGGACGCAGATGTCGTGGGGAATAATTTCTAAACGGCACTTTGTGCACCCGCAAAAAAAAAAAAAAAAAAAAAAAGACGCGACAAGATTTGAAGTAGCGCCCATTTATTTTACCGCTCCGGAGAAAAGCCGTAGCTGTCACGGCATTTGTGTACGCAGGAAATTTTCATAAACAAGATTATTATTCTGGTAGGAGATGTGGGGAGGAGAGGGAGGCCACACCACCGACCTCGAATGCAAAGCTCCAGCATCGGTTATTTTTATAGGATAAAAATTTAATAAGAAGGGAGATAAAGCTAGCTGCGGCAAAGAGAGAACGTCTGCAGTTTGTTGCGTCGCACTAGCTGTTCACAAGCGAACCAGCCAGGCCCTTGCATTATCAAGAATTACGTTTTAAAGTTATAAGTTATAAGGAACATCAACCGAACAAAATCTGCAATTCCACGATATATTTCGCTTCGTGTCAAAGTTCGGCTTTTCTCATTTAAAGGATTATAGTGCGCTGGCCACTAGGCCGTATTGGAAATAGGTTCGTTTTCACTTGTCGCGCGTATTTGTAAATATTTTCTCCCGGAAACTGCAAGTAAATGCCGGTTGATACAAAATTAAACCTTCACGATGTTATTAACGCCATTTCTGCTGCATTTTCTCTCTCTGTCCGGATATCTTTACCTTCGCGCGCAGGCAGAACAAGAAGCTAATAATATGAAAGGGGCCAAGGTCGCAGGACAGATACGTTTTTATCTCGTCTTGCCTACGTATTGTTAAACCATGACATCGTATTGCAGCACACTAATTAAATTCGCCTCAATTTTGTGACGCTACAAATTTGCTTGTTTCATGCTATAATAGTCGTTGGGGTCCAGTTACATTAATACCTTTTTTATGTAATCGATACTAGAAAGCTCTCGATCGCGCTGCTTGTGTTTATGTATAAACTAAATGCTTCCCTATGTGTTTAAAACCACTAAACCGGAATGAACTCGAATTAAAATCGCATAATCTGTTAACGCGTACCATGGCTTTTAACAGTACCTAACCTAAATTCAAATTTCACGCCTGCTTGCGGAACACTCCTAGCGCGGACTTGAAAAATAACATTGATGTAGCAAAACCCAGGCCTGGGGCTCTCAAAGCGTGGAATCAACACTCACCAGGCCACAACCCGTTTGGTGGATAAGAGCAATTCGTGGTTGTATTTTTGCTTTTTGATAAAATGTTTTGCAATATTATAAGTCTAGAAGGCGAAGAATGATTATCGTGGTTTATATTATTGTCATGAACTCTAACCGATGGCTGTAAGAATAAAAGCTGCTGCTATAAAAAAAATCTGGGAGTCATCAATCATCGTCATCATCATGATCACAACACAGCGTACTTAGGTCCAATGCAGGACGAAGACCTCTCCTTGACCTCCAACCGCGCCCTAAGCTGCTCGAGTCCCAGTATCTTTACCCCCAAAATCTTGTTATTTCGTCCCTCCATCGAGTTATTGGCTTCCCTTCTTCTAGGCCCCTTCTTGGTATACACTCTGTTACCCTAATTGTCCACCTGGTCATCGGTTTCGTCTCGCCACGTGAGCAGCCCTAGTCCATTTCTTTTTCGTTATTTGAACCATGCATTGGGTTTGTTTGTCGGCTTGACGATGGCTTAGGTTCATGTACCCCGCACCTCTACCAGATGTCACGAAGCCAAAGACGACGCAGTTGTCTTCAAGGAAAACAAGTTTATTGGAGCGAACTTGTGCCCCCCTGACAACTCAAAGAATACACAGGCGGCGAAACAGCAATCAACAAAGTGACGTGCGAAGGCGTGCGCGACGATTCGAAGGCCGCGGCATCTGCTCTGCGGGAATTTATCACTCGGCGCGAGGGTTTCTCGAATAGTCGAAGTGTATCCAGGGGCCGAATTCTCTAAAAAACGGGCGTCGCTTTGGAACGACGGGGTAGCGCCATGCAAATGCACGTGTTGTGGGGTTGGGGCCGTCGCTTTGAAAGCTGTGCAAGCAGCGGGAGCTGCAGAAAAGCACAGTGGCAAGAGCGCGATCGCCGTTGTTAGGTTGTCATTTAGCCCGTCTACATTATCGTCGTAGAACGGTGTAAAAAAAGCAAAGAAAAAAAAATGCTCCAAGCCCGCATCTGAGAGAGTTTATTTGCAGGCCGTTCCGCAACGACGCACTGCTTTGAGTGCAATTAAATTGAGAAAAAACTCTGGTTACGTTAGATCAGATAAGGTTAGGTTAGGTTAGGGTAGGTTCAGGCTATTCCTAGATTGGTCTTCGCCGTCGGGTTCAAACAGTCTTTTTAGGCAGGTGATGCTCTCCACATTTACTGGTCAAGGACAGTTGGCTGCGAAACAGATTTGGACTCTTAGCGGAAATTAAAGGCAGCTATTCGCCGACTGGGGATGTCCCAGACCTCACTGCAACTTTTTCTGGCCGACCGGTACCCGCTGCCAAGTCCGTTGGCGTGCTGGAATTGGAGATTTACGCGTCTGCTTCAGCTGTGACGTACGTGGCTCCGACATGCCCGCCAATAAGCAGGCCGGACGCTCCACCTGATCCTTCTCACAGGAGTCTGTTGGCTGCTGCTGAAATATAGCTCACCTGCTTTATGCGGCACAATTCCAGCGCTTACTCAGGTGGAGTTGAATTGAAACAATCCCATCAGGTGACCGACAACCGCGCTCTGACTTGACTCCATATTCTGTCGTCCGGAAGCAAACACACGCTCTTTGTTGGCATGGCATATGTCCGGGACCCAGCCCTGGGTGGCAGGGGCCTTTGTTGACGCTGGGGCCCACGAAAGCGTTTGGACTCCAGTGGTCCAATTGCCTGCCTACCCAGGTCCCACTCAAACTTGTTTTTATCAGACACTGCGCATTCGGCCATCTTTGCTAACGGGGCTCACGACAGTCCGGGAGGGACTAAAGGCGCTAGCGCCAATTCTCCCATCAATCCCCCGAGGTTGCATGAAATGGAGGGGATAATACGGCGGAAATACGGCATTGACCCCTTTTCGCTAACAACTTCACTGCTTCGGCAGACGTCCACACGTCAATGGAAACACCCCTGCTTTATATACGTTGTAACACACTCATCCCCACACCTATTGCGGCAGATAGTGCCTGCCATGTCATTAGTGTTCCGCAGCCACTCTGGTTTCCCAACAAAAAAAAAAAAAGATCTTTTTCACCCCGCACGGGCTGCCACCTCACCGTGCGGAACGCCCTTCCGCCCCCCCCCCCCCCTCACCCCCTCTCCCCGGTGGACTCGCCAGCTGGAAGGAGGTCTTGCTGCGGAAACCTGACGTTGGGGTGACCCTCTCCCGTGCTATGACCCGGGCGTGTCCCATTCAGAGACAACTGTGCCTTCTGCATACGGTTCCTACCGAGGAAGCTGGTACAACTAGCATCAAAGAGTTTAGGGTGCAATACCAGATGATAGCCAGCGTGCGTGCGTGTGTTTCGTCTGTTCCCGTATGTGTGCGAGAAGGAGGAGGAGGTGATGGGTCTGTGGCCTTCACCATGCACGCGCTTCTCTGCTTGAACTATATGCCCTTGATAAACCCTGTACCCTCACAAGGAAAGCTAAAACATGCGTTTGTGGCGATCAGCGAGTTTGATTGAAAACTACCCGCCACGAATTCGGGGGAAGCTTGTGTCGCGCTACTCTGCACGCGGTCGCGGGTTGTATTCCAAACCTATAGCTGGGCGGTTATTTTAACACGAAAGTGTTTTATTCGGGGGTACACCAAGATTTCACTGACGTCATATCCGTCACGGAAGTGACGCCAGTACAACGAAGCAAGCGACCTGTAAAGGGTGCACCCCTGCACACAGCGTCTGATTGCGTGGAAGCAACCTTTAGTACTAAAGTGAGCGTTATACTTAGGGTTGTTCGTTTTCGCATTTTATATTTTAACACAGAAGTGTTTCATGCCGGGACACACCAAGATTTCGCTGACGTCATATCCGACGCAGAACTGACGCCAGTACGCCTTTGCCGAAGAGACCCGCCCAGCAGGGAGCCGCTCGCCAGGCACACCCACAAGACAGCCGCCGACCTACAAATCATGATCGGCTGCAGATTTCGCTGCACATTTCACCTTCGTGTTTTACCGATTTCTATGACAGAGGAATTAGCCACAGTTATTAACGATGGCGGGGGAAAACCGGAATTGTCATATCCGTACGAAGTTCCGGCCCATATCGGAGATCATGAAAGGTACTAGTCTAGTATCAGTCGACGATGGATGATCTTTCTGAACTCGCGTTGTTCCTTACAAGCTCCAGGAGAACTATCCATGGCCATGTCAGTCAGCTCCGTTGCGAATTTACCAAGTTGGCGTACACGCAGCGACCGCAGTGCGCGCAGGCCACCACATCGTCCTTCAATTGGCTGCCACGTCACTCTGGAATAGAAAGCAATATTTGATCAGATGCAGCCGCCAGCGCAGGTCACTTTCTACGCTACGCGACCCCGCTGCGTTTCACTCCAGAAGACAGCAATGTCCTTATCTCTGTAACAGAATGCACCGACGACTTTGGTCGGAGTGGCAGAACTCTCACCGCAGATATCCACCTCTGCGTGCCATTGACCTACTATCGCGAGTTCCGCTTTTCACGCTGCCTCTGCAAACGGCCTGAATCAGTGCTGCAGCGTCTGCACCTTGCTCAGCGTATACTTCAAAATAGGGTGGGAGGATTCCCCACTGTGCCCGGCGTGTGCGGTGCAGAGATATGCCCTCGACTATCTGCTGCGCCAGCGACGCAGCTAGCTCACTCCAGTAAAAATGACCGAAATCAAGTGGTCCGTGCGCGGGGCGGACACGCCTAGAGATTCAACCCCTCCGCCCACTGGTTTATTCCCTCCCCCTCCTCCTCCTCCTCCTCCTCCTCCTCCTCCTCCTTACCTTCCCGCACGAAGTGTTCGACCTCTCATTTTTCATTAATTCCTTGATTGATTCTCCTGTAGGACGTGGAGGCATGCAGTTTCGACTGAGTCACTTTCTGGGACTGTGGACCAACAGCGACGGCTCATCGTTAGTGACTAAAATTTCGAAATGTTTCCTGTGGGGCTCCGGACTAGTAAAACATCCATAGGCATAAAAAAGTTCGAATGACTTTACATACGTACTCGTTGCCGTTGTAATGTGTATACTTAAAAGCGAAGCTGTTTATGGCTAAATTTTTGTACACCTTTGTTTTGCGAAGCCAAAAAAAATGCCTTGTGGCAAAGCCAATTTTATCACGAATGCTCAGAAGACGGCTGTAACTTTCGTTTTATCAAAGCTGTTTCAAATACAATCTTACATATGGCGTTTGGGTGCTAAGATGACTCTATCATCACCCCGAGTTTCATTTAGTTTCCTCATTGGTAGGAAGTGAAGTTGTAAACGTTACATTTCCAGTTTACATCGATAAGCTCTCCCTCTGTCTTCCTCAGCAAGCTGCGATTGACACTTTCCTATTTGCCGGCCTCAACGGCACCTTCGTAACCTTGCTCTACTGAGCGTAGAAAGAAGAAACATCAAAAGGAACCCTGCGTTCTGCGGCTTTCAATTTGACATCGATGCTGCACGATCCATAAGAAGGGCTTTGGTGTCGTAAGAGTTTATTCATCAGCATGTACGTGTGTGCGAGCAAAAAGGCGAGCACGAGCATACTCACGAGGAACTAATTCGAATTATGGGGCGTTACACGACATAATTCGAAATCGTACCTGGAATTCGTTCCTCGCGCCCCTCGGCTATGAAACGCGCCCTGTGGAAGTCTCCGGATTAATTTTGACCACCTGGGGATCTTTAACGTGCGCCGAAATCTCGAACACACGGGCGTTTTCGCTTCTAGCCTCCATCAGAAAAGCGGCCGCCGCGGCCGGGAATCGAACCCGCGTCCTTGGGTTTGATCCTGGTGTTTGGGCCAGCAGCACAACGCCTTCGACACCGAGGCAATTGGAAGCGAGTAAGGAAATCAGAGATTACGTAGGTCACACGCCAGGCATCAAGCCGGAAAGTGTGGATTAGCGCCTTCTAGCCTTCTTAAATTGACTTACGAGAACTGGATAGTCCACGGAAAGTCAAGGAAACATACCCAGGGGGAAGTACCATTCTCACAAAGGCGACAAATCTAGAGCGGCCCCGCCGCCTTCTGACTACCGTTTTTACACTTTCCTGGAAATACCTCGGAAGAAATACAGCATTTGCCGGCACAGAACGGAACTCCGTGATATGGAGGAGGAGGAATGAGTCAGCCTGGCAGCGAGCTTGGCTTGCTACTCCACATGTACATGAGATGGGCGAAAGGGAAAGGAAACGAAGACACAAAAACTCATACAGACACTACAAACACAAATAAGCGTGATATACTCGCCACAGCAGCTGTACTATATACGACCAGGGCTCATTTCGTGCATTTTCCTGGGCGTGAGTACAAACGCCTTGCGGCGAAGCCAGCTTTATCGCGAATGCTCAACAGAAAACGGTTCTTGTTCTATCAAAACATTCTCCCAAAAGCAATTATATGACAATGGGTAGCTACGACAGCTATATCATTCGATTTTCTTTTACTTGCCGCAATTAGTTCCCAGCGAAGTTGCAAACGTTACGGAATTAACGTCTGCTGCCAATAGATGGCCGTTTACGGAGAGAGTACGGCAGCTACTCTCGTTTTATCAAAGCATTCCCGAAAACAATTATATAACAGTTGGCCGCTAAGACGACTTTTTCATTACGCTGAGCCTTTAATTTACTTTTCACAATTAGTTCATGCCTTTGCTCAAAATTTTGCGTCACTTTTTTGTCGTGATCTAAACAGCTTCACTAGTCGTCCGCGTCCACCTCCACAGACTCAAAGGGCTCGTGATTTTTTGGTCTCTGCTTGTTGCGATTTTCTTCAAAGCGGCTATCAAGTACTTCTAACGTTTTAACTTAATGCAGGCCGACCATACGAGATGACACTGCTTGTGTGACGTCACACGACCACTCAAAGAAGCGATATTCCGTCGGAGATATACGAGGCCTCCACTACCGGTGCGATGCAGATACGTTAGTTAACCTATTGGCACGCTGTCCCCTGCACATAAACCGACCTAACAGGAACCATACCACAGTTATTTACAAAATTAGTTGCCCTAAGAGAGCCTATAGCAGTAAAAAAATCCCACGATGTCACAGAGAGAGAGAGATAGAGAGGTTCGAGATCGAGAGAGATCTCTTCCTCAGAAGAAGAGAGACTCGAGAATCTCGGGATAGAGAGAGCGAGAGAGAAACCTTTATTAAGTGCCTGCAGCTCGTTAGATCCCCTCGCGCGGGGTCTTTCCGCGACGCGGCCGTGACGTCTTCTCGACTTCTTGTCCCTCTACTTTGGCTCCGGCCTCGCTACTCCCTTCGGCCGGCTTCGCCTGCCCCTTTGTTGGGGCGGTAACCTTTCGTCAGTTTCGCTTGGTCGTTGCCTCTCGAGGGCCGCCGAGATCTGCTGGACGGCCTTGACCTGCTATTCCTGGTCGTAGCTTCCCGCTGCGGCGTCACAAAAAAAATTTAACGCTACTGGAGCTCGCGCCTGAGCCGTTCCCGCCAAAACTCACGACTCTACCTCTAGGCTTCTGAGA
>CM023453.1:1013321-1353321 GCA_013339765.2 Haemaphysalis longicornis
AGCGAATGCTGATCAAACTCGTGTGGTTTGACTGCCCGGAGAACTACAAAGTCAAACTGAAAGGCAAGAAGAGCGTCGCCGTGTGGACCACCCGCACTGAGCACCAACGCTGCACAGTGATGCTTTGTGTGACCGCGGACGGGCGGAAGCTACCCCCGTACGTTGTGTTGTTGAAAAGAAAGAGGATTCCCAACGAAGTGTTCCCCAAGGGAATCATAGTTCAAGCCCAAGAAAAGTGGTGGATGAACGATGACTTGGTGCTCGACCGGGTGAAATGTGTTTGGCAAAGCCGACCGGGAGCGTTGTTGGCCAAACAGTCACTTTTAGTGTTAGACCGCT
Source organism: Haemaphysalis longicornis (assembly GCA_013339765.2). Classification (NCBI taxonomy): domain Eukaryota; kingdom Metazoa; phylum Arthropoda; class Arachnida; order Ixodida; family Ixodidae; genus Haemaphysalis; species Haemaphysalis longicornis. The sequence goes on from CM023453.1 coordinate 1,013,661, forward strand.
TCCGGGTCACCTTACCGATAAGGTGAAGGAACAGCCGCGCCGCGTCGGCACACACATGGCTGCGATTCCGGACGGCCTCACTGGAATGCTGCAGCCATTGGAGGTCAGCGTGAATTGACCTCTTAAGGTTGAATTCCGAAGGCTCTACACTGAATGGGTGGCAAGCGGCAGCCATGAGCAGACGCCGACCGGATGGCTGAAGAGGCCACCGTTTGAGACTGTTCTCGGTTGGATCCTGTCAGCGTGGGGCTTGGTGTCGACGGACGTTGAATCCCGAAGCTTTAAGGTCACCAGTATATCCAACAGCTTGGATGGCGCTGCAACTCGGACTCCGAGTCTGAGGACTCGTTGAGCGACGACGATTACGCTCATATGCAGTGTGCTGCAATAAACACTCTTCGTTCGCTAGCTGGTACGTTCTTTTTACTTAAAAAAAATTGCACGTCGCGTGTATGGGTGGCACCCTGAAAATTGGCCCTCATTTCTTGAATAAGAAAGTGCAGCACTTATATGCGTTTATACGGTAATTCAAAGAGACAGCGCCAACTCTTTCTGGATATAGCCAGAATGAAGTATAACAGACCAGCATGTAGCACACTGTACACCTTGCCACACTCTAGTAAGAGGGACTCACTTTTTTCCCGCTCCTACGAGACTCACTAATTCATGTCCTGCAGGTTTAAAAACCATCCTGCGCCAATATGAAATGTCTTACAAAGTCATGAAATGTTCTTAACGGCCTAGTTTACCTATTTTAGGAATACAGTGTATCACTCCCATACTGAAATAAAAATTAAACGCTCAAAACATTTTCATTCAGGCATTTTAAACTACGTGGAGCTGGCTGTCCAGCCAGCGAGCATTTAATCCTTTTGTGACCGCGGAAAAATTGGTTGTTTTTGGTTGTTTCAGAAAATATTTTTTTCTTGCCACCAAAAATAGTGGATGCTAAAGTGTAAGTTATGAAATAATAGAGGAAGAACGAGGCTTTCCAACAGTAATATTTTCTAGAACGGATTTATTACAAATTTTATCAAAAAATTGTGAAAACAAAAAAGAACAAAAAAGAAAAAGAAATTGATAATAACCTCAGTGCTACTTTTCACACGGTAGACATAAAAGCAATTTGAAATATACCCTTTGAACATAACACTCTTATAGAATAATACTGAAAATATGAGCGGTGCAAGTACAAAAGTTATTTTCATACAAAAATATAAACACTGACATGTAGACAATCAGTGTGTTTGTAAGCAGGCAGAAGGAATGTAAAAAAAAAATAAACAGAGTAAATAACGAAACTTTTTATATGAAGACATCCAGCGAGTGTGTTCATAGAATGAGAGACACCAACAACTGCAACCTGAACAAGGAAGTGTAAGGAGGGAATCACCTGTCTCTGCTGGGTGTGAAGACTTTCTGGACACCAAAGTAGCAGGATGACCTCAGCACAGCTCCAAAGTTCATGGGGTCCTGGACAGAGAATCAAGCGCTGGGGTGAGGAGCGACCGAAGTGACACTCGCTCGTCAGACTAGGGTTTGTCACTCTCTATATATCTCTTTCATGCCCACATGCACACACACACACATGCAACACTTTAGCCAGCTTGGGTGAGGATTTTTCAATAGGGGCAAAATTGGCGAGCACAATGTTCGAGGAGAGGAAATTCCGTACTTGCCCAGCGTGACTGTATTTTTGATAGAACCATTCCCTCCCTGTTACAGAGCCTACTGATGACTTGCCAGGTAATCCAGAGCCCTCCACTACAGTACATGTCATCAATCAGATCTTTCATCGGCCCGTTTAACGCTAAATATGAGGCTGAAAAAGCAGCATGTCTTTTTTGCACAACATACTGCATCAACTCTGTTAGCTGCTATTCTCAGCAAAATTTATTACCTAGATAATATTGCTCAAGACAGCATCACAGTGTGTATGCATTAAGGTAGACGTGAAATTCAGAATACCGTATTTACTCGCGTAATCCTCGCACTCGCGTAATCCTCGCACCCCTAATGTGAGCCATCAAAACTTGGATTTTTTGGTTCCTCGCATAATCCTCGCACCCCCAACTTTGCAGCGGCGAAAGTTGCCTGCTCGCGAAACCCGCATGGTGCATGCGCTCTCCAACGCGCGCCCTCCCCCGCCGCCTCTCCGTTCGGCGGAGAGCGCTGTGTATCCAAGGCCATTAGGGTGCCTCGATAGGCACCCTAAAGGCCATCCAGGCGCCCTAACAACCTGCATGGCTACTCCTTAACAGGCGCCCTAACACGCTACTCACACTGTCCTTGAGCCGGTTTCGCGCATGTTTCGCGTGCGCGCAAATAGACGGTGTTCGCGCAGCCCGCTGTCGTGTCGCCGTCGTGGTCCCGTCGTTGAGCGGCAGCAGTCAGTGAGTCACTCGCGTCAGTGGTGGATAGCTCGCTGCCATTTTGAGAACTTTTTGATCTCTGGTTTTTTGGGGGTGCCGCTTCGCCATGGGGAGGAACGCCAGCTACACTGCCGCTTTCAAATTGAAAGCGAAAGAGTACGCGATCGAACACGGCAACCGGGCCGCAGGCAGCACTTCGGCGTCACCGACTTTAGCGTGCGTTACCTGGCGTTACGCACATACGACGACGAGATAGGGCGCGCGCCAGAAAGCAGAGGCGGCAATTTCATGATCGCTGATCGACGGGAGACTGTTTACTTTGTAAATAATAAAATAAAAAGAAATAGCTGCTGTTGGCAACACTAAGCTTACATATACAAAAAACGACCGCTACATTTAGCGGGAATGGCATAAGGCAAATTGGCAACACTGTGCACCGGATTTTTTTTTTTCCCGCATAATTCTCGCACCCCTAACTTTGCATTGACTTTTCCGAAAAAAAAGTGCGAGGATTATGCGAGTAAATACGGTACTAATGACTAAAGTAACTAGAAGAACAGCCCAAAGAATGACGGAAAGCATGACAATGTTGCCACTAAGCATACTTTGCTAATGGCTTGTTTGTATTTTTTTGCCAGTTCTTAGCAGTGCACGTCTAGCTAATCCTGTACTGAAAACAGAGCACCTACTTGCTCTCACTGACAGCACGCCACACCCAGCTATCTTCCGTGATAGCGAAATACTTATACTCATCACATGCCCAGATTATTCAGGCTTAATTGACAGTGTTCCTGACCTGATTGCATGCTTTTGGGAGGACTAAGCTCTGGCATACATGCATGTTAAATTGATTGATTGATTGATTGATTGATTGATTGTGAGATTTAACGTGCCGACCCTGCACAGGCAATGAGGAGCACCGTAGTGGAGGGCTCCGGATTAATTACACGCATGTTGAACTAATAATGCCATGGCATTCAATTTGCCCACCACCAATTTAAAATTTCAGGTGCTTTAAGTGCCAAAGCAGCACCTGGGTGCACCGCAGTGGAGGGCTTCGGATTAATTTTAGACCCCCAGGAGATCTTTTACATGTGGCTAAATTTTGGCACACAGGCATTCTTGCTTTTCACCTCCATCTAACAAATGACTACCATGGCTCAGATCGAATTTGCATCCTTTCACTCAGCAGCACAGCGCCTTAGCCACTGAGCCATTGCATCTCAATAGCTACCAACTATCAAATGTGCGTATCTATTTGTTCTGCCTTGCCTTCTGCTCTTTCACCAATTTATTTAGTAGCACTAGATCTCTCTATCAACCTTTACTTATTGCAGAAACTCTGCATCTTCTCTGCCTTTCTGAGAATATAAATACTCAACGAGTCGGCCCACAAACAGTTCAATGAGAAGGGAGGGGCAGAGAACCTGACTTGATGTGCAAGAAGAACACCATCGCTTCACAGTCAACGTTAAACACTCACGTTAAACACACCAAATTTAAAGACATGAGTTATAATTTAACAGTTCCCACGGCAAAGCTGCTCCCGCTCCCGAGCTAGAAAACACACTGACATGATGAAGGCCTTTTCACTATTTCAGTGGCGTGAAATGTAGTTACAATTATCAAAAATATCCAGACATCCGTGCTTCTCACAGTTTCACCGACTGAAACAATGCAGCCACTATGAGACAAACACACAATTATGTGACCCATGCCAGCAACAATAAGCCATCTACACAATACGACAGGCTCTACACACCAACACAACAATCAGTAACCATAGATATAGTGCTTGCCAAAATGACCATTCTTCGTAAGTCAACTCTACATCCTTCTTGCACTACACCTATGCGGCTCGTGAAATCCGAAGGTGTCACTCAACCGCTTACGTTGCGCTTCAGTTTACGATGGCCATTGCCACATGCCATAAGTCACACTGAGAAGAAAACAAATCCCAAAAAGGTTCGTTCGGTTACGGAGCTACCAGTTTTAACAGCGAAGCCATTCAGAAAATCGTAATTTTTCGTGGCCGCAGTTCAAAATGGCAAGAAATTGCCGAGCATGCGCATGTGAGCACGGGTCTCGTGGCGACCGTCCGACAGTTAACAAAAACCAAGAAAACGCCTAGCACTCATGTGTGCGTGCCTCCTGAAAACCTCCCAGCGTCCCCTGAACACTTTTGTCAAGCCAAGCATACCCACTTAGGGAGACTGACCAAAACTGGCAAAAAAAAAAGGAAAAAAAAAGAAAAAAAAAAGGCCTTCGCATTTATTGTAATCCTGGAAACACTTGGTCGGAACGAAAAAGATACGTCATCACGTACGCCCCTCCAAGGTGATGTCCAAGGATTATCACTTCCAAAAAAATGAAGGAAGCTCACACTTATAGCAACAATGACGGAGTAAAGGTGGTTGTGGCAGCAAAGAAGGAGCAAATCATCTACAATTGTGGCCTTAAACCTTCATGAAGGTAATAAAGGTTGCGTACAGCTTTGCTACCTTCAAGTCTAATGTGTTAAAGTGAGCTTCCTTAAATTTTTTTTTCAGTTGGGTCCTTCTTCCCACATCAATGCATTAACGGTGTTCCCCACCCCACCTCTTTCCCTCACCTGTATCCTGTCCATGTAAAGCCAGATGGGCTGGGCAGGGCTGGTGTCCAGTTCACTGAAACGAAGAACAACGTCACTAACTACACACTTCCCAGCATAAAGCAGACTGCAAGACAGCGCTGAGGCAGGTAATCTGTAGCGGAAGAGGTAACCAAAAATCACAAATATTTTGGTGCCTCAAAGAAAATGCTCCCTTGCTTTCACTTATGGCTCACCCACATACCGATCACGCGAAGACAGTCAGTAGCCCCAACCTCTATCCCATTTGTAAGCAAAGATTTGAGAAATACGGGTGACTGCCACGTCTTGAGAGCGGAAACGGTTGCTACGGCCCACGGGCCCACTAAGCGCATGCATCAAAGCTGTCGCACTGCAGACTTACCTGTTGAAGATAACCGGAACTACACACAGCGCAAGATAGTTAAAGGGGCCCTCCTACCACTAATTATTCAGAATATATCTTGGGGTAAAGTCTATTGTCCTAGAAATCTCCTCCCGCAAGAATTATAGAAATGTGTGAAGTATCACTGGAGCTACGCGAGATTTAAAATCGCGCCTAATCGTTCCCTCTCAACTCGAGCTTTGACAAAGCAACGGAGGCTGTGCCTCCTGGACAGGGGGGTGGCTCATGGCATTGTCAATGGCGGCATTTGATAAATCACAGGCCAGGAAGTTTTCCCTTTTTCTAGGCAATGTGGACAATATTTCTGCTGTGACGAGGGACAAGGCCTGCTCACAAGCGTGCTCAGGCTTGTAGGGTAATTTTGAAGCAATAGAGGCTTGTTGTTGAGTGGTCTGGTTGAAAGTGAAGTACAGATTGACTTCGTCAATCCACTCCGCCCACACTCAAAGCACGCACAAAAAAACTCTGCGTACAGGTTCAGGCATGGAAGAGGTTGGCGCACAGCACCAACGATGGTGGAATCGTCACAGGAAATGCGAGAAATAAACTGTGACATTAACCAGCAACCAGTACAACAGTCACCGCTGTAATGATGTAAGTAAAGTGGTGCACAATGAGGAAAACTCAAGAGAGTGCGACTGGTTTCGCCGCATATTTCACAGAGATTTGCGAGTGGACCGCTTTATGTGCACGTTGCTCGCGTATTCCTGGCAGTGTATTCTAAACGTCGCACAGGTTTATTTGCACTGCTCGAAGTATGCTGCGGGGTCCCTTTAAAGACGCATTCAGTCACCGCCAACATATGTTCAACATACATCAAAAGCTTGTAGATGCAAGTGTTTTCATCCTTTGCCCAATTTATGAAAAAGGAAGTCTGGGTTGCGCCGGGAGTGAGGCCCCCTGAGATGTGGTGCTCTGTCGTAGAATGCCAGACAATTTAAGCCAACATGGCGGGTAACGGTGCATTCGGTCACTTACTTTTGGCTTAGGCTGTCCAAGAGAGAATCCCCCAGAGGTACCGGTAACTGGGAGGCATCCAGGCAAACACCCTGCATGAAACAGGCGAGAAGGGTTCAATTTGGTGAGCTACACCTATCACATTAAAGACAACAAAAGCACACATAGAAAGCCAGTCATGTTCAGCTTCACGAAGGTGCATACCATATTTACTCGAATGTAGGTCGGCCCGAATCTATGCCAACCCCTGAAATTCGAAAGTCAAAACACGGAGAAAAAAAAAATCTAAAGTATAAGCCAACCAAAGTAGGCATGAACGATAGCCACAAAACTAAAACGACCTTAACAAACCTGCTTGGGTTCCCTTAACATTGTCGCTGACTTTGTCTTTTTTGCAGCTCTCCCCCTCATAGAGTGTGCAAGAAATATCCGGTGCTGTCAACTACACATGCGCTAGCAGCCAATCCTTCTGGGACATTATCCTGTGCTTGTCTCGACGCTTCCACCATCGCGGAACACTTCTTCCACCAATACAAGTTGCCCCTCGCCTGAAGGTTCAACGAGTCCTTGACTGCCAGCACAACTTCCTGTCTGAAGGCTGCACTATAATGGAGCCACATTCAGCGTAGCACCAAGCAGGCAGACTAGTACCCTCAAGCTGATGCGGAATACTGAGCGAGCATGACCAAAATGGTGGTCTGCCACTTGCCCTTCATTGACCACACCTCCGGACACTAGTGGCTGCAATACTAGTTTTCAGCAAAAGCCTCCTGATGACACTAATTGCGTGTCACATTTTAAGTTTGGATAGGTACTCTGTGCGTTTTAATATAAATCCTCAAATCTAAGCCGCCCGCTGACTTTCGTATCCACCTCTTTAAAAGAAAGTACCGCTTTGAGATCGAGCAAATACAATATGTACAGGGCACACGCTTAGCAGTCAAAGCTTTTCCCAAACTACCTGTGTAGTGGATTTTCATCTAAAAGCTTATCTTGTTTTGGTTTCGGATTTCTCAACCTCGAAAGGCAATACACCTCGCAGAGATTATGCTAAGTCTATGTGCAAATGATACCAAGCCCCCTTCATAAAGCATCATAATCAACGACTGCAACCATCGATCGATCGGCATTTCAGGGACACCGTACAGGAGATCACAATTCAAATGCAAATGTGTTGAAACATACAAATTTACTGGATTTGAGTCAGCTTGAACAATATATCAGCACAAACTGCTTAGAGGGCTAATAAAGAATTCACGAACCCCACAACTGTTTCATTCTCTGTAATGCTACAAAATATTGGTGATAATTTCCTGCCTTAAAATGTACAAAAGATAAAAAAACATTCCTGAAATATTACATAACGGCAAGTTAAAACACTGGCACAGAGTCAGTAAGTGGGCAAGCATTCTTTCTTTTGATCTCCAGAACAGTATGTTTTTATAGGATGTAAAATGATACAAAACTTCCCCCCAAGCCAGTATTTTCTGGGTGCGACAGCTGTATCTGGGAATGTCACCTTCCTTTTAGCACCGATTCCCAACCTCCTGTTCCAAATGTTTTAAAACATTTAACCTCAATATTTCATGCTACGTATAATTTGCCTCTTAGAAAATCATACTTTTCAACTCTTACTGATTATAGCCAACTGCCCGTACCTGATGTCATAGCACTCCAAAAAACTGAAACAGACAATTTTACCATAACAGGTTACAACACATACCATATTTACTCGCGTAATGCACACACTCGCTTAATGAACCCTGCCCCCACTTTTCTTCTTGAATTTATTCATATATTTATTTGGTCAATACTGCCAGCAGCCTTTTGGCTGCCAAGGCAGGAGTGTACGAAGCAGTGAAATAATGCATTTCGCAAACTGCGAGCACAGAAGAGGAACAGGGGATAAATTACACATATAACACAAGTATGCAGAATATTCAAGGAACAGTGACAAAAAAAGAAACAAATATTAACGAATTCTGTAATGTGTGAGGGACAAGTTCGTAACAGTATGACTGGGCATGTAAAAGTTGATTGATTGATTGATTGTAGGGTTCAACGCGCTGACGCAACGCAGGCGATGAGGCGCGCCATAGTGGAGGGCTCCGGAATAATTTTGACCACCTGGGGATCTTTAACGTGCGCCGAAATCTCGTACACACGGGCGTTTTTGCTTTTCGCATCCATCAGAAAAGCGGCCGCCGCGGCCGGGAATTGAGCCCGCGACCTCGTGCTCAGCAGCACAACACCTTAGCCACTGAGCCACTGCGGCGGGTGGGCATGTAAAAGTCAAAGTACACACTGAAAAAAAAAGTGCATGACAGGCGTAGCACTAGTTGTAGCTTACGAGGAACAAAAAAAAATACAATAAAGTCATATATAGGCCATAACTGCTTTCATTGGCGTCAACACAAAAAATACATGAACAGGGGAAATCCAGGCGTAGAAAAAACCGCAGAGGCAACAGCCAACATGTCTAAATTCATATTATTGAATGGTTCAACGACACTCAGATGTGCGAAACCAGAGTGCAGCAGTTGTCGGGTTTCAGATAAGACATGCAGATTGAATTCTGAGTTCAAGGATTAGAGCTAAGCGTTGCCAAAAAAAGAATCTAGGGATGAGACATTTACCACGTCGTACGAAAGAACGTTCTAGTCCCTAATCGTCCTTGGAAAAAAAGAGAAACGGTGGGCGTTTGTTTTACTACAAGGAACCAGAATTGTCTTATCGTGCTTCCTTCGTGTCTCGCGCGCTGTGTTATATTGTACACAATCATGATAGTTTAGTCTAGTGTGCCCATTGACAATGTTAAACAGGGTTTTGAGGTGGTGAACTTTGCGGTGTAATTTAAGCATTGGGAGCTCAGACCTGTTGCGTAATTCCGTGATAGAAACGTGCCTCCCATATGCATGAGAGATAAACCTTAGCGCTTTGATCTGAACGCCCTCAATACAATTGGCGTATTTTTTTGTGCACAGCTCCCAGATGGTGTCAGCATATTCCAATAAAGGGCATACCAGGTGTGTGTAGGCAAAAAGTTTTGCCTTGCTATTGTGCAGTGTTTTAATCGCCGTTTTACAAACCATAGCCGTCATGATGAGGCCTAGGTATTTGCACTGAGTATCCGTTTGATTGGATTGTCATTTATTTTGGAGACATGCTGTAGCGAGTTCTTTTTACGGGTTATGGTCATTCGAATGCATTTTGAACTGTTTACTTTCTAGTAACTTTGCATAAGAAATGCAGCCAAAATACTTTTTTTATCTTGGCATGGTTGCTGATGCCATAGACGATTGCAGTATCGAAAATCTTGAGGAGTGCAACAGAGCCACTGCCGGTGCTGCCAAAGTGTGAAGCGAGCTGTCGGAATTTACAGATACCATTGCAAGATCAACGGCCAATGAGTTTTTGTGTGTGGATGATGGTGTCACGACCGTGGGAGAGTTTGTAAGACTACGTTGCCGTCATAGTACCGAGCGCTAGCGAAAGTGGATGCAATGAAGGGATTGGTGCACTCGCACTAGCCCGGCGTTACTTAACAAATGTGAAAGATTGTGGCCCCACCTCACAGTAGGGAGAAGTGCATACTGCCTAAGGCAGCAAAGTTGTTCAAGCAGGAGATGATGAAGCAGACTATTTTGTGAGAAAGTAAGGCAGTTTCATCAATACAGTGTTTTTATAAGTGGTATGTGCTTTTATGACATCCAATTCTTTAGCATGCTTATATCAAATTGTCCCCTATATCGAACTGATAGGTGCTTTTTTTGTGAATTTGATATAACCGGGTTTGATTGTATCTGCATGCATCACAGGCCACAACGGCGACTATGAGGACGACGACAATACTGCTACAAAGTCGAAATTGTGCAATGTTTCTGCACTTAGTAAAGATTGCTAGATAAAACTTGCGCCCCAAGATAACTTTTGAATAAATAGACATCGGAGAAGTAGTCTCACAAAATGATGCGTGTAGATGAGATCTGGCCAATCGGATGCCACTACATTCTCGGTCAACCCGTATTTTACTACAGCCCAGTCTTTTTTTTAAAAACTTCCAATCAGATCAAGAATGCAGTCGAATGAACCAAAAAAATCTCAAAGAACGATGAGCAGATTTCATTATTCCCCTATAAAACAACGTAGTTGGGTGCAGTTTGACACTGCAAGAGTGGGGGAATGCACCGCTCGAGTGCAGGACAAGAAACCTAGAAACGCTTCCAGGCAACACTTCACTCAACTTCCTTTAATACAAAGTTTGTGGGGACCGCGAGACACTTCGAATGAACTGAACTTCGAACGCAACAGTCTCCCTTTCCGATTTCATTCAGAATGTCAACTTTCGTTGCCAAGTCGAGCCTACAACACGGGTTGCCATGGTAGTTGAGACTTATTGCTAAAATCGAAGCCTGAAGCGTTCCCTGAACAAACTGCTCCCATGGCGCTCTGTGCGAAAAAGAATGTTTGAGAACCTCAGAAGAGAGATGCATACGCTGGCGTTAGTCTCAACTGGCCTGCCGCCTTATGCTGTGGGCTGCTTCAGTTGCGATGACACTGACATCCATACTGAGGCCGGTGCTGTTCTTGCACTTGAATTTTGTTTGAATGAAGTTTGAATTTTGTCTAGAAATGACGGCCGCATTGGTGCCTTTTATTGAAATCAATTCCATTTAACTGATATAATGAATTTTAGTTTCGCATCATCAAGCGATTTCTGTAATTGAATTGCATGTAAAATTGCAGGGACCACCTGAGCACTTTTAATACGCACAAAATTCCTATGAACTCTTTCGCGAGCACACCATAGGCCATCGTTCACGGGTGAACGATGATTTTCAAATCTCCTGCGAAAGCTAGAAACAGCACTTTGCGGACAACTAAAGCCATCTGGCATATTTATTGACAACTCATTTTTTCATTTGATTATTGTTTGTTTCCATTTGGCGAATGTAGACGATGTCGGGAATGAAATTTGAACACAAGCTAGTGGCAAGTTCGGTGGAAATGGTGTCCTGTTTCACTGCACGCTCTGCAACGACAGACAACTCTTGCAGGGACTTCGGCCGCCCTAGCAGTAGTGATAACTCCAGCAAGAATGTGGATTCGTCAGATTTTATTTCTGCTAAAAACTGCTGTTATGTGTTTGAAAGAGCAATCTATAAGCTGCAATTTCATGCATAGCAATGCTAAATGTCTTGAGTACCTCAAGAGAAAAAAAAATGTTTTGTAGAAGCACTCAAAGTCAGCCATTTTTCCGTAGTCCCGAAAGAGTTGCGTGACCTCAGATTATCGAGATTCAACTATTTTATGGTAGTGAGAAACTGGTGCAATCTCCCCAACACGGCCAAAAAGTTCCAAAAAAGAAAAGTATCGTTTCAAGTGGACAGGTCACCTGGTGGTTGCTTCCTCCGCACAGGCGCTGAATCTGGTCAAGCGAGCACCCGTTCACGGTCAGTCCCTGCTCCTTGGCCAGGTCCAGTATCTGGAGCAGCAGTGGACTCTGCTCTAGCCTCGCAGTGTCCGACAGCTTGCTGCCGTCGACGTACAGCTCGTAGAAGATGCGCTTCCGCGACTTCAGAGCCAACAGGACTGGGTGGAGGCCAAACACAAGTTCGCCGCCCAGACTCTTTTTCAGCTTGGGCTTGGCACTCCAGGCGGGCTTCCAGGGGGGCCTGGTGACGGAAAGGCACCAAGACACGATCAGGTCGACTAATTAAAGTGTACACGTCATCAGTGAACACTGTAAGATGAAAGTCTTTCTAGAGGAGATCATCATCATCATCAGCCTATCTACGCCCACTGCAGGGCAAAAACCTCTCTCATAGATCTCCAATTATCCCGATCCTTTTGCTGACTCCAACCAATTTATCCCAGCAAACTTCTTGATCTCACCTGCCCATCTAACTTTCTGCCGCCCCCTGCCACGCTTGCCTTCTCTAGGGATCCGCTCTGTTACCCTTATGACCAGCGGTTATCTTGCCTTCGCATTACATGCCCTGCCCACGTCCATTTCTTCTTCTTAATTTCTACTAGTAAGTCCTTAACACGTGTTTGTTCCCCGAGCCACTCCGCTCTCTTCTTGTCCCTTCATGTTACACCTATCATCTTTTGCTCCATTGCCCGCTGAGTCGTTCTCAATTTAAGGGGGGACGTGGCTTTCAAATCAACTTTTTTATTTCTTCGTGGATTTTGATGAAAATTGGCACAGCAACTGGAAATGCTTCTGTGATAACACCATAACAATTTCAAAGTAATATTTTGAAAAGTTTTTTATGTATTAAATTTTCTTTCTGTTCCGCTTGTACCGAGCTTGAGCGGCTTATAAAACACGATAGAAAACTTGTTCGAAATGCTTTGCATTCCCAAATGAATGGACGAGGTCGTGACAGTTTTAGAATTTTTTTTTTACAACACAATGTTTTTTAGTTTCATTTTTTTAGAGGTTAATGTGCAACAGGCATGTCAACTGTGAACGATTATTTGAATAAATAAATCACAAAAACAAATCTGGAAAACCAAGAGTGTCACGACCTGAACAGTTCATCAAGGAATGTAATGCAAGAAACGGAATTAAAATAGACCCAGCGGTCACGAAGAAATCCCTGGTACAAGCGACACAGGTGGCAAAAAAAACTGTTTTGAGAAAACGGCTTCCGAAGTTGCAACATAGGTTTCACTATCAAAAATCGTCACGGTTGTAGCCTTTCATGTCCTTTTGAACATGGGGCTTCTGGAAGGCCTTGCCTTGAAATTGGAGTGCCTTTTACAGCCTTTCTCTTTCCAGAAAACATCATTTTCAGCTCCTCCGTGAAGAGTACATACCCCCCCTTTGCAGACCAAACGGAGGGGGGGATGGGTTTTAATGGGCTTTCAATGCAAAATAGGTTAGCTGGTTGGCTGTATCGCACTGGACAACCTCCCCTGACAACTCAAAGAATACACAGGCGGCGAAACAGCTGTCAACAAAGTGACGTGCGAAGGCGTGCGCGACGATTCGAATGCCGCGGCATCTGCTCTGCGGGAATTTATCACTGGGCGCGAGGGTTTCTCGGAATAGTCGAAGTGTATCCAGGGGCCGAATTCTCTAAAAAACGGGCGTCGCTTTGAAACGACGGGTAGCGCCGCCATGCAAATGCAGGTGTTGTGTGGTTGGGGCCGTCGCTTTGGGGCTCCCTGCAGGTATGAGCCGAAGAAAAGCGCTGTGGCAAGGCGCGAAGCGACACCCACTGCCCCCCCCCCCGTCGTTTCACTTGTCGCTTCGCGCCCTAGCCACAGCGCTTTTCTTCAGCTCATACCTGCAGGGAGCCCCAAAGCGACGGCCCCAACCCAGAACACATGCATTTGCATGGCGCTACCCCGTCGTTTCAAAACGACGCCCCGTCGTTTTAGAGAATTCGGCCCCTGGATACACTGTAGATCAACGAAGATTATTCTAGGCTGTTCACGTTAGTTCGGAACGCTCTCCCTATCAGAAGAGATAACAAATGCGGTTCAGAAAGAAAGAACGGAACATGCGCCTCCCTTGGCACACAAACAACACCGATAACACAGACCGGCGCAGCCGGGCGGCAAAAGCAAAACACAAATAAACAAACCCAATGCATGGTTCACGCAATATCTCCTACTATCTCGTGCACGGTTCATCTCTATACCACGGAACTCGCCTCGGTTCGTCCTCGGTTCGGTTCGTCGGTTCGTCTCACCACATGGCCAGCCCAAGTCCCATTTCTTTTTTTGTCTATGTGAACTACGATATCTCCTACTATCTCCTACCACGGTTCATTTCCTACCACGGATCTCGATTTCTGTCTCTAAGTGTTACTCCTATCATCATTCGTTCCATGACCAGTTGAGCCGGCCTAACTTTGCTTTCCAGTTGTATTGTAACGCGCCAAGTTTTAGCTCCGTATGTCATCACCGGCAGTATTCACTGGTTGTTGATTTTTCTTTTGAGTGATATGGGTAGCTTACTTTTCCTTATTTGGCAGTGTTTGCCGAATGCCCCCGGGCCAATACCTATTCTGCACCGGAGCTCTTCCTCGTGGTTTGGCCGGTCCGCGCTGACAACTAACTTGTTCGAGGCAGTTATTTTCTGCGACTTGTTCTAGCATTGCGTTTCCTAAGCCGAAGACGGCTCTTTCGGCATGTTTATTTATCCTTACTTTGGATTTATTCATGTTCTCTCGTGGTCCGACGGTCAAACTTTCTGATTGCAGATGCTCAAGCATTTTTTTTTTCAGATGCTCCGCTGCCTCACTGAGCAATACTATGTCGTCTGCAAACCTCAAATTACTCAAGGTTTCTCCGTGTATCCTTGGTCTTTCCCCAGTCAATCTTCCTGAATGACCCCTCCAGACATGCTGTGAACAGTTCTGGCGAGATGGTATCTCCCTATCTTACTCTCCTTTCGGATCGGGAACTTCTCGCTTTTATTGTGAAGGATTATCCCACCCGCGCATCCCTTATACGTATATGTCGTCTATGAGTCTTACGTATATCTCCTCTATTCCCTTGTCTTTCAATGCTTCAAGCACAGCTGCGGCATTTGCTGAATCAAACGCTTTTTCATAGCTTATAAATGTCATGTAAAGGGGTTAGTGTACTCTGCGGATTTTGTAGTGTGAGCTACACTAGGCGAGGTTGAGCAGTTTCGCGTGGCTCCTGGAGAGCCATGCTACGCTTGCGCGAGGAGCAGAGACGTCGTACGGCGCACAGAACGTTGCTCACTGCCCGCGTCTCTCACACACCCCACGCGCCCAGCGTCTTCGCCGACCTCCGTTCCGCACGTGGCGGCCCGGTCCACTTGATGATCATGCGAGAGGTGGCCGGGTGTACAACCGATGGCTCGTGCGTCGCAGCAACACCTGCGTGCGCCTGTGGAATCAGCTTAGCTCTGGGGGCGATTGGTGAGGCTGCGGCACCGGAGCCGCTTGATAAATATACATGTGTCACATAATGCATATACCGTGTGTGTGTCATTGAAGCAGCAGTAAGCATGATAATCAAGCTAATTTTAGACAACCAGGAAAGCTAAGAATAACCAGCTGAACCTTAGCTCACGCTGCGTACATGCTGGCATAGCCGAGCTAAGCCACTGCTAATTTTTTTCATTACTTGATTGACGACATGGATGTGGTCCATTGTTGAGTACCCCTTCCTAAATTCAGCCAGCTTTTTTGGGTTTTCGGGAATCCAGGCTGTCTCTTCGGTAAACAGTTTGTACAAAACTGAGAGTAGACTCATGGGTCTGTAATTTTTAAGGTCTGTGGTATCTCCTTTCTTGTGAATCAGAATTACGTTGGTGATTTTAGAGTCTATGGGCACTTTTTTAGAGTCCTTAAGCATTGTGAAAATAGTGCAGCAAGCTTCTCCAATACAATAACTTCCCTTCCTTTACAAGATCTACGGCTATGCCGTCGTCAATTGCAGCTTTTCCTCTTTCATGTCTTTGTGAGCGTTTTGAACTTCCTCTTTAGTTATTGATTGGATTGTCATTTATTTTGTAGACATGCTGTAGCGAGTTCTTTTTACGGGTTATGGTCATTCGAATGCATTTTGAACTGTTTACTTTCTAGTAACTTTGCATAAGAAATGCAGCCAAAATACTTTTTTTATCTTGGCATGGTTGCTGATGCCATAGACGATTGCAGTATCGAAAATCTTGAGGAGTGCAACAGAGCCACTGCCGGTGCTGCCAAAGTGTGAAGCGAGCTGTCGGAATTTACAGATACCATTGCAAGATCAACGGCCAATGAGTTTTTGTGTGTGGATGATGGTGTCACGACCGTGGGAGAGTTTGTAAGACTACGTTGCCGTCATAGTACCGAGCGCTAGCGAAAGTGGATGCAATGAAGGGATTGGTGCACTCGCACTAGCCCGGCGTTACTTAACAAATGTGAAAGATTGTGGCCCCACCTCACAGTAGGGAGAAGTGCATACTGCCTAAGGCAGCAAAGTTGTTCAAGCAGGAGATGATGAAGCAGACTATTTTGTGAGAAAGTAAGGCAGTTTCATCAATACAGTGTTTTTATAAGTGGTATGTGCTTTTATGACATCCAATTCTTTAGCATGCTTATATCAAATTGTCCCCTATATCGAACTGATAGGTGCTTTTTTTGTGAATTTGATATAACCGGGTTTGATTGTATCTGCATGCATCACAGGCCACAACGGCGACTATGAGGACGACGACAATACTGCTACAAAGTCGAAATTGTGCAATGTTTCTGCACTTAGTAAAGATTACTAGATCAAACTTGCGCCCCAAGGTAACTTTTAAATGAATAGACGTCGGCGATGCAGTCACACAAAATGATGTGCGTAGATGAGAGCTGGCCAATCGGATGCCACTACTTTCTCGGTCAACCCGTATTTTACTACAGCCCAGTCTTTTTTTTAAAAACTTCCAATCAGATCAAGAATGCAGTCGAATGAACCAAAAAAATCTCAAAGAACGATGAGCAGATTTCATTATTCCCCTATAAAACAACGTAGTTGGGTGCAGTTTGACACTGCAAGAGTGGGGGAATGCACCGCTCGAGTGCAGGACAAGAAACCTAGAAACGCTTCCAGGCAACACTTCACTCAACTTCCTTTAATACAAAGTTTGTGGGGACCGCGAGACACTTCGAATGAACTGAACTTCGAACGCAACAGTCTCCCTTTCCGATTTCATTCAGAATGTCAACTTTCGTTGCCAAGTCGAGCCTACAACACGGGTTGCCATGGTAGTTGAGACTTATTGCTAAAATCGAAGCCTGAAGCGTTCCCTGAACAAACTGCTCCCATGGCGCTCTGTGCGAAAAAGAATGTTTGAGAACCTCAGAAGAGAGATGCATACGCTGGCGTTAGTCTCAACTGGCCTGCCGCCTTATGCTGTGGGCTGCCTCAGTTGTGATGACACTGACATCCATACTGAGGCCGGTGCTGTTCTTGCACTTGAATTTTGTTTGAATGAAGTTTGAATTTTGTCTAGAAATGACGGCCGCCTTGGTGCCTTTTATTGAAATCAATTCCATTTAACTGATATAATGAATTTTAGTTTCGCATCATCAAGCGATTTCTGTAATTGAATTGCATGTAAAATCGGGACCACCTGAGCACTTTTAATACGCACAAAATTCCTATGAACTCTTTCGCGAGCACACCATAGGCCATCGTTCACGGGTGAACGATGATTTTCAAATCTCCTGCGAAAGCTAGAAACAGCACTTTGCGGACAACTAAAGCCATCTGGCATATTTATTGACAACTCATTTTTTCATTTGATTATTGTTTGTTTCCATTTGGCGAATGTAGACGATGTCGGGAATGAAATTTGAACACAAGCTAGTGGCAAGTTCGGTGGAAATGGTGTCCTGTTTCACTGCACGCTCTGCAACGACAGACAACTCTTGCAGGGACTTCGGCCGCCCTAGCAGTAGTGATAACTCCAGCAAGAATGTGGATTCGTCAGATTTTATTTCTGCTAAAAACTGCTGTTATGTGTTTGAAAGAGCAATCTATAAGCTGCAATTTCATGCATAGCAATGCTAAATGTCTTGAGTACCTCAAGAGAAAAAAAAATGTTTTGTAGAAGCACTCAAAGTCAGCCATTTTTCCGTAGTCCCGAAAGAGTTGCGTGACCTCAGATTATCGAGATTCAACTATTTTATGGTAGTGAGAAACTGGTGCAATCTCCCCAACACGGCCAAAAAGTTCCAAAAAAGAAAAGTATCGTTTCAAGTGGACAGGTCACCTGGTGGTTGCTTCCTCCGCACAGGCGCTGAATCTGGTCAAGCGAGCACCCGTTCACGGTCAGTCCCTGCTCCTTGGCCAGGTCCAGTATCTGGAGCAGCAGTGGACTCTGCTCTAGCCTCGCAGTGTCCGACAGCTTGCTGCCGTCGACGTACAGCTCGTAGAAGATGCGCTTCCGCGACTTCAGAGCCAACAGGACTGGGTGGAGGCCAAACACAAGTTCGCCGCCCAGACTCTTTTTCAGCTTGGGCTTGGCACTCCAGGCGGGCTTCCAGGGGGGCCTGGTGACGGAAAGGCACCAAGACACGATCAGGTCGACTAATTAAAGTGTACACGTCATCAGTGAACACTGTAAGATGAAAGTCTTTCTAGAGGAGATCATCATCATCATCAGCCTATCTACGCCCACTGCAGGGCAAAAACCTCTCTCATAGATCTCCAATTATCCCGATCCTGTGCTGACTCCAACCAATTTATCCCAGCAAACTTCTTGATCTCACCTGCCCATCTAACTTTCTGCCGCCCCCCCTGCCACGCTTGCCTTCTCTAGGGATCCGCTCTGTTACCCTTATGACCAGCGGTTATCTTGCCTTCGCATTACATGCCCTGCCCACGTCCATTCTTCTTCTTAATTTCTACTAGTAAGTCCTTAACACGTGTTTGTTCCCCGAGCCACTCCGCTCTCTTCTTGTCCCTTCATGTTACACCCTATCATCTTTCGCTCCATTGCCCGCTGAGTCGTTCTCAATTTAAGGGGGGACGTGGCTTTCAAAATCAACTTTTTTATTTCTTCGTGGATTTTGATGAAAATTGGCACAGCAACTGGAAATGCTTCTGTGATAACACCATAAAATTTCAAAGTAATATTTTGAAAAGTTTTTATGTATTAATTATTTTCTTTCTGTTCCGCTTGTACCGAGCTTGAGCGGCTTATAAAACACGATAGAAAACTTGTTCGAAATGCTTTGCATTCCCAAATGAATGGACGAGGTCGTGAACAGTTTTAGAATTTTTTTTTTACAACAACACAATGTTTTTTAGTTTCATTTTTTTAGAGGTTAATGTGCAACAGGCATGTCAACTGTGAACGATTATTTGAATAAATAAATCACAAAAACAAATCTGGAAAACCAGAGTGTCACGACCTGAACAGTTCATCAAGGAATGTAATGCAAGAAACGGAATAAAATAGACCCAGCGGTCACGAAGAAATCCCTGGTACAAGCGACACAGGTGGCAAAAAACTGTTTTGAGAAAACGGCTTCCGAAGTTGCAACATAGGTTTCACATATCAAAAGTCGTCACGGTTGTAGCCTTTCATGTCCTTTTGAACATGGGGCTTCTGGAAGGCCTTGCCTTGAAATTGGAGTGCCTTTTACAGCCTTTCTCTTTCCAGAAAACATCATTTTCAGCTCCTCCGTGAAGAGTACATACCCCCCTTTGCAGACCAAACGGAGGGGGAGATGGGTTTCAATGGGCTTTCAATGCAAAGTAGGTTAGCTGGTTGGCTGTATCGCACTGGACAACCTCCTTTTGCAGTGTTGTCACCATGGCAACAGGTTAAGCATTTTTTTTACTTAAATTTGAACATTTTTGGCTTTTTTTATGTTTTATCTTGCCTGGCACAGCAACTTAGTACTCATACGTGCAGGTGTTCATTGCCAAAAGTTTGCATACCACAAGGATGAAAATGAGCTACTTTGAAGCTTGGTAGAGTATTCTGCATAACTCCCAACTTCAATGCAAGAGCATATTTTTTTACTACTTTTGACATTCAAGGCATCCAATATTTCTCGCAGCACAGCCAGTATGCCCTAAGCAATGGTATCAATAATTTCCCTCCAAAAAATCACTGTTAAATGCTGCCACAGTAACGTACATTTTTAACGCAGAGAGCATATTTTTTTATTCCCTAACTCAAACCTGTTTGCATGAAAATTGCAAGTGCACGGGAAACGTTGCGCAAGAAAGGCGATATGGCTCGCGCGCATCGCAGCGCACGCTTACCGCGACATATCGAACTTTGATTATACCTGATATGGCTGGTCAGGTCGCTTTTAAGATTAAATCTAACGTCGCAGGCATTAAATACAACTACAGGCGTTCAATCGTAACCGTAAGTCGGCCCAGTCATGTGATGCTCCAATGCGCGTCGGCTATGCCGTGCGCGCCGCAGCGTTTGACGCGTCGACCGTTTCTTTCTCAAGGCTAGCGAGCCCACAGTCAAAACACAGCAATAACTAAGCGTGTAAACATCGCAAATACGACTAAAAGTTCACTTCACGAACCGCTATCGCAAACGCTCACATCGCGTCACCCTCCGGGGTCTGGCGACGGTAGAGTCACGCGCACCACGAAGCGTTCGATGACCTCCGCCTTTCGAGCCACACAACTTCCCGTAATCTGGCTCGTTATCTCTGGCATTCCCATCGCGATAACGTCCGTGTTGAATACCACAGATTGAACAGAAACTCGGCCGAGCGAAGCGGCGAAAATGAACTCAATCCGCTCGCTACGTAGCTCAGGCGGCCGCCATCTTGTGTTGCGCCCGTGACATCCAATCAGCAGGGTCGTTGTTCTGCGCCCCGACTGGAGGACCAATAGCGCTTCAGCATCTATTTCTCGCTTCGTTTGTGCGTCGTTTCTTTTCTGCCGTTTGTGCGTTTGTGAATGAATGAAGATAAAAGAGACGAGCGGAACCGGAAAGACGATCGCTCGTCCGATCTAACCATATCAAAATGGCCGCGCCCCCGGGGCCCCGTTGCGGAGATAGAGCGCTCCGAAAATTGCCGTTTTTTTGCCCTTTTGCGCTGATATTTGTCACCGCGCCTGACAAAAGTATTTTTTTATGCCACTTTGCGATGCTTTTCAGCGTAAAAACTTTGCAGGTGCACAGAATAGGAAACATAGAAGCCGAATATGTGGGTTTCAAAAAAACGATGTTTTGGTCATTTTTCCGAAGTTGAAAGCCGCGTCCCCCCTTAAGTGGAACCCTCTTAGTGAGCCTCCAAGTTTCTGCCCCGTAGGTGAGTACCGGTAAGATGCAGCTGTCATGCACTTTCTTCTTCAGGGAGACATGTACAGTCGCAAATAATTTGAAGGTGATCACTGGAGCGGTGACCGAAGAAAACAGAAGTGCCGCATTATGTCATCACCTTCCTCCACAGCATCTTCCCTCTCTCTGTTTGGTGTTCCTTGAGAAGCTGTCCCTTTCTTCTAAGAATCCACAGCTTTTCATCGTTTTTGTTTTTTTCATCACCAAACATGGCAGCAGTGCCGCCAAGCACGCAAAATCTTCTGTTACGTTGAGTAAACAGGCATAGGCATCTGCAGGTACCACCTAAGTATAACTGCGGCCTTCCGTCAGAGTGGACGCAATAAACTCGAAACTTATCGTGCAACTGTACCAGTAATCATAACAAAGCGCTTATCAGGTTGGTTTTGCTCAGAGATGCCATTGTCAGCCGAGATATGAGGCACAGGCAAGCACATGTGACTGCCATGCAAGGGAAGTGTCGAATGGCAGTCACGTGTGCATGTGGCAGTCCCATGCACGCACGAGGGAGATTTTGGAAGCGTACGCGATCCTCAAGAAAGGCGAAGCGTGCGTCCGTTCACTATCTGTGTCCCTACTGAGCACCGAGATTGCATACCTTGACAGGACTCTTCGGTGTACTTTTTAGAGCCTTTGGACTGCGCCGGTCCTTGCATTGTTTTGTTTATGTAAGAAGCGATAGTGCATGCCTACTGTCAAGTTCATTGCTCCCCGTGTCGCAAGCTGTTTTTTTGGTTTTTGTTAATTTTTTTTCCCTTCACTCTGCACCCTCGGTCTTCACACATGCAAAGGACGCGTTTTCATTCATAATGTGTTTCTTTGCTCAAATAAAAATCACTTGCTTGTCTGCTCCCTGCATGCCTAGTGGTCTTCTCTTGTGCCCTCGTTTTATGCGCAGTTTTTCATTTTCGCAGTGTACCAACTGGCCCAATTCTGTATTCTACTGAAGCGTTAAACACAGAAAAAAAGGCAGGTTAATCAGGGGGTGATGGCTGTATCCTGCAAGAACCTATGAGGGGGAGAAAGCAGTGCAATCTTTATCTTTGCGTTTTTCCTTTTCGTAGTGTACCAACTGGCCCGATTCTGTATTCTATTAAAGCGTTAAACGCAGAAAAAAAAAAAGGCAACTTAGTCAGGGGGTGATGGCTGTATCTTGCAAAAACCTATGAGGGGGGAAAGCAGTGCAATCTTTATCTTCGCGGTTTCAAGAAAAATCGGTCGCTATGCAGCTTGAAAAGGCCGCCGGGCGATGCTTCTGCGATCACCCTCATGTTGATCGTGACTGTATACAACTGCTCCTATTCCATTCGTAAGCCTGTTTACCGATGCCACCACTGCAACCTGTTTGTGGGCGCCACAGAGTAGTATGTATGCAGGCTCTAAAAAAAAAGCCTGTCCGTGCGAACGTAATCACATAACAACCCGGCATCATCGTTGTGAACCGCTCTTAACGTGAAGGCAGAACCAAGAGTAAGATATAAGGCTTACTTTTCGCCAACACCAGCTCCACTGAGCATAGACGTGGTAATGAACTAGCATCAGCCTTTTTTTGTTTTGTTCGGGCGAGTTACTTAGCTTGACGTGCCCTCCCAAGAGAACACCTAACGTCTAAGCGCCGGAAGGCGAAAGGGACCGAAATTCGGCGAACCTGTAGCTCTTCTTGGGGAGTTGTGGTCGTAGTTCACTCCTTGCGTGGATCGCCAGGACATCCCCGCTCACAGCCTCCCAGCCTTCGGGGTTAGGCAGCTTTGAATACCAGGCACTCGCCACAACCAGCCGAACATGCTGGCGGCACGATGCACCCAACAGGCCTTTTATTCCACACTGCACACACAGGAAAAAAAGAAAAAAAAACGCGGGACGGCGGCAGATTAACGAATATTACACACGCTGTAATGCAACCGCTAAAGCAAACCCAAGGATGTTGGTTTCGCTTCAGCGTCTTTTGCTTAACCGCCTTGAGCAAAACACAGCACCACGTGAGTTCAACACTGCGTTTCAGCAGTTTCATACACCGTCAACCACGAAGACTTTATAAACAATCCAGGGCCAGCTTACCGTAAGGGGACTAGCCATCGTAATACGCACGTTTATACGCAGCCACGACCAACTACAGGCAAAAGACTAGAGATGTAAACACAAAGCACGCGTGGTTTCCACGCGCCTTTCAGTTTCAGCTCAAGCTGCGCTCTGTGACGCGAAGCCAGAGCCAAGCCAGATCATTGCGCCAATCCGCTGCCATGGATAGAGTGTACTAGAAGTTTTAGAGTGGCCCGACCGGCCGCCCGGAGAGGTGCTCGTTTCGCGCAGAAAATAGCGGCGGCGCTGTAGTCAACGACAACTGAAAGCGAAAGCGGCGGCTGGCCGCGTGCACGGCCGCGCGCGGGGCCAGGAAACGCTGCTGCTTTACGCGGGGAGCGCTCGAAATTTGTTCTGCGGTAGTCCAATTGTTTGAATATACTGTAGGTAGAGTGGACTGTGGGTAACGAAATGAAAAATAAACGCTGCAGCTCATTTTGCGTTAGTTTTGCCTTTCCGCTCGACAACAACAGGAAAATTATGGATTTTCCTTTGCAGCATTCGTAGCGGATTGTAAATAAAGTAATTGCAGCGATTTTCGCTTTTTCAATTTCCCATAAAACGTATTTTGCGTGAAATTGCCTGGTATGATCCAGTGCATGATTGCTTTATGATTGTGTCCTTAATGTGCTGCTTGATGGACATAGTTGGGTCGACGCAAAGAACATGAAAAATATACGAGGATGGGATGATAGCTTCTCCTCAGATGAATTTTTTATTTATTGTTTTGCAATTTACGCTCGGACTGCAGTTATGTGGGTTAATATCAAAAGTTGCGTTTGTTTTTTATTGCGTGAGTTGTTATTATAGCAGTATTTAAGCAGTGGCCCGCTTGGGATAATTACGGGTCACCGTGGTGGCCGATCAGAAAATGACACGCGCAAGCGAGGTATCCTTTTAACTAAAAAGGGGTTAGCCCAGAGGTTAGCTCAGTTGCACCAATTAATGACCGTCTTTCATAGAACTATTCCGGCAACGTTCTATTATTCACCTGATAGGTCAAGAAAGGAGTTGAATCAAATTACACAAATTTAATTCACAAGGATGCTGATGGTACAATTACAGGCACATAAACAAATGCAAAACTAGATCAGAAAATATATTGACCGCGACAACAATGAACTCCCAGATGACGCGTGACAACAGCGTTCTTGAACCTCTATAGGTTCAAGAACGCTAACATGGAGGTTCAAATAAACGGAACTGGAACAAAATACACATTTTGTTTTCATTTTCGATAGCCCAGAAAATGAAATGTAACGCGGGAATTCATGCACAAAGTCTACACGGGTAAATGTTTAGGAATAACGCTAACATGGAGGTTTAAATTGACATTTTTGGCCAACGCATTTTCATAACTCGCCCTCGATGATTAGCGACGGCTAAGTTTAAGGTGTTGCTCCCACCTTCGCATGTAATCACGGAACTTGATTAAACCTTTTATATAGAAATGAATCCGTGTCACAATGTATACAGAACCCCACCAAATTTGCTGTCAAGTTCTCACGTGCTGGTCGCAACCAACGCCGTTAAGGTGTTTGCTGTGAATAACGGCTGCGGCACATCCATAACGCTGTCATGGTGGAGCTCCTTGTTGCTGAGGCAACAGGTAAAAACGTCCTAAGATCGCGAATAAACTTTCAAAAATGCACGGAAGGATTCAGAAGCCCCCCCCCCCCCAAAAAAAAAAAAAAAAAAAAACAAGAGGTAGTTAACACAGCGGCATCTTCCCCTGGCATGCAGGATTGGTCATGCAGACTTGGCACTTCGTTTTCAGTACACACTTCCTTACCAAGTGCCTGCAATATGCGACATAGCAGGTTAATAAAATAATAAGAAAGCCCACTAACGACAGTACAAGCATCAACGGCAGGGTAGCCCAGAAGAAGGCTCTTGGTATTTTTGTTCGAAATGAGAACGTAAAAAACATTAAACTTTTTGCAACCTATATAGAATGTGCGCCCGCCGCTTTGGTTCATGCGCAGAGTCAAGAAGGGGAAGGGAAAAACATTCCTGGTGCCTGTCCGTCAAATTAATCCCTCGTTAACTTGAACTCTGCTATCTCAAAATATCTTCTCGAAACTTTTTCTCACAGTGTGTTTACCTCCCATAGGCGCTAAGCATTAGCCCGCTTTATCTCCAAACGTTTTTTTTTCGGAGGACCACGGATGTCTCGGAATACTGGCAGAGAGGACACAAGGCAAAGTCCGCTGCAGGCAGCTGATAAGGTCCCCGTTTGAGTGATTACTCCCGCCGAACGCGGTCGTGAAGTGCAAGTTTACGCGGACTACGCGTCCCCGTTACCGGAATGCTGTCTGGCGCGTACATCATTGCTGTGGACGACGCAGCTGATCATGCGGACGAGGAGGAGTGTTGCGTACAACGGCAGAAACAACATACATGCTGCGTCTGCTTTGTAACAAGGTAAAATGTAGCGGGGGCGACCACCAATCATGCGACGCATTGAGAAGCTCAGGTACGCTTTTCTGGGGTGCAGATGCGAACGCGAAAAAGCCGAGCGCAACACAGTTCTTTCTTCTGCAATAATAAAAGTTTCTTTTTCCTGCGAATTATTTTGCCTTTATTTTGCGAATTATTTTGCCATTACGAAATCTCCCCTGTGCAATAGTGCTTTTGTTAGCGCCACTAGCGGTTATTTCAGGGACCTGCTACAAATTTTCTGCATTTGACTTCACTCGAAACTCCTGCGCTTATCTCAAAATTTCAGCTAATTTTACGACTTTGAGTTAACGAGAGGTGCTGTATATCAACAATTAACGTTTTCAGAAAACGCATAAAAATGAGAAAAGTATCGTTCAAGCGGAGTCATAACGTTTCTGCGTCTACTTTCTAAATCAGCTGACCCAAGGTGCAGGTTCGATTCCCGGCGGCGGCGGGGCCGCTTTTGTGAGGGGATAAAACGAAAACGCGCGTGTGTTCGAGATTGGCGCACGTTAAAGATCCCAGGTGGTTAAAATTAATCCGAAGCCCCCCAGTACCGCTTGCCTCATCGCCTGTGTAGCGCAGGCGCGTTAAACTTCATAATCCAAAATAAATCAGCTTCGCAAGCGCAAAACACCGCCGCGAGCAACGCAAATTTTGCCGCGCGCAGGCTTGGAGCTGGTGCCGGAGTTCACTCTAGTGCCGGGGAGCGCCGGCTGTTCAGTTGTCGACGACAGCAGCGCCGCCGCTATACCGGTTTCATTTTCTGCGCGAAAGTCGACCCGGCGGAGCAATGGGAGAGGCCGCCGCTCGGGCCACTCTAAAACTTCTAGTACACTCTACCATGTCCGCTGCTCTAGGAAACGGACGCTCTGGGGAAACTGCTCTAGGCGTGGGATAAAATTTCAATAGCAGTATCACAGAAAGACTATTAATAACTTCTTGTTCTATAAATATTTGCTTGAATAAAACAATTATTAAGGCGCACATTCAGGTGGCTCCCCACATTAAGGCGTTTGGTTGCGCCGTCTGCAGCACGTAGTTCCGGTTTCACTTTCCTTCTGTTTTTTCCGTCTGCTATCGACCGGCGCGGTATGGAGGAACAGCTTCCCTCATACGGCGGCTTGTCTCGCGCGGTCCGATATAACATGGCGCATTGCGTAAACGTGTAGATAAGGCCCTTATCGAAGGGACATTGCCTCGCTATCAAGAATGATTCCAGAAAAGCTATCGCTGGTGAACTTCAGTGTCTCTGGGAAGAATCAGACGGCGGCTATGTCCAGCGCCGTGCGCTCCACTCGCGATGAGATTATACTGGAGGACTTGGTAAGTCCCACAAGTCGTGCATTTTTGCTTACACCTGCGTGCGAGTGGACCTGTTGCAGTGACCTTATTTGCATCACGTGCAAAGCGCAGTCGGTTGCTTACGCGCAAACATTATTCGCCTGCTCAGCCAGTTACCGTCGGTCCGGCTGTCAAGTACGTAAGATGAATCGCTATGAACAAATGAATGTATGAAGTGCGTTTAATAAAAGGCCCTAAGGCCTTCATTTTGACATCAGACTGTATATATATATCCCGAAAATGTGTATTTCCAGCAATGCATCTGCGTTATGTACTGAAGCCGACGTTAAAGGGGATCGGTGTAAACTATCCTTACGGATACATGTGGCCTTATGAAGGTATTTAATAAAATCCCTAGGGTATCCACACTTTGATATCAGACGGTTCATATTTCCCTGTCAGGGCAGCTTTTGAGCAATGCACTCCTATATACAAATGAAGCCGACTTTAAATGGTCCCGGTGAATAGCGGAGTGGCTAGAAAGAGACCCTAGGGGCTTCGTACTTTGATGTTTCTGCTGGGCCTGGAAAACTGTTTTCCGAGCAATGCATTTGTGTATGCTGATTAGGCCGACTTTATAGGGGCTCTATGTATAGAAGACCGGTGCATGCTTACACATTACTCGACAAATCCCCGTTGGAAGTTTCTGTGCTTTTCGTGCCTCTCCGTTAACGAAAACGAAGACAAAAAAAAATAGAGGCGGAGGGGTTGAATTGAAGGGGAGGGGGGTGAATTGGTGCGAAAACTGAGTTTGAGTGATCATGTATTAGCGTTCTTGCTCAGTGCCGTATGGATTTATTTCGCGATTTCTTTTCCAATGGTACGATATTTGGGATGCCTGGGGGATCGGCATACCCGCAGCACCCATTGGTTAATTTTCATACAAAACCCTATTTCGTCTTTACCGACAGCGTGTGTTATTTGTAGTTTGCGTCGTTAACTGTTTTGCACATTAGACTGGACGCAGATGCGTGGGGAATAGTTTCTAAACGGCACTTCATGCACCCGCAAAAAATAATAATAATAAAGACGCGACAAGATTGGAAGTAGCGCCTATTTATTTTACCGCGCCAGAGAAAAGCCGTAGCTGTCACGGCATTTGTGTACGCAGGAAATTTTCGTAAACAAGATGATTATTCTGGTAGGAGATGTGGGGAGGCGAGGGAGGCCACACCACCGACCCCGAATGCAAAGCTCCCGCATCGGTTATTTTTATAGGATAAAAATTAATAAGAAGGAGATAAAGCTAGCTGCGGCAAAGAGAGAACGTCTGCAGTTTGTTGCGTCGCACTAGCTGTTCACAAGCGAACCAGCCAGGCCCTTGTATTATTCAAGAATTACGTTTTAAAGTTATAAGTTATAAGGAACATCAACCGAACAAAATCTGCCATTCCACGATATATTTCGCTTCATGTCAAAGTTCGGCTTTTCTCATTTAAAGGATTATAGTGCGCTGGCCACTAGGCCGTATTGGAAATAGGTTCGTTTTCACTTGTCGCGCGTATTTAAATATTTCTCCCGGAAACTGCAAGTAAATGGCGGTTCATACAAAATTAAACCTTCACGATGTTATTAACGCCATTTCCGCTGCATTTTTCTCTCTCTGTCCGGATATCTTTACGTTCGCGCGCAGAACAAGAAGCTAATAATGAAAGGGCCAAGGTCCAGGACAGATACGTTTTTATCTCGTCTTGCCTACGTATTGTTAAACATGACATCGTATTGCAGCACACTAATTAAATTCGCCTCAATTTTGTGACGCTACAAATTTGCTTGTTTCACGCTATAATAGTCGTTGGGGTCCAGTTACATTCATACCTTTTTTTATGTAATCGATACTAGAAAGCTCTCGATCGCGCTGCTTGTGTTTATGTATAAACTAAATGTTCCCTATGTGTTTAAACCACTAAACCGGAATGAACTCGAATTAAAATCGCATAATCTTTTAACGCGTACCATGGCTTTTAACAGTACCTAACCTAAATTCAAATTTCACGCCTGCTTATGCGGACACTCCCAGCGCGAACTTGAAAAATAACATTATGTAGGCAAAACCCAGGCCTTGCGGCTCTCAAAGCTGGAATCAAACTCACCAGGCCACAACCCGTTTGGTGGAATAAGAGCAATTCATGGTTGTATTTTTGCTTTTTGATAAAATGTTTGCAATATTGTAAAGTCTAGAAGGCGAAGAATGATTGATCGTGGTTGATATTATTGTCATAAACTCTAACCGATGGCTGTAAGAATAAAAGCTGCTGCTATAAAAAAATCTGGGAGTCATCATCATCATCATCATCAACAGCGTACTTAGGTCCAATGCAGGACGAACGCCTCTCCATTGACCTCCAACCGCACCATAAGCAGCTCGAGTCCATTCGTTACCCCGAAATCTTGTTATTTCGTCCCTCCATCGAGTTATTGGCTTCCCCTTCTTCAAGACCCATCTCTTGGTATACACTCTGTTACCCTAATTGTCCACCGGTCGTCGGTTCGTCTCGCCACATGGCCAGCCCAAGTCCATTTCTTTTTCGTTATTTGAACCATGCATTGGGTTTGTTTGTCGGCTTGACGATGGCTTAGGTTCATGTACCCCGCACCTCTACCAGATGTCACGAAGCCAAAGACGACGCAGTTGTCTTCAAGGAAAACAAGTTTATTGGAGCGAACTTGTGCTCCCCTGACAACTCAAAGAATACACAGGCGGCGAAACAGCTGTGAACAAAGTGACGTGCGAAGGCGTGCGCGACGATTCGAATGCCGCGGCATCTGCTCTGCGGGAATTTATCACTGGGCGCGAGGGTTTCTCGAATAGTCGAAGTGTATCCAGGGGCCGAATTCTCTAAAAAACGGGCGTCGCTTTGAAACGACGGGTAGCGCCGCCATGCAAATGCAGGTGTTGTGTGGTTGGGGCCGTCGCTTTGGGGCTCCCTGCAGGTATGAGCCGAAGAAAAGCGCTGTGGCTAGGGCGCGAAGCGACACCCACTGCCCCCCCCCCCGTCGTTTCACTTGTCGCTTCGCGCCCTAGCCACAGCGCTTTTCTTCAGCTCATACCTGCAGGGAGCCCCAAAGCGACGGCCCCAACCCAGAACACATGCATTTGCATGGCGCTACCCCGTCGTTTCAAAACGACGCCCCGTCGTTTTAGAGAATTCGGCCCCTGGATACACTGTAGATCAACGAAGATTATTCTAGGCTGTTCACGTTAGTTCGGAACGCTCTCCCTATCAGAAGAGATAACAAATGCGGTTCAGAAAGAAAGAACGGAACATGCGCCTCCCTTGGCACACAAACAACACCGATAACACAGACCGGCGCAGCGGGCGGCAAAAGCAAAACACAAATAAACAAACCCAATGCATGGTTCACGCAATATCTCCTACTATCTCGTGCACGGTTCATCTCTATACCACGGAACTCGCCTCGGTTCGTCCTCGGTTCGGTTCGTCGGTTCGTCTCACCACATGGCCAGCCCAAGTCCATTTCTTTTTTGTCTATGTGAACTACGATATCTCCTACTATCTCCTACCACGGTTCATTTCCTACCACGGATCTCGATTTCTGTCTCTAAGTGTTACTCCTATCATCATTCGTTCCATGACCAGTTGAGCCGGCCTAACTTTGCTTTCCAGTTGTATTGTAACGCGCCAAGTTTTAGCTCCGTATGTCATCACCGGCAGTATTCACTGGTTGTTGATTTTTCTTTTGAGTGATATGGGTAGCTTACTTTTCCTTATTTGGCAGTGTTTGCCGAATGCCCCCGGGCCAATACCTATTCTGCACCGGAGCTCTTCCTCGTGGTTTGGCCGGTCCGCGCTGACAACTAACTTGTTCGAGGCAGTTATTTTCTGCGACTTGTTCTAGCATTGCGTTTCCTAAGCCGAAGACGGCTCTTTCGGCATGTTTATTTATCCTTACTTTGGATTTATTCATGTTCTCTCGTGGTCCGACGGTCAAACTTTCTGATTGCAGATGCTCAAGCATTTTTTTTTTCAGATGCTCCGCTGCCTCACTGAGCAATACTATGTCGTCTGCAAACCTCAAATTACTCAAGGTTTCTCCGTGTATCCTTGGTCTTTCCCCAGTCAATCTTCCTGAATGACCCCTCCAGACATGCTGTGAACAGTTCTGGCGAGATGGTATCTCCCTATCTTACTCTCCTTTCGGATCGGGAACTTCTCGCTTTTATTGTGAAGGATTATCCCACCCGCGCATCCCTTATACGTATATGTCGTCTATGAGTCTTACGTATATCTCCTCTATTCCCTTGTCTTTCAATGCTTCAAGCACAGCTGCGGCATTTGCTGAATCAAACGCTTTTTCATAGCTTATAAATGTCATGTAAGGGGTTAGTGTACTCTGCGGATTTTGTAGCGTGAGCTACACTGGGCGAGGTTGAGCAGTTTCGCGTGGCTCCTGGAGAGCCATGCTACGCTTGCGCGAGGAGCAGAGACGTCGTACGGCGCACAGAACGTTGCTCACTGCCCGCGTCTCTCACACACCCCACGCGCCCAGCGTCTTCGCCGACCTCCGTTCCGCACGTGGCGGCCCGGTCCACTTGATGATCATGCGAGAGGTGGCCGGGTGTACAACCGATGGCTCGTGCGTCGCAGCAACACCTGCGTGCGCCTGTGGAACCAGCTTAGCTCTGGGGCGATTGGTGACGCTGCTGCCGGAGCCGCTTGATAAATATACATGTGTCACATAATGCGTTACCGTGTGTGTGTCATTGAAGCAGCAGTAAGCATGATAATCAAGCTAATTTTAGACAACCAGGAAAGCTAAGAATAACCAGCTGAACCTTAGCTCACGCTGCGTACATGCTGGCATAGCCGAGCTAAGCCACTGCTAATTTTTTTCCATTACTTGATTGACGACATGGATGTGGTCCATTGTTGAGTACCCCTTCCTAAATCCAGCCAGCTTTTTGGGTTTTGGGAATCCAGGCTGTCTCTTCGGTAAACAGTTTGTACAAAACTGAGAGTAGACTCATGGGTCTGTAATTTTTAAGGTCTGTGGTATCTCCTTTCTTGTGAATCAGAATTACGTTGGTGATTTTAGAGTCTATGGGCACTTTTTTAGAGTCCTTAAGCATTGTGAAAATAGTGCAGCAAGCTTCTCCAATACAATAACTTCCCTTCCTTTACAAGATCTACGGCTATGCCGTCGTCAATTGCAGCTTTTCCTCTTTCATGTCTTTGTGAGCGTTTTGAACTTCCTCTTTAGTTACTGCATGGTGGGGCATCGCAAGCTAAGCTTGTTCCTTCAGTGGTTTCTCTTTGTCTATCGTCGCTGGCGTAAATCCGGCGTAGAATCGTTCGTCTAATTCCTTTATCTCCTCCATGTTGTGCGTAATTCTGCCCTGCTCGTCTTTGAGTGCGTCCATTCTGTCTTTGCCGATATAGCTAGCTTCCTCTTTGTTGCTTTTAGGCTTCCGCCTATTTCCAGCGCTTCCTCGATCACTGCCATGTTGTACGCACGAATGCCGTTTCTTTTGCTACTGAGCACGAGGATGCGGGTTCGATTCCCGGCCGCGGCGCCCGCTTTTCTGATGGAGGCGAAAAGCAAAAACGTCTATGTCTACGAGATTTCGGCGCACGTGAAACAACCCCAGGTGGACAAAATTAATTGATTGATTGATTGATTGATTGATTGTAGGGTTTAACGTGCCGACGCAACGCAGGCGATGAGGCGCGCCGTAGTGGAGGGCTCCGGATTAATTTTGGCCACCTGGAGATCTTTATCGTGCGCCGAAATCTCGTACACGACAAAATTAATCCCGAGCCCTCCACTACGGCGCGCCTCGTCGCCTGCGTTGCGTCGGCGCGTTAAATCCTACAATCAATCAATAAATAAATCAATCAATCAAGGAACTAATCAATCAACCAATATTTTACTTCTGTAGATCAGTTTCGACAGTTCTGCTAACTAATTCTGGACCTCCGTAATCGAAACTTCTATGTTCTTACGTTTCTTAATTAGTTCCTCCGTTTTCTGAGTTTGTTTTCCTGTTTGTTTCTTACATACTGTTTCTCCCACAGCTGGTGCTGATCCTGGGATCGCCGTTGTTAGGTTGTCATTTAGCCCGTCTACATTATCCTCGTAGAACGGTGTAAAAAAAGCAAACAAAAAAATGCTCCAAGCCCGCATCTGCGAGAGTTTATTTGCAGGCCGTTCCGCAACGACGCACTGCTTTGAGTGCAATTAAATTGAGAAAAAACTCTGGTTACGTTAGATCAGATAAGATTAGGTTAGGTTAGGGTAGGTTCAGGCTATTCCTAGATTGGTCTTCGCCGTCGGGTTCAAACAGCCTTTTTAGGCAGGTGATGCTCTCCACATTTACTGGTCAAGGACAGTTGGCTGCGAAACAGATTTGGACTCTTAGCAGAAATTAAAGGCAGCTATTCGCCGACTGGGGATGTCCCAGACCTCACTGAAACTTTTTCTGGCCGACCGGTACCCGCTGCCAAGTCCGTTGGCGTGCTGGAATTGGAGATTTACGCGTCTGGTTCAGCTGTGACGTACGTGACTCCGACATGCCCGCCAATAAGCAGGCCGGACGCTCCACCTGATCCGATGCCTCTCACAGAAGTCTGTTGGCTGCTGCTCGCCTGCATTATGGGGCACAATTCCAGCGCTGACTCAGGTGGAGTTGAATTGAAACAATCCCATCAGGTGACCGACAACCGCCCTCTGACTTGACTCCATATTCTGTCGTCCGGAAGCAAACACACGCTCTTTGTTGGCATGGCATGTCTGGGACCCAGCCCTGGGTGGCAGGGGTCTTTGTTGACGCTGGGGCCCACGAAAGCGTT
Organism: Haemaphysalis longicornis; assembly: GCA_013339765.2. Classification (NCBI taxonomy): domain Eukaryota; kingdom Metazoa; phylum Arthropoda; class Arachnida; order Ixodida; family Ixodidae; genus Haemaphysalis; species Haemaphysalis longicornis. The sequence goes on from CM023453.1 coordinate 1,047,475, forward strand.
TGGACTGCAGTGGTCCAATTGCCTGCCTACCCAGGTACCACTCAAATTTGTTTTTATCAGACACTGCGCATTCGGCCATCTTTGCTAACGGGGCTCACGACAGTCCGGGAGGGACTAAAAGCGCTAGCGCCAATTCTCCCATCAATCCCCCGAGGTTGCATGAAATGGAGGGGATAATACGGAGGAAATACGGCATTGACCCCTTTTCGCTAACAACTTCACTGCTTCGGCAGACGTCCACACGTCAATGGAAACACCCCTGCTTTATATACGTTGTAACACACTCATCCCCACACCTATTGCGGCAGACAGTGCCTGCCATGTCATTAGTGTTCCACAGCCACTCTGGTTTCCCAACAAAAAAAAAAGATCTTTTTCACCCCGCACGGGCTGTCACCTCAGCGAGTTTGATCGAAAACTACCCGCCACGAATTCTGTGGAAGCTTGTGTCGTGCTACTCTGCACGCGGTCGCGGGTTGTATTCCAAGCCTATAGCTGGGCGGTTATTTTAACACGAAAGTGTTTTATTCGGGGGTACACCACGATTTCACTGACGTCATATCCATCACGGAAGTGACGCCAGTACAACGAAGCAAGCGACCTGCACACAGCGTCTTATTGCGGGGAAGCAACCTTTACTACTAAAGTGTGCGTTATACTTAGGGTTGTTCGTTTTCAGATTTTATATTTTAACACAGAAGTGTTTTATGCCGGGACACACCAAGATTTCGCTGACGTCATATCCGACACAGAACTGACGCCAGTACGCCTTTGCCGAAGAGACCCGCCAGCAGGAAGCCGCTCGCCAAGCACACCCGCAAGACAGCCGCTGACCCACAAATCATGCTCGGCTGCAGATTTCGCTGCGCATTTCACCTTCGTGTTTTACCGATTTCTATGACAGAGGAATTAGCCACAGTTATTTACGATGGCGGGGGAAAACCGGAATTGTCATATCCGTACGAAATTCCGGCCCATATTGGAGATCATGAAAGGTACTAGTCTAGTATCAGTCGACGATGGATGATCTTTCTGAACTCGCGTTGTTCCTTACAAGCTCCAGGAGAACTATCCATGGCCACGTCAGTCAGCTCCGTTGCGAATTTAACCAAGTTGGCGTACACGCAGCGACCGCAGTGCGCCCAGGCCACCCCATCGTCCTTCAATTGGCTGCCACGTCACTCTGGAATAGAAATCAATATTTGATCAGATGCAGCCGCCAGCGCAGGTCACTTTCTACACTACGCGATCCCGCTGCGTTTCACTCCAGAAGACAGCAATGCCCTTATCTCTGTAACAGAATGCACCGACGACTTTGGTCGGAGTGGCAGAACTCCCACCGCAGATATCCACCTCTGCGTGCCATTGACCTACTATCGCGGGTTCCGCTTTTCACGCTGCCTCTGCAAAAGGCCTGAATCAGTGCTGCAGCGTCTGCACCTTGCTCAGCGTATACTTCAAAACAGGGTAGGAGGATTCCCCACTGTGCCCGGCGTGTGGCGGTGCAGAGATATGCCCTCGACTATCTGGCTGCGCCAGCGATGCAGCTAGCTCACTCCAGTAAAAATGACCTAAATCAAGTGGTCCGTGTTCGGGGTGGACACGCCTAGAGATTCAACTCCTCCGCCCACTGGTTCATTCCCTCCTCCTCCTCCTCCTCCTCACCTTCCCGCACGAGGTGTTATTCGACCTCTCCCTACTAAATAAATTCATTAATTCCTTGATTGATTCTCCTGTACGACGTGGAGGCATGCAGCTTCGACTGAGTCACTTTCTGGGACTATGGACAAACACTGACGACTCATCTTTAGTGACTAAAATTTCGAGGTGTTTCCTGTGGGACTCCGGACTATATAAAAAATCCATAGGTATAAAAAGTTGGAGTTACGTTACATATGTACTCGTTCCGTTGTAATGTCTAAACTTAAAAGCGAAGCTCTTTATGGCTAAAGTTTTGTACACTTTGGTTTTGCGGAACAAAAAAAAAAAAAAAAAAAGCCGGGCGGCAAAGTCAACTTTATCACGAATGCCCAGCAGAAGACGGCTGTAACTATTGTTTTATCAGAGCTGTCCCAAATACAATCTTACATATGACGTTTGGGTGCTAAGATGACTATATCATTACCCCGCGTTTCATTTATTTTCCTAATTAGTTGGAAGTGAAGTTGTAAACGTTACCTTTCCAGTTCGCATTAATGAGCTCTGTCTTTCTCAGAAAGCTGGAATTGACACTTTCCTATTGGCCGGCCTGAATGGGCCAGGGCAGACTTTGCAACCTTGCTCCACTCAGCGTAGAAAGAAGAAACAACAAACGAAACCCTGCGTTCTGCGGCTTTTAATTTGACATCAATACTTTCGCATACACGATCCATGAGAAGGGCTTGGGTGTCCTCAGAGCTTATTGATCAGCTTGTACGTGTGTGCGAGCAAAAAGACGACCACGAGCATACTCACGAGGAACGAATTCGAATTATGGTTTGCTAAACAACATTATGTGGTGTTAAACGACATAATTCGAAATCGTTCTTCGAATTCTTTCCTCGCGCCGAAGCTACCCCTGGGCTATGAGGCGCGCCCTGTGGAAGGCTCCGGATTAATTTGGACCACCTGGGCATCTTTATGTGCTCCGAAATCTCGAACACACGGGAGTTTTCGCTTTTAGCCTCCATCAGAAAAGCGGCGGCCGCGGCAGGGAATCGAACCCGCCTCCTTGGGTTTGATCCCGGTGTTTAGGTCAGCAGCACAACGCCTTCGCCGCCAAGGCAAGGAGCGAGTAAGGCAGTCAGAAGCACTGGATGTTCTATTCGGTACGTTCTATAAAAGCATTTCCGATACCACGAAGGTCTGGAAAAAGTGCTGCAGAAACCTTTAAAGGGGCACTGACACAAAATTTTGAAGGCGAGATAACTTCGGAGATAGATTGGTGGGAACACATATACATCATCTGCAAAATATCAGCGGCGAATATAGCCTATAACATATTTAAAATCAATTTTAAAGTGTGCGAAACGCAACCGAGCAGCCAGCAGAGGACCACGCGCAATCGACATTCCGAGGATATTGTGTAAATAAACAACATCTAACACATCACGAGTTTGTGTTTGCCGCTTCCGCACTGCCGGCGTTTTTCGTCGGCTCGCCCGGCTCGCCACTCCAATCGGAGGGCCGGAGGGCGGAGCTTCTGCTCTCGAGAACGAGCGACCCGATCGTTGGCGGCGGAGGCGCCGTGATTTCGTCAGCTAATCGGGCAGCTGGCCGCGACCAAAGTTCTTCCAGGGCACTCTGTTTCTATTACTGTTTATTACCATTGGATGCGAAAACGCGCCGGAGGCACGAAAAGCTTACTGAGCTAGCCGCACGGTCGCTGTGCAGGCGGCCAGGGCCGCGAAGTGGCCCGCAGGCCGGCGCAGGTAGCTCGAGTGATAGCTTGTTACCGCTGCACGAAATTGTCCCCAAGTCCCGACCATGGTGGCTTACATGAGAAAGGAGTTAATGATGCGATGGCGGGTTGCATTAAAAATTGTCATCTGCACCGCTTACGAGAGCGGCACTCGAATATCCGCCGCAGTGCTAAGCCGAACACATCTGTAGGCGGACCTGTAGGCAGACAGGCCGGCTGCTCCCAGCGCGCGTCTTGCCACACACCGTCTCGAGCGTCGCGCATCGTTCTTTAGCCGCGGTAGCATTTGCACTCGCAGCGCCTGCGTCACATCCACGGTCGTTTTTTAATTAAGCGCCTCACGAGATCAGTACGTGGGGGCATTCGCAGAAACTGCCGTCGATGCTGATTCGACAGTGCTACGGCGACTCTGCTCTGTGATATCCCTCCGACGGTCACGTGGTCAGCTTTGTTCACACAAAATCCATCGTTTCGCGGCACTCGCTGAAACCGAAACTGCGACTGGCCACATTGAAAATTCCTCTAATTAAACAACCGTCGTACGCTGAAGCAAATGAGGTTTCTACAGGTTATAAGTAGGTCACTAGCTACTTATCGCAACAAAAAAAAACAAGATGCAAAATTTTTGTGTTAGTGCCCCTTGAAGGCCTAATTTTGTCACGAACTCTCAGTGGGCAGCAAAAGCGCGTCAGTACGCGAGGGGTGCCCATTGATGCACGCGACCCGACGCGTGTTTCCAAAACGCTTCGCTGCACAGAGCACCCACGTGACATGTGTGATGTCACTGCGCGCGCTGTTCTTTTGAGCGTCTGTGAATACGAGCCCACTCTTCGGGCTCTGTGGCTTCGATGTAGAGTACTGAGTACTGGCGCTGACGGCTTGGGTTCGAGCCCCTGCAGGTCTGCTTCTTGGTTCTTTTTTCCATTGCCTAATTTTTTTTTTCAAATTTCATTTTTCTTTCTAAACTCAAATATACGAGTTGTTTTTGTTATTAATGGCGATTTGGTATGTCTTAGATAGCTATAGGTTTGCGGCGCAGCCAATGACCTCGTTGAATTACCGATCTCTATCGCGTGAACAGACATGTCACGTGGGTGCTCTGTGCAGCGAAGCATTTGGAAATACGCGACCCGATTCGCCCCGATAAGCAGAAACTCACGCTCCAATAAGATTATGTGTTCTGGCGCTGCTCGGCAAAATGCTCGACTTATGACTCACTCTTACGCGTGCAAGCGAAACAGATAAGTGCATAGTTGGGACCTCTTCCTGTATTTTAATTATCATGCTGCCTTGTTCATCCATTCACTCATTTGTCTTTTTCATTTTCTGTGGTCAGACATTCTGTACCGTCTGTAGAAAAGGGCAGTTCTTAATGCGAAAGCAATAATTGGCCCAATATAGTGAAAAAGCCGGCGCACCCGCAGCGGTATTTCAATGCCTAAAGCGTTGTGCTGCTGCGAGGCCAAGGACGCGGGTTCTATTCTCGGACGCGGCAGCCCCTTAAAAACGGAGACGAAAAGCAAAAAACACCCCTGTGTCGGAATTTCGGCGCACTTTGTTCAAAACCTGAAGTTGGTCGGAATTGACTCCGTAGCCCTCCTCTACGGCGCGCCCATTTGTAGCTCCGAAGCGTTAAACCCCACAAAATTAAAAAAAAAAAAAAAAAGAAGTCGACGATAGGCGATATGACCTTAAAGAAGTTACCTGCTGATGCCCGCCTTGACGCCAGACCGTTGAAATCTGTCGCGCACAGCTTGCGAGCACGTACGACCCTCTCAGCGCGCACAATTTGGTATCAGCGCGGGACCATATGACCGTGACGGTACACGGCCGCGCTGGCGTCACTGCGCTCATGGATGTGACCGCTCGCGCCACTGCATGCAGTGACCGTGCCGACACGGTCGAGTGCCCAGCTCGGATACTCCCGTTCTCGGCCGGTTTACGAATACGTTTAAAAGAACCAACGCTCTTGTGAGATTTGCTGCATGATGAAACGGGTGGATTGGAAGCCGGGCAGACAGCACGGATGACACGACAGAGAGCAGGCAAATGGTCAAAATTATATCTCTTCCCGTACTCCAAACCCCACTATAACCTGTGTTTTTATTTATTTATTTATTTATTTATTTATTTATTTATTTATTTATTTATTTATTTATTTATTTATTTATTTATTTATTTATTTATTTATTTTGATCATGCACATGTCGCCCCGATGGTACGTCGTTGTGCTGCTGAGCTCGAGGACGTGTTTCGTTCACGGCCGCGGTGGCTATACCTTTCAGATGGAGGCGAAAAGCACGCCTAATAAACTCCTGTGTCAGCCTGTACCAACTCGCCCAACATCCAGTTATCCTGATTTATTTAATTTACAACTGCTATACCCAGGGTACAAAGCTTCAGTAGTGTAAGTCTGCTGTGCACAGCAGGCAGGCACGCTGTCGGGAGATGGTCCTGAATGGTTTTGCAAAGGCTTATGTTGCCCGGTTCTGACCGATTTATTGTATACAGTAGACGCGAACTAACAAAATTAAAAAAATATTATAACCGAAACAGACAAGTAAAACCGCCGCACTTCATTGTGCTGTGATTAGGCAAATAAAGTTACTGCAGCATAAGTTGGAGAAATAGTAATCGTCTGCCGTCTAGAAGTACATTTTAAAGCCGTAACCAATACGTATTGCCAGTTAGAGTCTGCAGGATTTTTTTTTTATTCTTTCGTCAGCGTAAATTTTGTTATTCGGTCGTCTACTCGCCAATTGAATAAAGCCTGCGAACCTTTCACGACTAACGGCCGGTAGAAAAAAATGACTTGAAGGCCTCACAGCAATCAATCTGTTCACCCTTCAGGCGCTGAAAAGGTGGCGCTGTCACAAGCGTTAAGAGGAACCAGTATATTCGTGCCCGCAAGATTAGCTTTGTCTTTGGACCAACTTAAATACCAGGCTCAAATCACTCCCATTTCAAATTTTGGGAGTTTCTACGCGCCGAAGTTTCACCTGGGCTGTGAGGCGCGCAGTGGAAGGCTGCGGATTATTTTAGACCACCTGGAGATATTTAACAAGGTGCACCGAAATCTCAAGTCACGGCCGTTGTTGCTTTTCGCCTCCACCTGAAAAGCGGCCGCCACGGCCTTGAATAGAACCCAAGTACTAAATACTTCTCAGTTCTTGCTGGTAAAGTTAAAAGCGGTGAAACGTCTCGTTTGACAAAGGGGGTGGGGGAGGAATATAAAAAAAAATCCCGAGCTATCTCCACTAACGTGAAACCTGGGGAGGGGCGAAGCATGCAGTGTATAAGTGTATTCTTGCCGACTTGACGTTTTTTTGCCCACAGAGATGAAGCCGTTGGGGTGTAGAGGCATACAGAGTTGCTGTTAAAGTGTCATGTCGGTGAAGCACGAAACGTTTTAGCGTGTGGCGTGAGCGAGTGTCCGGATGTTGTTTTAGTACGCGTTACGAAGTGTTGCGGCTCGAGGCGTAAACGATTGTCCCGGTGTATTTTTAGTACCGTGACTACATGAGGCGACGATTTTCACGACGACAGGAGACGCCAACAGACCCAGCCCCTAAGGGGCAGTGATGCCAATTTAGCGGATTTTCCGCTCATCTGGCGGATTACATTTTGTTCTGACGGGGAAAAAATTAGTCTAGCGGCTATTGGATTTTTTGGCGGGCCATTTTTATACATAGCGGATTTCTGGCGGATACCTCACGCAGTGCACCGATTCAAAATCGCCCCTGCAAGAAAGACCTTATGACTTTGCTTTCAAGCTTGGTTAAAAAAGTCGTAATTCCGACAGAGCAGATTGACGTTCTGACGTGCAGGACTTGAGGGACCACTTGAACCCCAAGCCATATCCGGGCTACGTGTTGGAGACGTACGTTAACAACGTGAAAGCTCAGAAAACCGACGGGTTCTCTCTCGCAGATGAAGCTGTGATGCGAGAAAGCTGCATAAGGTTTATTACCACGCTAGTAGATCAAATCAGACAGCGACTTCCCTACAAGATCACAGTTCTCCAGGAAACATCACTCTTATCGATCGAAAAACGCGTTGTCGTCGTGAAGGAGCCATTGATTCATCTGCTGGAAGCAATGGCAGTGCCCCCCCTGAGACAATAGAAAAAAATTAAAACCAGTGGAGCAAAATCACCCTCCTGAACTGGAGGCAAATATCATCCACGCAGTCGTTCTGGTGTGAAGTTCACTCCTGTCAAGGACGCCTGCGGCGAAAACCTGTTCGCCGAGCTGGCCAGATTTGCCATGTCGATGCTCGTGCTGCCGTATTCAAATGCCGAAGTAGAGAGGACGTTTAGTCAGCTTAAAATAGTAAAATCCAAGCTGCGGACAAAGATGAAGCCTGAAACTAGAAACGCCATCTTCGTCGTAAGAAGCGGGGCTGAAGCGACACCAGCAGAAACGTAGTTTTGATTACGAACTTCCCGCGGCAGTTCTTAGTGCCATCGGGACATCTGCAACGTATGTGCAACCAAGCCTCCTTTCTGGTCCCTGAGCAAGTACCTGAACAAGTTCCTGTAGAGATGATATCAGACGACGACAGCGGCGGCGAAGACCTCGATGTGTTTTTTGTTGACCTGTGAGTTCTTTTTTTCATCCGTGTGAACATTTATAACTTTGAGCCTCATCTGTGATGAGGTTTACAAATGACGACCACCCGCCGCACTGAAGCCTCAAGTTTTCTAGTTAGACTCCTTGGAAGACTCTTTTATATGTTATTTCAGCTCTCGCAGTTTTGGGGAGATTCTAAAAATGATAAAGGTATTTATCATACGAAATTGCACTGTTTTTCTAATAAAATAGGCCCTAGCGGGAAATTTAGCGGATATGTTTTAGAATCTAGCGGAATCTGGCGGATTTCTTATGGCTTTTTAGTGGATATCTGACGCCCAGCGGTGGAAACACTGCTAAGGGGCTTCGACCCTAAAATCACACGTCGGTTTGGGGTGCGAATATCTCGGTCCAATTTTAACGGACAATGCCCCAGTCAGCGCTCATCAAGCACGGCGTCCCCGCGCGTAGCTGAAGCTGTTGTTTCGTGAACTGGGAATCCGGACGCCTATAAACCATCGCAGAGAGACGCGTCCAGCGAAGAGCAGAGCGAGCCCTGTGCAATCTTTCCCACATTGCAAGGCGGCGAGAGATATTTGAAACACAATGTACCCACGCGGAGCTGCCATAAAGGCGCTTTATAAGGCTGCCGGGGCCGTGCGCGCTGCCCGCGGCAGAAGCTCTCCAGCTGCGCTCTGTGGTTACGCAATCGGCGCGGCATTGTTGTTGCTCGGCTCCTGCGCCAATTCAGTGCAACATACGTTGCCTTGTGTGCACACCGCCGGCTTTCTCTTCGAGTACAAACACGCCTTCTGCTCCCCTCCGCTGCAACCAGATGTACCTAAATACAGCTCTGGAGCCCGCTGGTGAGCAAGCATGTATACTGACAGCGTTTCAAAGCACGTCACAGCCGATAGCAGGCTTCTCGGCGTCTCTTTCGGGTCAACGCGTTTCTCGCATCACCTAGTATAATATGTGAGAGCTGCGTGTTTTGCTACAGGTGTCGGCGAAGCAGCTACACACTTACCGACTGGCAAACTTAAATAAACTGAGTCCGCCCCACTATCGCTTATAGGCTCCCGTTTTTATTTCCTTTAAAAAAGATCTTGCAAGCAACACGTCAAGGGTATATAAAGGTATCTCTAAAAACACGAGGAAAACGAAGACAATGGCGTGAAGATGTACACGCTGGTGTTCTCGCTGTATATTTATCATTTGTGAAATACATCCAGACGATGAAATGCGTTTCTGTATTGGATTATACGTTCCTTGTCCTTGTCTTTTTGTCTATCGTTATAAGACGCAACTAAGTTGGAAGGGTGGTATCCGCGTGTTACATCACAGGCTGAAATTGGATTCAGTGGGGGCTTTTTTGACTTTCACTGTCGGTGTCGCCGCGGGTAGATCGCGGATAGTCCGAGGATTACACTCGCCATGGGAATGCATGCAAAGAACGAGTACCGGATTGCGTCTCGAACAGTCCGGGGCGAGCCAGAAACTGATAGTCGAAGAGCCTCGCTGATAGTAAAAATACCTTAAAGTTTTTTTTTTTCCTTTCTTCAATTAGCTCAACCTCGGCTGTCCATTTTAATATACAGGTCGCAATAATTTGAAGAAATAAAAAAATGCCCGGGCTATGAGGTGCGCTGTAGTGGAGGGCTACGGATTGATATAGATAACTTGAACTTCTTTAGCTTCGGCCGAAACCTCGACACACGGGTGTTTTCGTTTTTCGCCTCGTTTTTCGCCCCTGTTGGGATGGAACCCTCGTCGTTGTGCTCAGCAGCATAACTCCGTTGCCCCTTAGAGGGTGGGATGCTTTGTATGAAAGGCGCGTTTAATAAATTTAGATAATTCCGCGTCTGCATATTCGTCTCCCAAAGAGTTAAAAAAAAAATTAAAACCGTTACACTCAATGTGAAAAATGTCGGAAGTGCAGAGCAGTGACAGAAATGCAATTTAGTATTACAGGAATTAACCGCTTGGTCAAAATCAAATAAAATAAAAATTAACCCTTTTAAAATTAAAGCTACAATTTTCTGTGCAAAGAATCAGCCAGTTAATTCGCATCAAACGATATACATTGACGACCAACCTGTAGAAATTGTTAAAGCGCACAAAATTCTTGGGGTCTATTTCGTTTGTCGTCTAAGCTGGGAGAACCATACAGACTAGTATCTCTGTAAAAAAACTTCCGGCCGTTTGTGGTGCACTATCCAGATCACAGTTCCTACTTTCTGTGAAGGTTAAGCTTCAGATTTATTACTCATTATTTTACTCCCAACTAAAGTACTGGTGCTTAGTGTACAGCAATACAATTAAATCTAATATAACAAAACTTTTCCGGCTCCAGAAAAGAATGGTTCGGCTGATAGCAAATATTGAACGACTCCACACAACAAAGGAAACATTTAAAAAACATCACATAACTAAAAACAGAGTACATTTATGAATTCCGCCTCATCCAGACTTACTATTTTTCTTCGCCTATTATCAGAAATTTCCTAACCTCATTGACTGGCTTGCAATACCGGAGTTCAAATATGTACACGATGTCATGACGTCTGAAAACACCTTAATTCCGCAACAATTACAAACTACAAATGTTGGCCCATAACCATCCATCGGTTTTGAACAAACATCAAAACTTAGCCAAATTCTCACACAAACAAGTTTGACAATATTTTTCAGATTTGTAGTAATATTACTTTTGATTACTTCTGTTTCCTTAATTCGAGATTTGTTGTATACTTTTTTTTGTAATGTTTTGAATAACCTCCAGGAAATGGTATTTTCATCTTGTTATCGGTGTATTGCGTGCTTTTGTGAAGTACTGGGAATTTTTGAAGGTGTTTAAACCTTTTTTTGTTTTATTTTTGCAATGCTATTTTGGAATGTTCAAGTGTAAACTCGTGTTTTTGCGATTATGCTTGTCGCTGACCCTAGTAGTGGTTTCTTAGGCTCCGTGTAGCTGCTTATGCAGCTTTTACCCAAGAAACCACCCAGTTTTATCTGGAAATAAAAATTGAGTTGATTTGATTTGACTTGATTCGCCATAATGGGCTGCACGCCGTTATCCGCTCACTGCTACCACCCAATGCATTTCAAATTTCCCGCCTCCGCAGTGCTCGCGCGCCCTTGCCTGAAACTGTGCCAGCAGGAGTTCTGTTCTTTTTGTGTTTGGTTTTCCTGCCGCACGTGCCAACGTTGCACTGCCACTTTTTTTTCGCTTACTATCACAAAAACCAACCCAACGAGCGTTCCTAACTAAATGAACGCGGGCGCTGCCGGTTATATATAATTACGTATAGTTTGCCTCAAATGTACTTAGTTTTCTTTGCGCTAAACAACGGGGAGATGTATGACAAGCGCCAACGGTTCACGAGTTTCGAACGCTTGTGACTAAATAAACCGCTTGGCTTTCGAAGCCTCCGCGGGACGCCGCTACGACAGCCACTACGACAGAACGCCGTGTGGCTTTGCTTGGGTCCAGCGAGCGAGCTACGACGACAAGGAGAGCCCCTAAAGTGCTCCGCACTTAAAAATGGTCCAGAAATTTTTGAGAATCTTTTACTTTTGCGAACGTATTATTTCCAGCTGCTCTGCTATGCAGCTCCTTGAAAGTCAGCTTCACCAGTTCACACAAGCGCATTGTAGCGCATTGTGTTCCGCTGTTCCGTTGTTGCTTTTTTCTTTTTTTTCTTATCTAATCAGGGGCTACCAATCATCTATGTACTTTTATAACGAGTACGTGCGGTAACCTGATCAATTACGCATTTATTTGTCAGAAACAAGGCGTCACGCTTTCTCGCGGAGGGGAGGGGGTACTCGCCAAAGAAGGCTTACTTACGCATTAGTAGGCGAGAAGGCTTTCAACTGACTTGCGTTTTGGGGGGAACACACGTTTTCGCAGCACTTCCCTGAACACATCCCAAAGGTACAGCTTCGTTTTTATTTTCACAAAAATTAAAATCAACCTTAATAATGTTACCTCACATTAACAGCCGTTAAACTCGTTATTTTCGAGGTGCTCTCAATGCAGCATTTCACTAACAGTGCTGTTCTCTTCCGTTATCCCTGCAGGCCCGGAGTCGAGAAAATGGAGCGGCGAGGACCCCGAGTTCGGATTCCAGGCGGAGCTCCGGAAAGGTCCGTGTAAAGGAATGGCGCCGGTAGGGAACTGCATGGGGGCGGTGACCCGAAGCGGGAAGTGGGTACCGCTATTCGAGCATGATGCGGGAACCGTGTTCCTAACAAGTTCAGCGCCTAGAAGAATGGACGATCGTAGTCCTCATCGTTATCGTCGCAGTCGGTCTGTTGATGTCCACAGCAAGACGAAGGCCTCTCTCGTATTAGCGTACCTCAAATGACCCTCTCTGCACCCGATTTCATTTACATCTCATCCCTGCAACAAGCCTTGCGTCTTTTCCTCCCCGCAGTTCGTCCCTCGGTATCCATTCTTTTGTCCACCTGTTACTAAACCTTCCCGATCCCGTGACCAGCCCAACTCTACTTTGAAAATCTTTCTCTGCTGTGATGTTTTCTGCGCGAGTTTGCCCTCTAATCCATGCCATTGCTCCTATCACCCTTGTTTACTATACTCTTTTAACTGACCTGCCTCAGCTTTTTTAACATGAAAGCGAAAATACACGAATCAGTAGTGCAATCGAAAATATAAAAGCGATAGATAATTACAGCAGAGCGGACAATAGGTCCCGGTAAGGATCCGCTACATAGTGTCGACACAACAGACGCGTGCGCGCAACTGGTTCCGCCACACCCTCGCACGCACAGTGGCACCGGTCCGCTACCGAATGCCGCACATCTCGATCCGCTGTGCTATAAGTCTCTATTGTAGAACTGCTGAAGACCAAAACAAAGTCCTGGTACCGCGTCCCGTACGCGTTAAGCAGCACTGCGCGAGCTCGTTTGTGCTGGTTAGATACCGAGTATAGGACAGGTATCGGTGTTTGGTCTACATTCACTATCTATAAGAACTCATTTGAGCGCATGTCAAAGGTCATACAGACGCCAACTCGCCTCCTTCAAATGTCCGCCGCTAGATAAACGCTGACAGGATAATCTGTTGCCCATTCATCATTGGTGCCTAGAACGGATCCGTTTTTGAAGTTCTGCTGGGACGACTCGATTTGCTTGTGATGATCCATTGTGTCCCAACGAAACAGCTCCGCTTGCTGTAGATGCTTCTTTTGAGACACGTTCGTTTCCTCTTTGTGCCCCGCCGCCAAACTCGCCGATAAAAGGACCAGCGCTCGCCACTCGGCGTCATCCTTCTGCGCACGGCGTGATTCTGCTTTTCTGCCCTCGCGCCGACGCTCCGCCGGTGCTCCCCGACTGCGCAGGCGCGCTTCGGAGGCTTCACTCATAACGACAAGCAGAGCCGGCCTGTCTGAGCCTTCTACGCTAACGCATAAAATTCGTCATTGTCCGCGTCTCGATCCCGACAGCGCTCCGACGACTGAGCTAAGCAGAAGTTCGTCCCCCGCAAGCGCCACAACAATGTCGCATAGCGGCTAGTGATGGAAACCTATAGATAGTAATGGGCTGTCGGTAATACTACCAACAGATGATTACACTATAGACAGTGCACTACAGTGAACCCCCGGTAAACTGCCCACCAATCAGTGTGCCCCGTTAAGCTAGCGTGACGGCAAATTAGAAAATAAATATTGGAGAGGCCATGAAAGCAACACAACCTGAATTTTGGTAAAACAAACGTTCTTGTTTTGATTAACCGGCTTTACTCGAACAAGACTACTTTTTTCTGCCTTGGCTTGGGGACCAATTTTTCCGGGACCATTCTTTCCTACCTTGGATTTGAGACCCTTTTTTCTGGGACCGTTTCTTCCGGGACCATTTTTTCCAGGACCATTTTTTCCAGGACCATTTTTTCCGGGACCATTTTTTTTTCGGGACCATTTTTTTTCGGCACCATTTTTACCTACACCCGTATGCCCTTAGGCAATCCCGTGGTTCAGTTTTGCCTCAGCGCACTCGATGGAATAACAAAGCAAATTCGGCGAATGTCGAGCATACGATTTGACTCAACACTGAGTTCGGTCTGGCTGTGGCATCACGCAATGCAATTCGCCGAATCGGCTTTGTTGGATGCATTGCTTAGTGTTTCGCGGACATTGTGGTGAAGCTGAGCAACAGGATTGTATCAGAGTGGAGTCGACTGAGGTGAAATTATAACGCCATAATGTTATCGAAATAAACTGTCGCTAAGTATCTACATAAAAATTTCGATGGTTAGCTATAGCGAAGGTACCAAAAGTAATTCTAGTAGCTGGCCAAAAGCGCAACTTAATAAAGAACGCCCTCATAATAACCAAGGGGAAATCTCCGAATCGTGGCACCCCTGCATAAAACGATATAAATTTTATTGACTGAGAACATTTCTAGCATATTATGCACAAGTTAGCGACAGTGGAATCAGCAACCGACAACCATTCTAGCACTGCTGTTGTGTTTGTAAACAGTTGACTATACTAATACCCCTGTCACACAGGCACTTTCAATCGCGATTGAGTCGATCCGGATCGAGCTCAATCGGGATCGGGTCCCTGCTACACGGCAGTTTCAATCGCGATCGAGCTCGATCCCACTCGAACTCAATCCTGGTTTCTCAAGCGCGATCGAGGCTTCCAAGCGCGATCGAACGAAAACGCTGATACTCTCGTCCCCGCTGAGTAATGGCACAGAATGTGACAACTTCAACTAACGCCACCAATTATGTCAAATACCTTGACCCAAATAAGGGTGATGTAATATTTGATTGATTGTAGGGTTTAACGCGCCAACGCAATGCAGGCGATGAGGCGCACCGTAGTTGAGGGCTCCGGATTAATTTTGATCACCTGGGCATCTTTAACGTGCGCCGAATTCTCGCACACACGGGCGTTTTCGCCTTTCGCCTCCATCAGAAAAGCGGCCGCCGCGGCCGGGAATCGAATCCGCGACCTCGTGCTCAGGAGCGCAACGCCTTAGCCACTGAGCCACCGCGGCGGGTGTGAGGTAATATTTACATAGTTACGACCGCGCTAAGTTACCAGACGCCGGCCGCAAGTACATGGTTAGCGCCATCTGGCGTACACGAGTGCAACCCGTGCAACTTCTCGATCGCGATTGAACGTGCCGTGTAGCAGCGGCAGTGCGTCGAGCACGCCCGAAAACTCGATCGCGATTCACTTCAATCGCGATTGAAAGTGCCTGTGTGACAGGGGTATAAAACTATGCACAGTAACATTGATTGTTAGGCTGGATTAGTGTTTTGGCGCTGTTGAGTCAGTAATTTTCGAAAAGTAAGAGACGATACCCCAATAGTCAATTATCCACAGTGTTACGATCGGCGTACTGAAATTGCGACGGCCGTCTGCATTATTATCGGGTTCAATCACCCAATCCTCCCGTCGTCCGGTTGTCCCCGGTCCCCCCCTCTCTCCTCATTGACGGAGAGCGACAAGGCTTTGTGCGCAAAGACGCGGAGGCGACTGACTCTGCTGCTGGACCACACCGTGTGCTGGACACATGCCGCTTTCCGCGCCTTCACGGTAACCCAAGCGCCCGCCGGCAAGGCAAGCCACAGTGAGCGAGAATGTTGCAGGGAGGAATGGAAGGCGTGCAGCATTGCTCTTTCGGCGGCAATCTTCAGCTGCGAGCCGCGAATCGTGTGGCCCCTTGGTTGTGGGTCCGAGACGCCGCTCGACGCCGGATTGCCGACCGGGTCCAGGCGCCCTCCGGTCGCTTCAACCTCGGACGGTCCTAACGGCTTCGACTTTAGGAAGATTGCACCACCGCAGTCAACCGGACGCTGACCTGTGCGAGAGGAACAGTGCGTTCTCGTTGTGAGTGTGTGGACGTCAATTTCAGTGCCACGGATTTTTGCGACTGGTGCGTTCCTGAAAGCAGCGGGAGAAAGGGTGAAAGGGGACGGATCCAACCTGGTTATTTAAAATAAGAGCAGGGGCTGCTCTTACGGAGGACGTGCTCGAAAGTGGCGGGCATACGCTCCCCGATGCTCACGACACCTGAGAGAACCTCCCGAAAACTTCAGGGAGACTACCATCGTGACCTGCGCCTCGTGTCACGCGCCAACAAGGCCCACAATGCAGCACATGTTGTGGGAGTGCTCGGGGCTCGCGGCGGAGAGAAAAGCCCATCTTCCGCCGTACATCAAGACCATCCAGGAGTGGGCATCGCCTCCTCTGGGCCGGGCTCACCCAAGAGAGACTGTTATGTCCCTGTGGACTTTCGCTTGTACCACGGGGATACACAAGAGAATGTAGACGCTCTCACCTCCTTTACCGCCTTCCCCATCCCTGACTAGACCTTGAGTCTCCCCTTCCGAATAAAGCATCATAATAATAATAATAAATTTGCGCGCGCAGGAGCGCGAGAACCCTGTTCACTCAGCCAAACGCTATGCAAATATCTGCACATAAAGTTTATTTTTTGTCCCTACTCGGCGCCAATGTTTGCCCCAACTCCGAGCAACGGACGCCAACGCTACCAGACCCGCAACAATAGTCAGCCATTAATAGTTTCCCTGCACCATTGAGTGGGCAATTTTAAAAAAGAAACTATCGACGATACTATCAATAGTCGATTCTCGATAGTTTTGCGTCATTAAAATGGGCGGACTGAGGGCTAACGAGGCGGTAGACGCACAGAATATCTGCTGAAATTCTGTCACCCGGTCGTTCTTCCTACCTCACGGTCTCCCCTTAAAACGTATACCTCTCTCGACGAAATCGAATTTCAGAAAGTAGAGTGAGCTTACGCTCTTACTGATTGGCTCCTGCTTTTTATCGGAGACATTAAACCGCAGACTTTTGCTGAAACTTCGCATTGTTCGAAACGGTATCGGCGGCAGTGCTCCACCCTTTCTTACCTTTCTCACCTTTTGCTGAGCGATAAAATCTACCACTTTTATTTATTCTTGCTCTGGAAACTTCCTCGTAGATTATGGCGTGAGACAATAAGGTTATTAGTGGGAGCTCGACAGCTGCATCGGATTCTTGCGCTGGGCGAGTATACGAGATAGAAGGGCACATTAAAGGAGATCTTGTTTCGAAATAAGAACGCAAAGTTAAGACAGAAAGTACGTAGTGGTGGTGTGTGGAAGGGCTGGTCGGCAAGAGCACTTCACTTTGCTACCCGGTGAAGCGTTCCTTTTTACTTCGGTGCGCGCGAGCGCCTTCGCATTCCTCGGCGCCCTTTTGAGGCAGAGCAGGCAACGCAAGGGGTCATCCACGCGCCTTGCAGGGCGCGCTGGCTCAAGGCATCGATCGCTGCACGCTTCGTGACCGAGTTGCTTCACAGGCGCGCAGCAGCACGGGTTGCGTAACGCGTTGCGTAACGCGGCGAAACAGCCACCAACGATTCAGCGTGCATACATAGTATACTATGTATACATACTGCGCATTGTACCGACCGAAAAGCAGTCCTGGCGTGCACTGAATATCCTAACTCTCCCCTGGCGACTAAGAACGAACGTCTGCAGTGTAGTGGTCGCAGTAGACACTACCGTGTAATCACTTCGATTGATTGATTGATTGATTGATTGATTGATTGATTGATTGATTGATTGATTGATTGATTGATTGATTGATTGATTGATTGATTGATTGATTGATTGATTGTAGGGTTTACCGCGCCGACGCAACGCAGCCAATGAAACGTGCCGTAGTGGAGGGTTCCGTATTAATTTTGAGCACCTGCAGGGGATCTTTAACGTACGCCGAAATCTCGTACACACGGGCGTTTTTGCTTTTCGCCTCCGTCAGAAAAGCGGCCGCCGCGGCCGGGAACCGAACACGCGACCCCGTGCTCAGCAGCGCGACGTAATCGCTTCGTTTCTTACAAAAAAAAAAAAAAAAAAATTCTACGAAGACACTTGACCAAATCGAGGAATTTTGAGTGCGCATGCGTGGTTACTGCTTCCAAGTTCTCTCGAGGCCCTTCATCCACTACTCCTGCAGACCTGCGACCGCCCTGACTAAACAAATAAATAAGCAGGAGGGGGAGGAATGAAGTTTGTCTTGAGGAGAACGAGAGATGGTCGGGCCGTTTACTCGCGTAAGGGGGCGTCCTCGGCCCAGGACATCCTGGGCACGTTCAGCCAGCTGCGCCCGGGAGCTGAAGCTGAAGCTGAAGCTGAAGCTGACCCTCCATGGGCGGGAGCTGGCTTGCTGGTCCTACTACTGCTGAAAAGGGGTTGGGAGAGGAGCAGAATCTGAGGTGAGAGCTCTCCCATACCGTACGGTATAAGGCGCAGGGAGATAGGCAGAGTTTGCATATTGAATTAATAAACAGATGTTCTGATTGGATGTTTGATTGGGGGGTTTAACGCGCCGCCGACGCAACGCAGGCGATCAGGCGCGCTGAGGAATAATAAAATGCTGTCCAGCGTTTGGGGGCTTGCAGCTCTGACAAGCTGTCGATTTCTGACAGCTTTTACTGCTCGCCTACAGCATCCTGTACCTCGCGCAAGATGGAAACAAACAAACAAACAAACAAACAAACAAACAAACAAACAAACAAACAAACAAACAAACAAACAAACAAACAAACAAACAAACAAACAAACAAACAAACAAACAAACAAACAAACAAACAAACAAACAAACAAACAAACAAACAAACAAACAAACAAGCAAGCAAACAAGCAAACAAATAAACAAACAAACAAGGAAGCAAACAAACAAGCATGCAAGCAAGCAAACAAACAAACAAACAAACAAACAAGGAAGCAAACGCATACACATGAACACCTCGCTCCTTGGCACAAAATTCGGGGGCTGATTTTTTGCGCCCGCATACTCGTTGACACGAGAAATCCACGAAACCCTAGTCATAAACAACTTCGCTGAAACAAAAATTGGCCGCGTATCTGCTCCTTTCGTTGCAAATGTCGTCAAAAGACGATAGTCTTTGTACTCGTTTGCCAAGGAAATGCCTCCCTTTGCTTTCCCGCTCACCTGTCATGCTGTTCCTGTACCGTCGCGCTCATTCCACGGTAAACACACTAAAGGTTCGCGCAAGGCTATTTGAATTTACCGCGTTCCACTGCTACAGGCCGGGTTCCTCGATGCCAGCGCTGCAGTACGGCGGAGACGCGCGTGAATGGAGGCGGCCGACTAGAAGGTTTATATAGAGCCGCGTGGCCGGCCCGTGCTCCACGTGCGTTACAAGCAGAACGTGGAACCTAGCTAGTGGAACCTTTCGTTGCTGTTGCCGCGTGATTTTTCATATGCCGCCAGGAGCGGCGGTTTTCTGCAGTAGATGTAGAATATCATTTTCTATCGAAAAACCAAGCATCCATGAATTTTTTAATAAAGGAACACTGTAAATATCCCTTGTGTACTAATTTCCTTTCTTACATTTGCGTAATGTCTCGTTCTTGTTCAACAAAGTTGACAAGTATGAACATATAAACCGCGCTTAGACGTTTACATGTGGCTGTGAGTATATAAGACTATTGCGCCACAGTAAATTTACTTTGGCCGGGTGGCTGAATCGAGTCACAGACAGACAGACAGACATACAGACAGACCAAAATTTCTGGGTTTAAGTAGCCCAAGAAAGACTATCGTTTTTAATAAACATCCCGCGCCGTCGGCACCGTCTTTCCCAGCCCGGCGCCGAAACCGAATCATCCAGCGGCGTCCAGATTACAGTGTACCCCTTGCCGTCGCGGATGTCGTCGGCGCGCAGTCCAAACAAAGGCGGCGCAGTTCGCGCCGTCTTCCCCGCCGGGACAGAAGAAGCAGTGCACGTGTAGCGGCCGGCCTTGGAGGTCACCGAGCCCGCCGTAGCGGCGCCACCGCCCTTGCGCCAAGGGTTCCCGCCCACAGTCGGGTGGGCCATCGATCGAAAATTGTCTCGCTCGACGCCCTGCGCGCAAGCCCACGCGATCTGGCAAACGGCGCGGGGGCCTTCGCTCTCGTGTTTACAGCCGCGTCGCCCCCGAAGAGAGTGAGCGTTGTATATATGTACTTGTCGCCCACTTATCACGTTATAAAGTTGTCACTGTCGCGTTATAAGCGATCCTTTCACGCAGTGGCGTACGCAAGGGGCGAGAAACTGGGGCACTGATTTTGTCGGTTATCGAATAACGGTTACCCATTATTATTTATGTCCCGCGAGTCACACACCCATTGATCTGACGCGAATTCGACGTATGCTCTAACACAACGCTCAAAATAAATTTATTTATTTTGAGATGCCCCCGATGAAAAGCAACAGTGCATGACGCGATCGAAAGAGGGTACGTACGCCCAATGCAGAGGATGTCAAATGTCTACACGGACTCGACGAGAGAACTGTCGGTCTGTCTGTAACGCTTTACGTGTCCCACTTTCGGCGCACAAGAAAATGCGACAAAATAAATTTTCTTAAATAAGGTCGCTTGTATTGCGCGCGGACAAATGTTGTAACGCGTTAGACGAGGATATGTACGGAAGTACACTCCAGTAGAGACACAGCACCGACTGTACCGGGCGTCACACGGACTGTCACTTCCTCTTCATCCACGGTCTGCCTGTTGTTTCTTTCTTTCTTTCGTCTGTGCGTGCTGTTAGCAAAGCCGTGAACCGGTGCCAACTCGCCCAGTTGCCCATTCTGTTGCGGCCAGAAAGCCACACGGAGCTGCCGTTTCACAGCTGCTTCTCTTGCAAGAGGACCGCCCCGTAGCGATAGCTCCTCAGTAATGCGTATGTGCATAGCAGTGAAGCCGACTCTATAGGGCTCAGAGTAAAACAGCGGGTGGGCGTACACATTATTCGACAATTTCCACTCCGGAGTTTTCGCAACTTTCTAACAGCGAACCTGGTCTTGATCGAAGCTTTCGTTGGACAAAATGTGGTAACGCGGTCGTAGCGATGTAGAGAGAGAGGGCATTGCATAGCGGGGGGAGAACAGCCACCAATAACACAAGCACGTATTTAACAAAATGCTTGAACGTGACGCTTATATCGGTAAAGCTTTTCCAAACTACTAATGTTTGTACTTGTCGGCATCCTTTAACAAAAAGAAAACATTCAGCATATCTGAGGCAAGGCATCGAAACACAGGTGATAACTGCATTGTTCCTTTAATTAAAATACATGGCTGCTTGATTTTTACGAGAGAAAATAAAAAAAAAAATACGCCGTGAAAAAAGCACAGAGCGCTCGCGGCGCCTTCTTGTGGAAGTGTTCTAAGTTCAAAGTAACAACAAACGGTTCCAGTAGGAGGCGTGAGCAGTGGAACACAGCACAAGTGAATTGGCGCGAGTGGGAACCAACCGGCTGACTTTGCAAGAAGTTCTATGAAACTGAAATTTGCAATTAGGGAACGCCAGGCAGCTTTTTGGTCCAGCGTTCGCGCTGTTGAGTCATCGAAGCTGGTCTAATTTTTACAGTGTGTCCAGAGAAGTTACTTTTTAAAGCAAACCTGGAGGATGCGCAAGGTGACCTTTTGGCCAGAGACACACCTCCGGTGACACACCCCTCGCAGCGCATCTCGTGATTCGCCGGGCCCGTTGTCGGCGCTGCGCACAAGGCCCCGTTTTAAAAACAGTCGTTCTGCTCCAAGGAGGAGTTTTATACAACCTCCTTGTTCTGCTCACGTAGCGGCGGCGGCCGCTACGGGAGCGGCCGCTCAGCCGCTCTCGTGGTGGCGGCCACAACCGCCGCCTTCCACGCACGCGCCGCTTGGTCGTCTCGGGATGTGCGACTCATTTTGCGCCGCGTTCACCGTGAAACAAAAACGCCACGTTTGCCGAGACAGAAAGCGAGGCCGGGCCTCCTTCCGTGAGCGTTGCACGGGACTGAGCGGCTTTTAGCCGTGGTCGGCATCAAAGGTTAACCCAGCGAAACGAAGACTCAACCAGACTATGCTAAGCTTTTGCTTTGCATATGCAAGGTTAGCTGAGGCAAGCCGAAACAATTTTTTGCTTTCTGCAGTACCCCAGTCGTCACTACCGAGCAGAGAGAGAGAGAGAGAGAGAGAGAGAGTGAGAGAGAAAGAGAGAGAGCGCCGCGCAGTTTGAAACCAAAGCGGGCGCCGGGCGGCATTCAACTAAGCGCGTGTTGAAACGAGACTGGCGCACCATATCACGTGACAGAGGCGAAACACCGGTTACGCGTGGTCGGTGTGCCGCATTTACCGAAGGCAGGAACAAGCACAAGGGAAGACGCTGCTCTCACAGCGTATGATGATCACGGAAGGCTGGGAGGCCTGTGCGCAGTGTTAGCCAGCGGGCCATTAATAGATCCAGGACCTCCTTGTTCTTTCACGACGGAGCGTTTCATTTTGAAAGTACGGATAAGGTGGTTACAGGCAAAAAAATAATCAGTCTTCCCCAGAGTACGACACAGCAAAGAAAACTAGGTATTCTGAAGCGACCGCCGCTGGCACGAAGCAACTGTCTGCTTGGCCCTCCTGTCCCGGCCGAAGATATGTAATAATAAAACTAGAAAACAGCGACGTGAGGACATTGGACAGTGGGGAATTATATCGTTCAGCACGGTATATGACAGCGATAACTTTGCACTGTCTTAGCGATTATAGCAGCTAGCACAATGAGCCGAACAATAAATTAAAGGTGAGTGGTTAATCGGTCGAAATCCTCAATCGGTGCACGTGTACGTACGGGTTATCGTACGTATATGCTGTGTCATATCATTTCGCGGAATGTCGCAGCATAAGTGAGCGTTAGGTTACGCTTATGGCTTTCACTTAGCATCAGTCCTCGTTTGTTACTGTTAAGATTGATCACCGCGCAATTGTCTGTTTAGTTACAAATAGCAGTTGGCTGCAGGGATCGCCGTACACGCTCGTACGCTTTATAAATTTAAAAGTAGTACTTTATTATGTTTACAGCCGAGTTGTGTAGTGCTGACAGTTGAGAAGAACGAATGTTTTGTTCGCTTCCAGGCACATTTGCGACTCGCCTGAAAAAAAAAAGATCACAGGCGACCAACCACCCACAGGTAATCACAACCACCTCCACCACCACCACCACCACCACCACAATCATCATCATCGTCGTCGTCGTCATCATCATCATCATCATCAATTATCATAACTGGTTGTGCCCACTGCGGGACTGCGGCTTCTCCCACTTATTTCTGTAGCCACGTCATCCATGAGCTAGCGGAGTCCATATTTGGCCCCGAATTGTCTTTGTTCATCTCTCCATCGAATTCATGGTCACTCTGTTTACAATTGCTTGGTAGCCACGCCGTTGAACGGATGATCCACCTGCTGTCCCTCAGAGGCATGAAATGTCCGCGCCAGCTCATTCTTTAGGAGTTCTTTCCAGAATCCACGCCCTAGGTGATACGATCACAGACAGCTCTCGACGCACACATATATTGAATTTAGATGACCCTGCAATGGCAATGTCTCGCGGGCTGCATCCCAAGGTGGCCGCTTCAAAATGAGAAATGAAAAATTAGTGTCGTTTAGGTGACTTCAAAATTAGCGCGACAGCAGAGTATTTCCCCTTGGCAATTCTTCATTGTTATTCTCGGCTTAGAAACGTTATGGTGGTTAAAGGTGGTTATGCCTATACGCTTTAGCGCAGGCATTCACACAGCGTACAACTTGTTCCATATACTCAGCATTATTACCACACATTCCTTCTGGCTAGTCTAGTATAAGAATGAAATGACGCTAACGATGCCTAGCTAGGTTAAAGCAAAAAATATTTAAAAGAAACAAGGCTATCAGCTAACTGACGCTAGAAGACGGCAAGCTTTCCTATTGACCGTGAAACGGCGCTATTTTTTATATTTAATTTGCGTTTCGCACGGGGTTGCGCTCAACGATAAACTGGTGTTCCGGTTTCGTCAATGCCTGCACAAACATCACTACAGTGACGCGTACAACACACATACAGCAGCGATCAGAGACAGCCGAGCGAAACGACGCAGCACTGCGTCAGGAACGTTTCTACCAGCAAGAATAGCGCGCGCTCTCGTTTCTCTTGCTGGATCAGCACTCCTTCGCTTAGCATGCGAGACGATGTGCGCATGCACTGCCTCGCAACCGAGCCCCTATTTCTTGCTGGCTCGACATTCTTCCGTTCAGGAGGCTTCACGCGTTTTAGAGTGAAAGCTCTAGTATACGCCGTGTCTCGCCCGATATTAATCGCGTCGCTATGACCTTGAGCCTCCGGAGCACAAGAGTGGCAGCTGTGACGTCACGCCACGTGATCCGCTGAGGAGAGGCGTCGTAGCTGTGCTCACTCAAAGCCTCGCCGCTTCTGTACCATGTGACTAGTCTCACTAGATAAGGTTACAGAGTATCGGCACTCTTTTCTCCTATTGTTCCGTGCCGCCGCCGTGATCGTTGGTCAGTTCGCACCACGTGACATTTGTTTACACTGCGACGGTTCATGGGCACCGCCGTTTTGTTGTTTATGAGTTTTCTGTCGGTCAGCTGTGGTCATAGAGTTTCATACTAATATACACTAGAGGGAAACCTGGCGCCACTGTCTAGGGGAGCCGCGCTTCAGCGAGCGTTCCGTCATGCACCGGTCAGGCACGGTCTACTTGTCCTTGGAACGGCTCCTGAACAAGCTCAAAAGTTCTGCCTCTGGCTTTAAAAAAAGCAACAATATTACTCTAAAAGATTATTGAAATTTGTTTTGTTATTATAAAATTGAACTTCCTGAATGATTTATTTGTCAGTAATTATTTAGAAGCTTTATGCACGATGCAGAAGAAAGAAAATGTTACCTCTCTGGCTTCGAGACAAAAAAGAAGCCATAGCTAAGCCAAGTAGGCGAGGAACGTCGCTAGCTGCAATTGCACCGCCCACGGCGTCCCGCGATTGCAGCGCCAGATTTCCCTCTAGTGTATATTAGTATGAAACTCTAAGGCTGTGGTAGTCTCGGTCTCTCCTCCCTGCTCTGAGGCGGCGCGCGACTGGCGTCGTTCGGAACGCGAATCAAATATAACGCGCTTCGCAGAATTTCAGCTGCAGCAGTGTGTCCGAGGATGCCGTGTTTTTGCGCCTTCGCTAACGGGAACGGCCACGTGACTTGCTCCCTGTCACCTCCTTCCTTGGACCAGTTCGGGCTTAAGTGAAGTTCCTTCTCTCCCTTTCTTTACGAATAACATCGTCAAAGTTAGTGGTGAGAACGCAGAAGCGGGAATCTGGCAACAGTGACAAACACCAAAATGGCCGCCTTTGCCCATTTGCGTGCCTTAGGGACGGTACTCTGTATCTTATCTAGTGACACTTCATACAACTAGGCGAAGGTTTAACGGCTGCTTCGCTGGCGCTTGGTCGCACAATCTCGCCATGGATGGCACGCCGCCCTCGGAGGGCAACTGTGTCCGGTTTTACCTAACTTCGTCAAACACTGTGTGCATGGGCTCTGTGCAAAACCAAGCCAAACAGGCATTTTGATCGTGATAACTAGATGTACAAGTATTAAAGCTGACCCATTTTCTCGCTCGTGGTGCAACGCATCTAGCGCTCTCGCGTTCAAAAAAACCTGAATGTGGGCATGTGTCGTCACGTGAGAACCAGCCTGGGACAGATCACCGTCCTTACATAGAATCAGGGTTTTGGCGGTGTCATATTGGTCAATCCACCGCGTGGATACGGCACGTGTCATGTGTGTTTGCGCGTAAGTTTGGAGCAACAGCAGCTACATGTATACTCTTGGCATTCCTATTTAAGGTTGCGTCAAAATCGAGAAGCCATGCTTCCTAGGCCTTTAAAAAGGTTGCGAAACTGGAATACAAACTGAGTAATTAATCACGTGTGTGCCCGGCATGGCCGGACATCCACGTGAAACATATTGACGCATCACTGTTTGTGGACAGTGTTATATTATGAAATTTTTCTTGACTTTTTTTTGGCTATTATTCCTGCTTGGCCTAGCAAAAACGATATCACTAGTGGTGTTCACTGCCACCAGATACCACTAGTGATATCGTTTTTGCTAGGCCAAGCAGGAACAATATCCACAAACAAGTCAAGAAAAATTTCATAATATAACAGTGTCCACAAACAGTAATGCGTCGGTATGTTTTAGGTTGCTATAGGCGCGGTTTGCAGCCTGTCGTCGTATATAATCGGTGCCTTGCAGAGCGCAGGAAACGCCACTTCTTTTATGCTAAGGGGTTCTGTTCCGTTTCTGCGAAGAAAGGAGGAGAAATGAACGCCTATTTCGCGGCGGAGAAAAGCCCATCTTGCTCCCAATATCAAGACCCTCCATGGAGATGGGCATCGCCTCCTCTGAGCCAGCAGTACAAAGCCGATGCACAAGAGAATGTAGACGTCGTCACCTCCTTTACCGCCTTCCCCCGCCACGACTAGACATTTGGTCATCCCTCACAAAATGATAAAATCCCGAGCCATCTCCACTAACGTGAAACCTGTAGAGAGGCGAAGCATGCAGTGTATATAAGTGCATTCTTGGCGCCTTGTTTTTTTTACGAACGGAGATGAAACCATTGGAGGGGGTAGAGCTACACAGCTAAGTCTCGTGTGTTTGAAGCACGAAGCGTTCCAGCGCGATGCATGAACGGGTGTCCCGGTGTTTTTTTTAGTACATGCTACATTCCAGCACGAGGCGTAAACAAGTGTCCCGGTGTTTTAGTACCGTGAATACATGAAACGACGGTTGCTACGACGACGACACGAGACGCTGACAGCCCGATCCCCTAAGGGACTTCGCCCCTAATAGTGAGAGTCGGAGTCTCCAGACAAGACATTTATTCGGTCGCCGAGCTCAGACCTTCCTCAGCAGTCGGGGCGAGGGGATGATGGTGATAATTTACAGATGATAACGGCGATGGGTGCATGGATATGAGTGACATCGGGAAACACACCCCTTGGCGTTCACAGTGCATGTGATGATGGTGACGTTGCGTGCAGGCATTAATGTCTGGAATAACGTCACTATGCTCACAATAGTAACATTTTGAGGCATGATGAAGCCGTTCACTCAAGCGGGGAAAGTCCTCAGTCCAGGATTTTCTGGGCACGTGCAGCCCGCTGTGCCCGGGAAGATCAGCTGAAACTGATCCTGGAGGTGGGAGCTGGCCCTCCCACTGCTCTTGGGAAGCGGTTCAGAGACCAAGTAAAATTGTGCTATGTTGTATCCGAGTTACTGGATATATACCAGTTGCGAAACTCCCGATTGGCCCCATGTATCGAAAGCCGGTCTTCGGTTGCCCCCCTGCGCCGGAACAAGCACGGGGCAAGTTGACTAGCCTGTCGTCTGTCGCCAGAAAGTTCAAGTAGTGCTCAAGGGCTTGTGGCTGCTGCCGTAAGTCATAAAAAGAAAAGCCACAAGAACACAAGTAAATTCCCCCTACTTAATGCATTATAATTCATAAAGCAAGCTTTATTTTACAAAAAAAAAATTGAATAATAATAGTTCAGTGAAGTTGAGTTTTTGTCTCCTAGGTGCCGCGCGCGTCGACTTGCCCCTCAGCTTCCACGGAGCAGGGGGGCTAGCGGCTAGCGCCGCCCCAGGCCTCTCAAGCTTGGACGTTCCCTGTCTTCCCTATAGGCGGCGTAAAAATCGACGCCCCACGTGACCAACCTGGACCAACCTAAAGCTACAGTGGCTAGAAGAGGGAAGTGTGATTACCTGCACGGTGGGCTCCTATGGCCACCGCCGTCGCCGCTTTTCATGCATCCGCGAGATGGCGCTAGCGTCGTTTAACGTCGATGCTGAGCGCGCGATACAAGGCCGCAAGCGCGTTTTGCGATCTTTTCGTTCTAATTTTTATCGCGCTTCGTCAGAGTTATGCTAGATGTGGGTGCTGAAATTTTGTCTGGGATAAGCCGCTGCCTTTAGAATCACTGTTTGTTGCTTGGTTGCAACGACGGGTAATAAATGCATGGTTCCAGAAGTTGCTTTTCGGGGTGTCGGAAGGCGAGTAAACGTTGGCTCAAGTGGCAGGGCAACACACCTCGAGCCAACAAGCGCTCGAGCAGTTCGATCCGCAGTTAGCGTCGCGCGTCATTTGAACGCTACCCAAGGTAAATGCTGCGCGCTGGTGCACCATCTCACCTTGAATGTTGTGCATGCCGTTTCTCCAGCCGGATATGCGAGCCCAGCGATCTTCCCAAACGTGCCACATTGCCTCTCAAAGCCAGTGCCCAAGAAGAGAAAACCAAATGGAAGGTTGGAAAAACAAATAAGTTGCGCCTCCACAAAATATGCCGCTAATATGGAAGGGTTGTCACTGGACGAATTAAACGACGCCCCCGCGCATATTGCCGCCAACTCTCTAGGTTTACCGAAATGTCATCATTCCAAGTCAGGCAAGCACATTTTAAGAACATTTATTTCACCGCAGGGCATAAATGAAAGAGTTCGGTTAAATTAGGATGAGAAATTGAAGAGTAATTAGGTGAATATAAAATCTTAATGCTTTCTCTGAAAAACTGTCAGCGGTGAGGATTTGTCAAAACTGCCTTTTGCTTATTGTTTCTGGTAATTATAAATAGAGAAGTATGCGAAACGAAACAGTTATTGTTATCATTATTACTTACCATAACAATTAGCAGGTGTCAAGTAAGCGTCAGCGTTGGTTTTATCATTTCTTCAATTACGTGTCGTATATGAAGTTCTTCATTCTTCAGGCAAACCTATTTATAAAACAATTAATTAAAGGGTTTCTTTTGGTCTTGTCAATTATGCTTTGCTAATATGAATTTATTCAATCAAACCTTTTATGCTTGTCAAATATATCGTGGTTTTAGTTAATTACTGTCTCAAAAAAAAAAAAAAACGAAAGCGAGCTCGAAACTAATATGTGTTTTCTTAGCTGAATGCAGCCACAACCGACCAGTATGGAAAGTAAAGTGATGAATTTATTCAATCAAACCTTTTATGCTTGTCAAATATATCGTGTTTTAGTTAATTACTGTCTCAAAAAAAAAAAAAACGAAACGAGCTCGAAACTAATATGTGTTTTCTTAGCTGAATGCAGCCACAACCGACAGTATGGAAAGTAAAGTGATTGATAAAACATTCATCCGTTGCTGTAACATTTCGATAACTACACCCGGTTTCATTAAATTATAATCGCATAGAAAGTGTCCAATAAATTGTGCAGAAATGTAAATATTCAGTGACCCAAGGTGACTATCCATGCCAAAGAATTCAATAATCTAATTGCAACTTCCCTTTCACGGACCGCTTTTTGTTTGGGGGCTGTGCCTGCGCCTTCACATTTGTGCGCGAAAAGCGACTATAATGAAGCGAAACTCAGAAGTTTCCCGGCTGGCCGCTTGCGCGAGAGCATTTCAAGACGGCATATACTTCGATACAAATAACGTGTTCTGTATTAGGAAGCGTATATTAATAACTGTGAAATAATCTGAGGCAAAAAAATGCGTCGCTAACCACGGAGCTTATCGGACTGCAACTGACGCGGCGTTGACCGGCACGGGCGGGCGACGTGAAAACGAGCGTCAGCGCCACCGCGCGGTTGCATCCAAGAAGCGCACGCGAGCCGCGGCGCCTTCGTCACACTTCCCTATTCTAGCCACTGTACTAAAGCGCTGTTTTCGACCATCAAGCCCACCAGACGGCGCAGGCAAAATGTTACTTTTGGTATAGAATACAAAACATTCATTCCGTGACTCAAAGAGCCCACACAGTTCGCTTACAATGTGTTATTTAAAAATACTATTAACAAGTTCCGCATCAAACATCCGTTGAGCAAAAATGTACGCAACTTTTTTCGAACAGCCGACTGGTGCACCACCTCGTTTCTGAATTCGCAACCACAAAGCCGCCAATTCAAATTGAAACCGCTGCAACGGCCGACCGTTTCAATGTGCGCGGAGCACCGGTTTCGTGACTGTTATTGCTGTTATGTGCTTTTGCGTCCATCAGTTGTTGAGAGGACTGGCAAAACACGGGAATTGAGTGCTTGTGGAATGACAAATGTGGGAAATTCCGCATCGGAAGGCAGCTGTCGAGGCCAGAATATTCGATTCTTCCAACAGAAGGTGAGTGTTATGCACTCCGCTAGAAAGACGGTGCAAAGGAACCGTTGTCGCCGTCAATACTTCATTTGTGCCCTTCGTTCGAAATCTTAGCGCAAGTGAACGAGTTGTTATGGCAAAAAAAAAAATGTTGTCACGAAAGCGACGTACAATTGCAGCGATCGAAATGAAATGATGTCCTGGCCTCTGTAAACTTGCGGATGTCAATAAACGATTTGTTCTCACTTGCTGCTCACTGTGGTCTGTGCCAGTCGAGGCCATCTGGTCACCTGGCGTAACATCACTTCACTAGCGCGGCGCAAGTAAACACGCGACCAGCGTGCCAGCCAGGAGCCAGCAGGAGCAGCCACGGCCGGACTCGACGCCCCTTTCGCGCGCGGGAGGAGGAGAGTCGAGTCCGGCCGTGGAGCAGCGAGCCGGCGGCCGCCGTGCGAGGGCAGCCATGTTATTAAGGAGCTCAAGCGGCCTGTGCAAAAAGCATCCGCCATGTTTACAAAGCCGTGTTTACAGCGCCATCAAGCGGGCGTACTGGGTAGTTCACGACGCCGCCACTACGCTTTTTCTGGCACTACAGGCAAAGCTAGACTAAGGTCCCTGTATTTTTCAAAGGTAACGCAAACTCCCTTCCCCGCGCCGTTTCCTCCTCGCCCCCCTCTCTCGACCGCCATTAGTGAGCGTCTCCCGCGGAGCGCGCCGCCGGACCTTTTCGTTTCGTATGCGCGGCGCGTTGAAGTGCTTGCTTAAAACGCGACAGTTCTAGGCGTAAATTCACAACGGTGTTCGCAGATAATGTGTAGGAAGAACTGTGTGTGATTGGCCAATGCCTTAGCTATCATCTCGCGTTTTGAAAGAGCCAACTGCACTTTTGTGCCGGCCTATCGAAATCTGCGTTTGTAGTACTCACAGTCGATTTAATCTGGGGCCTGCTTCACAAGATAGAAAAATCTGGTATATGTGGAATTTTTCTTGAGTTTATAAGTGTTAAAGAGCACCTCAAAGTTCATATGAGGGCTATCAGAGCTCGAGTTGGTCCGTGAACAACAGAGCCCCACTAACATGCACGCCTACTTCCAGAATGGGACGTGTGTATATTGCGCTGCTGAGCACGAGGTCGCGGGTTCGATTCCCGGCCGCGGTGGCCGCTTTTCTGATGGATGCGGAAAGCAAAAACGCCCGTGTGTACGAGATTTCGGCGCACGTTAAAGATCGCCAGGTGGTCAAAATTAATCCAGAGCCCTCCTGTACGGCGCGCCTCATCGCTTGCGTTGCGTCGGCATGTTAAACCCTACAATCAATCAATCAATCGGGGACGTGTGTATACGATTCATTCATAAAATACACAAACCTTCAGTGGATCGAAAGTAGATTTTATTTACCCTTCCGCGGGGTGGTTTCATTTAATTTACCCTTCCGCGGGGTGGTTTGCGCTCTTTCGGAAGAGGCCGATGCGCAAATATGGAAGGAACCGCATTTGGCTTGACTTTCTTGAGGCCAGTTTGTGACAGAATTACTGGTTCAAACTGATCCCTCGTAAAGTGTTTCTGAAAGATACAGACATCCTCTATGGCATTCTTTGCAGTTTGGCTAAAGAAATATTGCTGAATCAAAACATTTTGCTTCTTATGTTAAAAAATGCAAACAGCCGCGAAAACAGGATGGTGTTCTTGCATTCACTAGGTTCCTCACTATTTGTTAATCGAAAGTGTTCGCAAGTATGTTCGAGGCTTGAACAAAAGCATCCATGCATTTCACAAATAAACAATTACACAACATTATATTAACTATGCACTATCTTATATTAGCTGTACAAGCACGCACAAAATTCGCGTGCAAGTACACAGAAATGGTTATAAATATGAAAGAATACAAACTGAGAACATAATGAACCACGAAAAAACAATGAACGGCGAAATTTTGCCTTCAGGTAATCAAAGTTCAAGCTAAAAAAATTAAAGGAAAAAAGATCAAACACGTGATTGCTCTCCGGTAAATAGAAAGCAAATCGCGAACGCCAAACATTTGGCAGTAATTATATTGTGGCCGTTTTCGAATACCCGATCCAATACGAGCGAGCTAAACACGATCGGGCTGTCATCGTTGTTGAAATCATGGGAGAAAACGTCGACGGAAACATCAAGCTACTTTTTTTCTGTTTAACCTGAACGTCAGTACCAAGGCTGAGCTTCATCTAAAAGCCTTCCAGAGGCATGTCTACGCGAAAAAGTTTTGTAGTGACTGCTTACCTCGCAAAGCCTCCCTCAATGACAATCGAAGTTTTTTCCGCCTATGCGATGCAGCCATACCACTCTCCGCTCGGTATCATTTTTCCCTCGTGGAACCACAAAAAGCTTGTCGCCTTTTGCAATGCTGCTGGAGCAGCCAACGGCACAGCAGGTCGGCATTACACTGCAGCCGAGGCCGCCTTGCGAAAGGCAGCGCACATGGGAGCGAGGAGCAGTACGCTCCCTAATGGCGTCGTTACCCGACGAAACCGAAACTGACGAGGGGTCAACAGGGTTCATTGGTCACGTGTTGCGCCTGGTCCAATAGGGGAGCAGAAAAGGGCGCAGTGGGAAGGAGAGAAGTAGAGGGCGGGGAGAAAATTCTCCTCTCTACTTTGTACAATGGTTTGCGCTACCTTTGAAAAATACAGGGACCTTAAGCTAGACCTTTGCTTCTCTAAAATCCTCCCTGTTCTGTGGCCGCCCGGATTCAGAAGCGCAGTTTCGCAACTGTATATATTGAGTAACTGTTGTATGGCATGGGAGTGCCCTTGCAAAGGAACGTGACGGTGCACATGCGCCCTCGGCCAATCCCCTCTTCGTGCACGGGTATGCGCCCATATTTGTGGCCACACGCCGAAACAAACGAGGTGGAAGAGGAGAAGAAAGCGGCGGCGGCGGTGCGTGGATTGCAGTGTCGCGAGGCGCTCGAGCTGGAGGCCTAGCGGCGGCGCAGGATCGGAGCGGGAAAAGCTTGGAACCGCATGAGCCTGGCTCTTGGCGGCATCGTGGCCCTCCGCACCCTGCAGCAGCGACGTAGAAGGCGCCGCGTTGCGTTTCCCGGCCCCCGCATGGTCGCCCTCTTCTGAACGCTCGGAGGAGGAGGACCGACGCGCAGGCTTCGCCCGAAGGGACCTTGGCCTAGCACACGTCCCGGCAAGGTGAGCACAGTGTCCCCTGCGACCACCGCAAACGCGCTTCTTAATCCTCAATCGGCGCCGTTTCCTCTACGGTGGCCCGTGAATTCCCTCGGAGAACCATAACTGCGTGCCGAGCAAGTAGAACTGCAGCGCGTCGAGCAGCCTGTTCTCTTGATGACGTAACGCTAGCTAATGCAGTCGGACGTGGAAGTTGAATCTACAGTTTTGCTTATTGATTCCGAAACCGAAAAGTTGACTGTCTGCTTTCGGTCTTGCTGACGTGTTTCTGCGTGCCGTTAGAATTCGTTAGCAAGAGCTTTTGTGGGAGGGGACTGTCCGGAACTGTCTACCGGCGCGCGCGCTGATCTATTTGTATATTGGAAAAAAGTCGGCCCGTAAATCGCGCGTGCGCAGGCGGGGATGTCGGGGTCGGTGAGACTTCTTCATCTTCATGCCACTGCTCGTACCCCCAGTGGGGGATTGCCCAGGGCTTGTGAGCGGATGACTCGCATGCTATTGTAGTCCGCCTCTTCAGTGCGCTTTAGGGTAAACGCCTTTTGCTAAACAAATCCTTCTTCACTTTGCGATCAGATGACGTGTGCTTGACTGCATACGTGTGAACTGGACTGTCCAAATTTGTGCGCAGCGCGAACTGCAGTCTTCTCGGTCACGGCGCATATCTGCTTTGTCTCAGGAAGTGATCGAGTGATCAGCAAACGCACGGCGCTCGCACTACTCTGCCGTTACCTCGCAGCGCGTCGCCGCCGCCGAGCATGTTGTTTCAAATCGTGTTTGAACCTCTCGCGTAAATGTCACGTGGTTCGGATGAGCCACGAATGGAAGAAGGGCGGCTGGCGAAAGCATGAGGGGAAGGATGCTTCTCGGCGACAACGCATGGCGAAAGTGTGAGGGGGATGACGCCATAGCAGCGCGTGCCGTCCTCCCCCTCCTCACACTTTTGCCAAGTGCTCCGACGAGCGTCTCTTGCGGGCTCAGCATACTGCCCTCCCCCTCACGCTTTCGCCACACTTTCCTCCGCCGTTTTCTTTCCGACTTCGCCCGATCGGTTACAACGCCGTCGCCATCGCCGCCGCCAAACCCCAGTAGCGGCCGCCAAAGTGCTAACCATGCACCTAACCGGTTTGTTCTCTTGTAATGAAGTAGAGTACAATGTGAGCAGAGCTTTAGGACCATACCGCACGAAGTAGTAGGAACGTATATAAGGTAGTAATGCTATCACATTAAAATTTCGGTGCATACAGTTGGCGCTGTAATGTTTGCACTGCATAAGCATTTAATGTGGCACCTAGCGTTATTGAAACCATAATTTCGATGCGCGATGGTGAATCCAAGCGAGATGTGTTGCGCTGACAATGACGTACGCCACCTAACGCGCTGTGGAACGTATACGCGCGCGAGCGCGCTCGCAATGTGCCCACGGAGCATCCGCGTTACCTGTGTTCATCGCTTCCCCCTACAAGAGTAAAATATAGGGAACACCCGTTATAACGTAATCTGCTTATTCGAATTTTCGCTTCAATCGAAGTTTCCAGTATTAGCCACGGCCGTAGAGGATAGCTGGTTAACAGTAACAGGCCGGTTAGGGAAAGAAAAATAGGTTTAATGAGTCGCGATTGAGAGCTAGTGCATAATGCACGTTCGTCGGCCGAAAAGTGGCAAACATTTACGTCAGCTCCACGTACGTCGACGCATCGCACTCGCACACACGGTCGCCACGTCGCAGGGTTGAGCCCTCTCACAATTATAGGCATGCCATCATCACCTGTGCGCGGCGTCCACTTCAGGAAGCACCACCAATAGTTGATGATCGCCATTTTTAACGAAGTACCGCTTATAGTGAAGCCGGTTCCGCGTATACCGAGAACTTCGATGTAACGAGGGTGCACTGTATAGGCTGTCGCGAAGGCAAACGCGCGCTATATATGAGACGTTTTTGTTATTTTTCCGCCAGGACGCCCATTCGCCGACGGGCTCGACGCAGCCACGACCTCCTAGCAGCATGAAACCTCTGAGGCCACCATACGTGAGTGAATGCGCGGCTGTGCTGCGGACGGCACCGTCAGATTGATTCGAAAGCGCGGTTATTATGGGAAAGGGACGACGCTTCGAAAGGTGATAGTTGCCGATAAAGTAGAACTGTGGCTGTTATATCCGCGTGCTTTTTGCGCGGTGCTTGTTGATACTAGACTCTGGTTTTGCTTCGGTCTTTGATGAACAACCTTTGGGTGCTTGCACCGTAATGAAACACTCATCGCGTATTGAAATACGACCGTTTCTGGCTGCATGCACGTAGCCCCCACGTGGAACGTTTCTCGGCGCTTTCGTATGTGAATTATCGGGTGCTAAAGGGTCTCAAGTGTGCCATTACACCCCCGCGGCGATTGCAAAAGTGTCGCTTTTAGTACACTAACTGCACCACTGCTTTTAAAGAAGGTATTTCTGAAGTGATGACGAGGGACACCGGCGGGCTAGTTGGCATTTTAGGGTTCTTCAAATAAGAAAGAAAGGTATTGACTAAAAGTATCCATAAGAAAGGTATTGACTAAAAGTAGTTATTGTGGTTTCTCGGCCTGATGCACCAGGGTTTTCGTATATTGTATCTGCCGGCCTGGCCTGAAAATGGCTGAAGCGAGGCTTATAAACTTACATGCTCCCTTTTAATGTACTCCCTAACACGTAACGGTGCGTGTTGAGCCACACCCGCGACAGGTTCGTTACCCAAAGCTCGTCCCCAACCCTTCTCGCGTAAGTTGCGCACGGTTTCAAACGGGGGTGGGGGCTTCATTATCGTGAAACGCTTCTGTTTCAACAAAATCAAGGGAAAAACTTGCGGACCACAAAAAAAAAAAAATGGTTACGGTAGTGTTATACTGCTTGTTAAAAAAAAACGTGTTCCGACACCGGGAATCGAACCCGGGCCTCCTGGGTGAGAGCCAGGTATCCTAACCACTAGACCATGCCGGAGCTCGAGTTCGTTCCCGAATATCGTTCATTTCAAGAGGTTCTATTTTAGGGTACCTAGATTTGCTGGCACACCTAACGAAGGAGGGGTGTCTCTATACACAACATAGGCGCCGCTGACTTCCAGTTGTTGGAAGTCAGCGCCTGTGTTGTGCCCGTCTCTTCGTTGAATGTGCGTTGTTCACACCTGACACTCAGCGTAGTGGCCATCTTGATTGGATAAGAACGCATAATCTTGTAACAGTGCGTAAGCATTCCTTGCCGAGTACTCCAACCGTAAAAAGTGCGATGCCTTGTATCTGAACAAAAATGCCTCAATGGCGAATACATTTGTAGTGTAAATGTAGACAATTGGCAAAAGCAGATCTGAACAAGGAGAAAAATCACTAAACTGAACAAAAAAATTCATGCCGCCCATTATAGTCCAGTACAGCCCAACAACGAAGCAAAACAAACGACGAAAAGTCGCTCGATTAGGCTACAGGTACAGCCAAATTTGACTATAAGGAAAGAACTCGGATTTAAGTAACGAAACCCCAGCTCCCTCACGCGATTAACTATAGAAAAAAATCGTGGTTGATTTCTCTGTCATAGGAATCGGTAAAACACGAAAGTGAAATGTGCAGCGCAATCTGCAGCTGAGCATGATTTGCGGGTCGGCGGCTGTCTTGTGGGTGTGCTTGGCGAGCGACGTCCTGCTGGCGGGTCGCTCCGGCAAAGGTGTACTGGTGTCATTTGCGTGACGGATATGACGTCAGTGAAATCTTGGTGTGTCCCGGCATAAAACACTTTCGTGTTAAATTATAAAACCAGAAAACGAACAACCCTAAGCATAACGTACTCTTAGTTCTAAAGGTTGCTTCCCCGCAAGAAGACTCTGTGTGCAGGGGTGCACCCTTTGCAGGCCGCTTGCTTCGTTGTACTGGCGTCACTTCCGTGACGGATATGACGTCGCTCAAATGTTTGTGTATCCCGGAATAAAACTTTCGTGTAAATATAAAAACACACGTGATGATCCCAAGAAAATGCAAGGCTTGTGAAGCGGAGTAGCAATTCTTCACGCATTCGCAGGAAATTACCGATTGTTCTTTACGTTTGGCGTCGGCTGGTTCGACATCTCTGCAGCAGAAAGGTCGGTTACACCGATATGTCGGTGTAACCGAGCGAATGATATCATCGCAAAAAAAGCCTCAACACTTGCGCCCAAAGCTCGCGTTGCAAAGACGTGTAATCGTCGGCCTCTGTTTACCCCTTTAAAATGGAAGCCTGTGAGTCTCTTCAGAGACCCTGTAGTGATATTGGTCTGCCGGTACGGCCTCTCTTCACCCTCTCGGTACACCTCCATCGTCGTCAGCCTCATAATTGTGGAATGGAGGTTTCTCCCCACTATTGTCCATTTATTATGCGTCAGCCGAAGCCTTCATTCGCCCTAAAATGTCTTCGTTTGCCTCACCCCAATACGCCTAATTCCTTATTATCCTGTCTATCGGTGCGTGTCTTTGCAGTCGTGGGGACCGCAGTAAGCGGTCTGGTCAAGTTCACTCTGCGCATAAGTTCTTACAAAAGCCCTGGGAATACTACGCCGCTGAGCGGGGAAAGACGTCCAAAAATGGAGAATCGAGAGCCGCGAAGAACAACGAAAATCCCGGGCCATCTCCACTAACGTGAAACCTGGGGAAGGGGGAAGCATGCAGTGTACAAATGTATTCTTGCCGCCTTGGCGTTTTTGCCCACGGAGAGGAAACCGTTGGGGGTAGAGGTATACAGCTTTGCTATAAGTCTCTTGTCTTTGAAGCACGAAGCGTTCTAGCGCGAGGAGTTGGAAAACGAGTGTCCCGGTGTGTTCTTTTAGTACGCGTTACGTTCTAGCGCGATGCGTTGAAAAACGAGTGCCCCGGTGTTTTAGCACCGTGTCTACATGATACTACGACGACATGAGATGCCGACAGAGCGAGCCCCTAAAGGCTTCCGCCCCTAAAAAATTAATATCCACCCTCGCATCCACTCCCGTCTCAGCTCCGTTGCTTCTTTTGATGGCAGTTTAACGCGAACCGTTCTGAGGCTGGCTGTAGATGATATTGTGGTCACGAAAAGTAAATCCCAACATTTCGTGAGGTCCCTAAAGTGAAGCCTGGAGAAGATGTTAGCAGATGGGCAGGAAGGGGGGGGGGGGGACTCGCAGTTGATTGGTCGACGGGTGAGAGAGGAGGTTTACACGTGGAAAGGAGGATAACGGGTGGAGGAGAGTCCTAGAAAAACGCGGTTGAGAGGCTGGCTTGGTGTGTGGCAAAGTGCGCGATGCTGATTGGTTAGCTTGGCTACGGAAGGTTCTGGAAACGGCAGGGACGAGGAGGTTGCGTCGCGGTTCATTCCAGTGCTGTTTCAGTGTGTACACGTGGTAAGTGTTAAGCTGCCCGTCGGTAAGCGACGTTGATCTGACGAGATGGGATAGGAGAGCAAGAGTCAGAAGGCAATGAATCGTAACACCACGATATGACGCGGACCCTCGTTGTCCCTCGCGACGCCTTTCGTACACAATCCGCTTGTGTTGCGCCAGAGCATTGGCCACAGGTCTAAAGGAAAATGGTTTCTGCAGTTTGGGACGCCGCTGTAGGCGAACGCGAAGGTTTGTTCAGGCGTGGCTCAAGGCGATTCGTTGGCGTCGACAGTACCTTGACAATGCTCTAATGTAATTCTGGACAGCGTCAATACGAGCCTTCGATCAGACGTCGCGTGCTTGCATGCCGCTTGCTTGCGTGCCAGTTTAACGCCGCCGTGGAGGGGCGTTATTGATTTTTCCGGTAATGTTATTCTAGAGTCGTTGCGCTGCTGCACGTGTGCGAACTAAGCCCAAACAAGGAGGCCATGAACCTCATCACTGCAGGTGCAGTACATTCCAGGACGCAATTATACAGAGAAGAGAGGACTTTAACAAAAAATTGTGGTTGATTCCTCTGTCATAGGAGTCGGTAAAACACGAAAGTGAAATGTGCAGCGAAATCTGCAGCTGAGCATGATTTGCGGGTCGGCGGCTGTCTTGTGGGTGTGCTTGGCGAGCGACGTCCTACTGGCGAGTCACTTCGACAAAGGTGTTTTGGCGTCATTTCCGTGACGGATATGACGTCAGTGAAATCTGGTGTATCCCGGCATAAAACACTTTCGTGTTAAAATATAAAACCCGAAAACGAAAACCCTAAGAACAACCAACATTGAGGACTCTGGTATAACGTACTCTTTGGTTCTAAAGGTTGCTTCCCCGCAAGAAGAGCCTGTGTGCAGGGGTGCACCCTTTACAGGCCGCTTGCTTCGTTGTACTGGCGTCACTTCCGTGACGGATATGACGTCACTCAAATGTTTGCGTATCCGGGAATAAAACACTTTCGTGTTAAAAGAATGTTTCGGGAGCAGGAGCTAGAGAGTTTCTGGTGAATAGCACCAGGTGCTGAAACATGGTGGTAGACCTGGCGGCTGGAGAGGATTCGGTTGCAGAAGGAATCGCACTCGCTCTTCCCCTTCCCTGTTGTTTTGGCTGTCTGCACAAGTAGTTCTGCTCCGATGCAGGCAGGCTCAGCTGCGGCCTCACGTCATTTCCAGTGCTTGTAGCGCAGAGCCCAAATGTGGTTTGATTCGAGCGCGGAGCGCAAGCTCGCTTCTCGTTGTAGGAGCTGAGCGAAAACAAGTCTACTGTAATAAAAAGAGTCATCTGATTCTGAGTGTCTGCCCTGAGCTATCATTTTATTCTCGGCTGCAGGCGTTTGATAAACGGAGGCTGCACCTACGAAATCTCGCAATTCATCGCCGCGCTATAAAAATATTGCACACGGTCGGAGATGATTCCGTGGGTCGTGGGAATGCTTGTCTGTTGAAAAAAAAAAAATCAGTTAAAAGGTAGGATTTGTTTGAGGTGTTTACTGAAGGCATCCTTACGAGGCACATAGCAGTTTGTTATAATGACCTTTTATTCGGGATGTCGGACAACGCGCGCAGTAATGATGATTATGCAGAGGTTAGCTCTGATGATAGTGTGCTGATTATGAGAAAGCGCCGATAACATAATAAAAAGTACTAAGAGCGTGGTCGAAAAGGCTCAATAAATTCTTCTCCCGGAGGGGCTCTCAATATATTCTTTTTTTTTTCAGTGTACCTTTGCAGTTTTTTTTTTTGTGATGGAGAATACTTTTATTGATTGATTGTAGGTTTTTTTAACGCGCCGACGCAACGCAGGCAATGAGGCGCGCTGTAGTGGAGGCTCCGGATTAATTTGACCACCTGGGATCTTAAACGTGCGCCGAATCTCGTACACACGGGCGTTTTTGCTTTTCGCCTCCACCAGAAAAGTGGCCGCCGCGGCCGGGAATCGAACCCGTGACCTCGTGCTCAGCAGCGCAAAGCCTTAGCCACTGAGCCACCGCGGCGGGTGAGAATACTTTTAGATTGCCGGAATAAGTTATTAGGGTGATTTTCGGGATGGTTTTGATTTTGAAGAAACTAATGTCGTTAGGGAAAGCTGTAACATTCTACGTACAAGCTGTCGCATATTGTAAAGATATTTCCATCATAACAAAAACTTACACCATATCCGTTCTTTTTGCTCACCTTGCCATTGTCAAATTGACTTGAATAATGTGTAGGTAGTTACAGCCCCTTAGTTGCGAGATATCTCGCTGTTCAGTGACCAATCGGTGAGCCTCCCTTGGAGGCCGCCGACCAACAACTCGTGGAGCATAAATTACGAGTGGCCTACCCGTGACTCCGAATGGGTCACGTGACCCGGAGGAGGGAGCTAGAAAAAAGACAGTGAAGAAGGGAAAGGACGGAGAGCGGAAGAGCTGGAGAGGGGAACAGGACTAAATGGGTGAGTGGGGATGGAGGGGTCGGTGGAGGGCGAGGTAGGGAGAGGCGCAGGAGGGGAGAGCAAATTGAGGGATGGGGCGGAAGAGAGCGAGGGAAGCGGAAGGGGAGGTGGAAATGTAAGTGGAGTGGAACGGTGAAGGGGAGAACAAGGATACGGGAGGAGGGCAGCAAACACGATGTCGCCTTTCGACGTTGTTCACAGACAGGCAAGTACTCGCGTTACCTATTTTCTAGCCCCCTTGCCGTCATCGCCCTTGATCAAAGTTGGCGGGCAAAGATCCGCACGTGCAAACAGTTAGGACGAAAAATAAAGCCGGCGTAAGACGCCCGTGTCATGGAGGTCTCCAAATGGGCATGCAATTTATCACAATGCTCCACACAGAAGGAATACCGCATTTGCCATCAAAATGTGTTCACAGGCCTGGTACGCCGCTGTCCGCGTTTCGGCATGCTCCGGCATGGTCTAGTGGTTAGGATACCTGGCTCTCACCCAGGAGGCCCGGGTTCGATTCCCGGTGTCGGAACAATTTTTTTCGTTCATTGATCGTTAATTATGTTTAGTCTGGCTCTCCCGTTTTGTTTTTCCCTAACTGGAGAGCGCCTTTATCTCTGTTTCTTTTAATTGAGCTGCTTTCGGAAGCTAAATTACTGTATGTAACCTTGCAACCGAGCGCGCGTAATCCGAAGAGGAGGATCGGGTCGGTCACTACAGAATGAAGTGAATGTCGACAAATACGTGGAAACCGCGGTAGAGGCGCTCTCCAGTTTGGGGGGGGGGGGGGGGAAATAAAATTGCAAAGGCAGACTGAACGCAATTCAGGACCAAAAGGAACAAAACAAAAAACTTGTTCCGACACCGGGAATCGAACCCGGGCCTCCTGGGTGAGAGCCAGGTATCCTAACCACTAGACCATGCCGGAGCACGCCAAACCCGGACAGCAGCATATGAAGCCTGTGCACACACTTTTTGATAATGCTGCTTTCCATCTATGTGTGTGGAGCGTTGTGATGAATTACATACCCATTTGGGGGCTTCCATGACCCGGGCGTCTTACGCTGACTTCATTTTTCGCCCCAGCGATTTGCACGTGCGGACCTTTGCTGGGTAACTTGGTTCACTGGCAATGACATCAAGGGGGACTGTCGAATAGGCAGGACGACGCATACAGATGCCAGCCTTTTCCAAAACTTTACATACCCCACATACCTCCGCTTCCAGAACTTTCTACGTTTATCCTATGCTTGCGTATAGGAGCGTTTTTGAAAGTTTAATTTTGGCTTTTTGCAGACCGTTTCATATCCCTCATATCGTTTCCCAGTGTTTTTTAGTTTCTTCATTCTCATCTGCTATGAACACCTTCATTATTAAATTAAGGACCTTATACAGCCATGAATAAACTTTAATCGTATTACATCCACTATTTTTATTAAGTTTTCATCAAGTGTGACCTAACCCAACCTAAAATCACACAAGAATACCGCAGAAACATAGCAAGACTTCTCGTCATACGACAAAAGACTTTGTTGCGACAACAGAAGTCCTATTGTTACGACACAGATTT
The DNA here is from genome assembly GCA_013339765.2 of Haemaphysalis longicornis. Classification (NCBI taxonomy): domain Eukaryota; kingdom Metazoa; phylum Arthropoda; class Arachnida; order Ixodida; family Ixodidae; genus Haemaphysalis; species Haemaphysalis longicornis. The sequence continues at coordinate 1,089,988 of CM023453.1, forward strand.
CTGTCGTAACGATAGTCAATTTTCTCAGCGACAAATATTCCTGTACTCGCAACAGAGGTGCAATTTACGCTACTCTTCACAATGAGCAATAACATTCAAACCATGTGCAACTACTGATGGAACTTCAGGATCCCGACAAGACGGGGAATTCGGCAGGACAGAACATCAAAATCACGACAGAACATCAGAATCACTACACAAGAATACGATAAGACGACAGCACGATTAAGGCAGAATGTTGGGCTAGTTGGTTATCTGACTGCATTTTAGTAGCGAAAAAACAGACGTGGACGAAGTAGTAGTATACAGGACACTAGCGAGTGTCCTGTGTACTTTTTCTTCGTCCGCGTCTGTTTTTTAGCTAGTAAAATGCGACGTACGACACTCAAAAATCAGGCAAACTACAGAAAATTTTATTGTCGTTATTTTCGACTGGCAACATCACTTAGACGGCGCTGTTTGGCCTTTGCTGCCATTGCACCAGAAAACATCCTCCTCAGCTCCACTTGCTTTCTCCTCTCCATTTTCCCAACTCCCCCAAACCCCGGGTCACGTGATCTAATCAGGGACCCCCCACACGCAGACGCAGGAAGGGCCCTGATTGGTTACTATAGCAGTAGTAAGCAGCAAATGACAGATTGTCAGAAATTGCCCCCCCCCCCCCCCCCAGCAAGACCCACCAGTGGCATCTCCGGTTGATTTGTAGTGAAACACAGACCAAAGTTTCCGCGTTTACCTATACACAAAGAAAGCTCACCATCCTTTAAAAAAAAGCGCGATCCTCAGCTAGCTTGTCTAAAAGTGCTCATCTATGATGCCGCAACGCCTAGAATACGCTATATGATGGACAGTTTTTACCAACCTGTTTAAATACTACGGCCGCTTAGTGGGAGTCAAGAATCCGCCAGTCTTGTACCCTCCTCAACTACTTAAGTTGGCGCATTTTAAAATACGTGCTTTTGTTGGAAACTTGGTATATACTAAGACAAATATTCTTCGTAGTCTGTATTTAGTACTCGGCTTACTTTTGTGCAAGTTAGTTTTTTTTTTTTTTTTGAGGTGAGGTATCTTTTCTTTCAATTTATCCTACTCAGTTTGCAAATTACTCAGTTTGCAGTTTGCAAACTGCAAACTCAGTTTACAGTTACTCAGTTTGCAGTATATACTAAGACAAATATTCTTTGCAGTCTGTATTTAGTACTCGGCTCACTTTTTTGCAAGTTAGTTGTACTCAGTTTTCAAATTACTCGCACTCCGCTGGAGCCTTTTTCTTGCAGAGGATGGATGGGGGGAGGGGAGGAAAGTAAGCAAAAACGTGCGCTTTGCCCTTTATTCTCTTTGCTCCCGTGCAGATAGGGATACGAAAGATACAAGTTGACAACTTGATATTAGCTCGAGGCGAGAAATAATCTCCAACCGGAGAAAAAATAAAACATTCTGGCGTAGTGCTTTATCTATCTGGGTCACTGCCAGGAGGGCGTAGTCAAACGGCTTGCCCAACTACAGGGCGTTGGCCTAACGCTGAGTGCTGGGGCGGCGTCGGCGCCTGTCTAGCATTGGAGAACGCGTGTGTGAAACAAACAAACAAACAAGAAACAAACAAACAAACATAAATAAATGAATAAATAAATAAAAAATAAATAAATAAATAAATAAAAACAGGATGAGGTTGCGGCACGGAAATTAAAAAAAAATTGTTTCTGCAAGTGTTAGTGGTATTTTTTCACATAGTTTACTTCGTGGTTTTGTTACAACGATCATCGTTTAAAAATGTAGAATAACAACAATTAAAGAAAACTGATATCGACCATGAATTTTTATAAAAAAAAGACCAAAGACTTCTCCGTGTTTAAAACATCTTTGTTCTTGCAAGTTTCAATGGTCGGTGTCAGTTTTTAATCGTTGTCATGTCTTTTCCCTACTAGGCGGGCTTGCGTCCAACTCTTGATTAAATTGCAGTACAAATGCTAACTTAAAGGTATCTCCAATGGAACGAGTCACTTTACTGTTAATATTTCGAGTACTATATTCAGATATCTTTCAGGTTTCAGTCTGAAACCGGAAACCTGGTTTCAGCATTTGATGATCTACGCAGTTACTTTTGGCCCGGTGTTCGTTAAGTATCTCGTACAAGCCTCGGTCCATGACAGAATACCCGACGCCCCAGAGAGATATGTCAATCATTCATTATCATGGTCGTCTGACGGAGGCGAAAACTAAAAACGCCCGTGTGTACGAGATTTCGGCGCACGTTAAAGATCCCAAGGTGGTCGAAATTCATCCGGAGCCCTCCACTACGGCGCGCCTCATCGCCTGCGTTGCGTCGGCGCGTTAAACCCCACAATAGAGAGTTTTAATAGCGGAAAGCACCACTTTAGCGCGCCCATAGCTTTAGCAGGCACGCTAACCGTCGCGTAACGAGGCGCTATCCGTTTGCGATTGCGACGCGCAAACGTTAACGCCACAGCTAAAACGCTATACTAAAACTCTCTAATCAATCAATCATCATAGTCGTCGTGGTCATCATTACCAGCCTCGCCACCACTACCATTATCATCATCTCCACAACTCACAACCAATTTATGTTCACTGCATGGCGAAGGCCTCTCCCCGAGATTTACCAACCACTCCTCCCCGGGTCCAATGCAACCACAAATATTTGTATCCAGCCCTTCAACAGTGTTCGGTATTCGCCCAATTTGGTTGCCGTAAATTCGGTATCCACTCCGCTAAACGGATGGTCCAAACTCATTCGCACATCACCGCCTGCCCAATCCCCTTTGTTACGCTTAACTTCAGTAGATTGTCTTCGACCTCCAGTAGGTTGACACGCACGAATATTAGAAATACGCTTGCTAAATTCTCACAATTTCCAGACTGTTTGTTTCGCGCTTTCCCAGAAGGTGATATCTCTTGCTAAAAAAAAATTGTTCGTACGGGCATACGGCACGAAGTCTCTCACCAACTTCTTATACTTGCCGTCGTAGTGCATTGCATAAAATCAAAGAACTTTGCAAAGGTTTTGAATATTTGGGTCCTTGCGGTGTTGCACAGCTTTATCGTGTGCCCCGATTATGCGGCTAGTATGCGTTTTATAAGCCATCAATATTCTGCGCTCTCGCCGATTGCGTACCTCAAAATTTTGACAGGAAACTCTGCCCGACCCATAAAACAACCAGTTCTTCTGACCTGGACGCCCTCGTATTCGGGTCTCGAGGGGAGCGAAGTGGCCCACGAACACGCCCGAGGACTCACGATCCGGGCTGGGTCCAGCCTCTATCTATCCCTACCACGGGTAGCGATCTGCGCTGGATCGCCTGGTCTCTTTTCACGACATGCACTACCGCCTCTCCCGCTTGACCTATCATCCGGCGGACAAAACTATAGACAATCCTAAGGCTCACACGTGGCGACTTCTTCAGACAGGCACCTTTCCTAATACCGCCGTCCTGACGCACATCCACCAAACTCTGTACCCCACTTCGGCGTGCTGCTTATGTGGCGGTCATGCCACACTATCCCACATCATCTGTGCTTGCCCAAAAAAACCCCTTTCCCGAAATACCCTCCTAGGAACGGTGGGAGGCCGCGCTGCGCAGCTCGGACCCGGACCTACAGGCCCGCTTGGTCGCTGATCAGTTCACGCTGACAGCAATCAACGCGACCTAACCACCAGCATTGCTTTCATGATGCATAATCACTGATATTCCTCGAAATAAAGTTTACTCTCTCTCTAAAGAGAAAAAAAATTGACCTCATTTTTTATCTTTTTATTTCTTTCAACAATGGCATTTTTCCAATTTTTTCTCGTTTTTTGTTTTCTTGATACGCCTTTTGTTTGTTTTCAGTCACTTAGTCTCCCGGTCTCTTCGCCTTCTGTTTCTTCCCTGCGGAAATGAATACGATCGCTGTAAAACATTTCCCCGGCCGAATCCCCGCACTGTATACAACATTCTTCAGACCAGTGTGATGATGACCTGCCCACATTTCTGGATCACAGAATTTTGCGAATGGACTAGCTGGATTGGACTACAAATGGATTACAAATGAATTCGCCTTGGAACTTATTACACGGCTGGCACAATGCCCCTATCGCCCTCCGGACGCACCATTGCGCCTTTGTACCATGGGCGCACTGTGCCTGAGATGCAGCATGGGGCGAATTGCCACCCATTCGATTTATTAGCCTGTGGCCGTGTTTCGCTCGAGGGGAAATTAAAAAAGAAACTGGTATTGATCCTTCTGTTATAGGAATCGGTAAAACCAGAAAGTGAAATGTGCAGCGAAATCTGCAGCTGAGCATTACTTGCGAGTCCGCGGCTGTCTTTTGGGTGTGTTTGGCGAGCGGCGTCCTGCTGGCGGGTCGCTTCGATCGCTTCGACTGGCGTCATTGCCGTGACGGATATGACGTCACTGAAAGCTTGGTGTATCCCGGGATAAAAACACTTTCGTGTTAGAATCTAAAACCCGGAAACTAACAACCCTAAGTATAACGTACTCTTTAGTGCTAAAGGTTGCTTCCCCGCAAGAAGACCCTGTTTGCAGGGGTGCACCCTTTACAGGCCGCTTGCTTCGTTGTACTGGCGCCATTACCGTGATGGATATGACGTCAGCGAAATCTTGGTGTATCCGGGAATAAAACACTTCCGTGTGAAAAAACGTTGCTGGAAAGGAAAGAAAAGAGGCTTGTTAAAAAACGCACATCGAAGCTCTCAGCTTTGCGTGCGTTGTCGGACCATTTTGAAAACGGTCGTGAACAAAACAAACTATTGAACAAAACAAACTAATGAACAAAACAACAAACAAACCAAACCAAACCGGGTATGCACGCTACCAAAATTCGTGGCCATTCCACTCTGAGGGTGGATGACCAGCGCAACTGTTTAAAGTACACGTCACAGGCACGATTAGACAATATAGGCGTATTTATTTTTCCTATTATTTGCTAGCGGTAGTAACAATGGCTTTGTGATTACTTTATAAAACTTGTAATGACTAAAGTGTCATCCTAGAAGGCAAACATTGGACTGTACGTTTCCCTCCCGCAGAAACCGATGTGTTGACAGCCGGCGGGAATTCTGTAACATTTACGTACTTTTCGGTGAACTACAAGCTTGGCACGTAAAATAGACTCGGCGCAATGCCACACTCCTCTTAACGACCAGTTGTCATACAACTCTTGTTATAAACGTTTGGATAAAACGAAGGTCACAGCCGTTTCCTGCTGAGAATTTGCGATAAAGCTGGCTTTGCCGCCCGGGATTTATTGACGAACACGAAAAATCTACGGAATCGTCGCCATAAATAGCTTTGCGGTAAAATATATATATTTTTACATTATCCACATACGCAGAGAATGTCACTGTAGTTTTCCCTTTCTCGCTTGGACAGTAGGTTTTCTGTCTTAGCGGTGGCTCAGTGGCTAAGGCGTTGTGCTGCTGAGCCCAAGCACGCGGGTTCAATCCCTGCCGCGGTGGCTGCCTTTCAGACGGACACGAAAAGCGAAAACGCCCGTCTGTCGAGGTTTCGGTTCACTCTAAAGATCCCCAGGTGGTCAAAATTAATTCCGAGACCTGTACCATGGCCCAGCTCATGGCCCAGGTGTATAGCTTCGGCGCGTGAAACCCCATAATCTAATCTAATCTAATCTAATCTAATCTAATCTAATATAATCTAATATAATCTAATATAATCTAATCCTTTTTCTTGGGGTGAAGTCAATTCAACTTTACTAGAAATCGCTGAAATCGTACGGTAAAGCGGTGCGTTACCGTCTCCCTCGCTTGCAGCCGTCAGCGAGCAGGAAAATTCCCGGCGAAAAAAAAGGCATTTTTTCTGCTTCGTATACATTGTTCATGCTTCAACAGTTCGTGCACACATACCTTATGCCACGAACACTGCACACGGCTTTCGCTTATCACGAAGGCACTCGAAAGATATGCAACATTGGCGCCGGCGATAGAACTTCTGCATACGGAGCACTTTACGGGGCCCCGTCCGTTATTCCCTCCTACTCGTTCATATCGATGTGCTTGCACCCCGCTCGAAGCGACAGTTTTTATAAAGTTAGGAAAGAACAAAGTATGCTGGCATTCGGTGCTCATTCATTGTTTAAATGAGTCGAGGCGCGTTTGTACTTTCTTGTGTTTTGTACTTCCAATGACCGTGCACCGATTGATTGATTGATTGATTGATTTGATTGATTGATTGATTGATTGATTGATTTGATTGATTGATTTGATTGACTGACTGACTGATTGATTGATTTGATTGATTGTTTGATGATTGATTGATGATTGATGTGATTGATTGATTGATTGATTGATTGATTGATTGATTGATTGATTGATTGATTGATTGATTGATTGATTGGTCGATATTCCCTTTCGGTCGGGCTAACGACGCGTGTCGTCGCACCAAGGAAGCTGATGAATGTTATACTACTATATAAATTTTTGCTCTGCCCTTGGCTGCGCGCTTTTGTCCGTTACAGGTGGTAGCTGTCCTACGTTATTCCAGCATTGCAATCTTCTTTTACCTTTACACCCTGGTAGCTTACTTTCTCTGTATTACTTAAACTTTAGTTCCTCCGAGAAGCCGAATATATTTCCCACGCTTGGATATGGATGGATACGATCACATTGCAACAGAATGTGCAGAATCGTTTGTTTGCTTTAAGCAGGCGACACATGCCCCATCATTTTGGGTGCACTTCCCCACGAAGCTATTTTTTTCTCAAGCAACCTGCTCTGGCGCCAGAAAGCAGAGCCCAGCCCTTAGAGTTGTCGTGATTATCTTTAGCGACAATAAATTTCTCTGTTCTATTTTCTATTCCATTTTTCCCGTCCATTTATTCGTTTGTCTGTCTTGCCCCGTCTTTGGTTCTCGGCTGTCTGTGCTTCTCCACCGATCTTTACATATATCATCGTTAGCCTTGTAGTCTTTATTAGTCACTGCGTGTCCACTCTTTTTTGGGAGGTACCTAAACCTTTGATGTCTACTTAGGTGGATCCATTGTTGTCACCCTCTCCTCATAATATATTTTACTCCGAGCTTCTCGAACTTCCGATGACGCCCAGCCCATATATCCTTGCACTGCTTCGTTAGTCGTCGCAAAACGCGGTAAAGCTGGCTATTTGGCGCATCTTGCAAGCGTGGTGGTTTGGTGTCAGTCGCGTGAAATTTACTGGGGTTAGAGAATGACAACAAGCACTGCTGCGAGCGCATGCGTGGTGGCTGCGCTCATTTTTGTTCCGTTTTTCAATGCAAATAACCCCTTTGTTTGGCGTAAAAAATGGCTGCCGCTGAAAAGAGTAATAAACGCTACAAAAATGTCTGGACTTGTGCCAGAGTGCGTAGGCGGAATAATTCCGATAAGGAGCATTCAGATTGTGGCGTTTATTAATTTGGATAAATACTCATATTTTCGGGATGAGGGAGGACTCCGGATTAATTTCGGACAATTCGGGAATCTTCAGCATGCGCCGGAACCTCGACACAAGGGCGTCTTCGCTTTTCGCCTCACCCGAAAAGCCGCGGCCACCGCGGCGGGGTATCGAACCCACGTCCTTGGGCTCAGAAGAGTGGCTTAGCCACAGCGTATTTTGTCCTCTTTTTTTCCCTTTATTGTCTGAGCCACCACGGCGGTGTCTTCCTATCCTTACTCCTTGCACCCCTCCACTCTGCCCTCTCCCCGAATTTTCCCCTCTTCTCCTCACAACTCCCATTCCACTACTCCCCTCCCCGTCTCTCTCCACCACATTCCTCCCTCTCTCACTATTCTCTTTTCTCTGTCCAACTCTTACTCCTCTCCGCCTCCACCCTATCAGCCCACCTTTCCCGGGTCACGTGATATACTAGTCAGTCACGTGACAAACTAATGAACCACAGGTGGCCTTGGTGCATGGAGTAATCACCGCAACTGGGTGTCAAGTGATCCGTGCCAACGAGACTTGCCCAAGGGACAGACAGGCACACGGAACAAAATTTTCCTGATCGCTTAGCAAAAGGCGGACAATCGTCGTTAGTGAAGCGGGTTGGTACTTCAGATCAAAGCGCCTTTGGTAACGGAAAATCTGCTCCAACTATATACCACCCACATCCCCCTTCTTGAAATGTACCGTTCGTTCCAAAAGCACCCATTTCAATGCTGCGTTATTCTACCCAATAATTAAAACTAAGGGAAGAAAGCAGTTAGATAAAAACGTCGTTCAACCAGCGCTGCATGTCCACGGGGCACACAAAAGTGACGCACGGCAACTTAAAGGAGCCACGAAGACAAAATACAAGTTGGATTTATTAGAAAGACGGCTTAGTCCGGATAACAATGGTACCAACATCATCGCAATCTTCGAACAAATAACGGAGATATTAAAGAAAACGTGTGAAGCAGTAGCGACCCCCTAGCCAATTTCTCGCAACTTTTCTATGACGTCACGGAACCTTGTTTGTGCGATTGGCGGCCGCCTAACTGACCTGTCGCGACGACACATGACTGGACGTCTGTAATGGGGCCTCGAGTTCCATTTGACCGCATCACTTGAATGCTAACGTGCAGTTAACGCACTGAAAATGTTTTATTTTTGGCCCGTATGACATCATTCTTGCGCATAACACGTCAGTGTGGCGCAAAATTTGAAAGTTTCGAAATACTTTTTGCTTTTTCTCGTTAAAAAAACATCTTTTGTGGCTGTAATGGAGCTGAGTGAGATACTGAATCCTAGTTCTTTCAAATTAAACAAAGTTGTATTTTCTCTTCATGGCAAGCAGTTCGGCCCAGCCGACGTCGTTTTTTTATGCTGGAGCAACACGGCGAAAAGAGGCGATGCGGCATCCGTCTTCAAGGGGAGGACGGGCTCATATTCGCGCCACTGCGCTTAAATGCTTTATGAGCGGAAACACAGCAGCACGAAACGCCGGGCACACGCAGCCAGTCGTTGCATCACTTGGGTGCCTTTCCCCCGTAGCTGTGTTTCACCGGTTCTGCCGCCAAGTCAACCCATAATTAACGGGCAACCGACCGCGGCGGCTCAGAGGCTAAGGCGTTGTGGTGTTGAGACCAAGGCCGCGGGTTGATCCCGACCGGGGTGACTGCTTTCCACATGGAGGCGAAAAGTTAAAACGCCTGTCAAGATTTCGGCGCACGCTAAAGTCCCCCAGGTTGCCGAAATTAAATTCCGGACTCCTCCAACACCATAAGGCGCCCCTCATGGCCCGGATGGAGCTTCAAGGGGAGGACGGGCTCATATTCGCGCACTGCGCTTAAATGCTTTATGAGCGGAAACACAGCAGCACGAAACGCCGGGCACACGCAGCCAGTCGTTGCATCACTTGGGTGGCTTTCCCCGTAGCTGTGTTTCACCGGTTCTGCCGCCAAGGCAACCCATATTAACGGGCAACCGACCGCGGCGGCTCAGAGGCAAAGGCGTTGTGGTGTTGACAACTGCCAAGGCTGCACGGGCAAGAAAATCCGACCGCAGATTTTACGCACTGCAGCGAAGTTAAACGCTGTCAGATTTCGCGCACGCTACAAGTCAAGGTTGCAACAAAGAAAATATAAAAACGTTTCCGGACACCTCGCAATCATCCCGGGCCCTCCTGGCCCGTGAGAGCCAGCGTGTGACCTAACCACAAGAAAATAGCCGGACCGCAATTTGAGCTTGCACGAACCAAGGTGGCGCTTCGCGTTTACTAGGGTGTAAACGAGGTTCCGCGGGAGAAGTGAACCGGTCTGCTGGTTATGAGCCGTACCTACCATAGAGCTGCCGGGAGTTTGAGCGCGACGCATTTAAAGCTTGCACTCGCGACTGCGATTGTTCGACATGAGGTCCGTTAGCCCAATCGAAGCCGGTTCTGCGTTAAGAGCCAGTATCCACCATAGAGCAGCGGAGGACCAAATTTGAAAGTTAACTTCGCGAACGCAGACATTTAGCTAGTGGTTCTCGCTTTCTGATAAGGTTGTTAAACGAGGAATTTTTCTCAAAGAGACGGTACACAAATCAGTTACCACTTCAAGGTATACAATAATTTGGGCTAGCGGAATTCTGTACGCAATGTAAAGCTCGAAATTACAAAAAGGTTTATACATTCTGTTTACCATTAAAAGGTAAAACAAATTTAGAAAACCTCGCGAATTATACCAGGTCCGAATTGACCTGATATTACTTACGTTATTATGCAATATATATTATATAACACAATATATACTTCTCAAAGCGCGCCACATAACTTGAAGAGACATTTAAAATTAGTGAAGTTAATTTTCCACCAATGGTATAACTAATATTCGATCGAGACGTTCTGGAGAGGCCCAGAACGATACGCCTGACATCACTTAGAAGAACCCGCTATGGAACGCTTCACAAGGAACCGTATCGCTGTTGGACGCCGACGCCTGCTTTTTCGCTCAGTGAGCCATTACGGATTCAACGTAAAAAAAAAAAAAAAAAAAAACTGGCGGCGTATTTTAAGAGGAGTTTAGAGTTGAGATAAAGCATTGTTTTCTTTGTCTTTTTTTTTCTCTCCGGAGAAGACCCTTCGGATGTTCTGACGCGACGAAATTTAACACTCCCCGAAAGGGTCATTCAGAATGAACGATGGGGGTTAAATGGAGCTCGGAGGACGCGAAAGAAGTAAGAAAAATTAACGCGAAAGCGCCGAGGATCGCTTGACGAGCGACGACTGGGGAAGGGCGGTGGGTTTTCGTTGGCCGCCGCCTCGGTGCCGACGCTCCATTCGCAAACAAATTAACAGCAGGAAGGAACCCACCGCGCAAACCTCTTCCGCCGCCGCTTTGCGCGGTGAGTGGAATGCGCCTCGCCGCGGCGATGGTGAGCAGCGATTGCACCGCGGGGCTGCAACCAACCGCGCAGTGTAATCCGTATACCGCAAGTGCTGCCGCATAGCTTCCTTCCGAAAATAGCGCGTCCCTGCGTGCAACGGGAAAAAACTCCGCTGGGTGTGTGCTCGAATACCGCGAAGCGCAGCTAGTGCGACCGCCGACTCATCTCTCAGTGTAGCCCTGCTCATTTCTGCCTTTCATTCTCTCCGACCCCTTTTTTTTTTTAATATTAAAGCACGGCTCTGCTCCCTTTATCTTCGCACTAATTTACACCCATCGCCGTAGCTTTGTGTTCTCTGTGTATACGTAAGGTTTAAAGACATTTCTATATACAGGCGAACCTCGTTTTTACGAAGTAGTATCGAGACAGCAAATTAGTTCGTTATAACCGATATTCGTTGTAACCGTCGAGGTGAAAATTGGCTCTAATAAATCGGCAATCTGGATCACGCAACAATCCTAGATAAGAAACGCATTGTTCTAGGCTTCGAGGCTATAATAAACGAGGTAATCCTTACCTGTCTCCTTGTGGCATTTCAAACGAAACAGACCGGGACGTGAGATCGTGAAATTACAACAGAACAAACTTAGTTCGGCAAAACAGGCCTTCGTTCTTGTTTGCTTCAAGGGGGATGTGGCCTTCGCCTGGTGGCTTTTCACAGTCTGAGCGGAACGAAGTTTTTCACAGTGTCCACGCAATAAAGGGCCCTTAATGGTTGTTTTGTCCCAATGTTTTAAAATTTGCTTTTAGTATGCTAGCTGTCGAGTTTTGAGCATTGCGGAAACCAAATATTTCTTCGTAATAGCCGATATCACGCGGCTCTCGAGGTTTCGGTTTTGTTATAAAAAGAATATGTGTCATTCTTTCAAAAAGCGTGATAAAACAAACTTCGCATTTAGTTCGCTGTATCAGATTATTCGCTATATCAGTGTTCGCAATAACGAGGTTAGACTGTAACTGCATCGACTTTTACAGCTGCGTGTTGTGTCGCAGAAACTCTGAAATTGTCCTAAAGTCCGCCCTCACCTTCAGGCTACGCATTCTATGTGCGTGCTCAGCGTTACTTTTGTTTCCAGCGCAAAAGTGGGCTGACAGCTACGTTTTTGAGAACGAGATTGGGGCCGGAAACGGTTGAGCTCTGATAATGGTCTCCCACCACTCTTTTTTTCTTTGTGCCTTTTTCTCCCCTTCTCAAGCTGCTCGTTTTATCTTTTGTGCTCGTATTTTCCGTTTTTCTTAGTTTTCTTTCTGGCCGATCCTTCTAATACTGCTTTTTTGCTTGATTCTGTAGATGAAACCGTTACGTCAGAAGCATGGCTGCAAATTACTCTGAATTACGGGGACCATGAATTATTTCTTCATGTTTGTGAGTGTGCGTGTGCGTGTGTGCGTGCGTGCGTGCGTGCATGCGTGCGGGAACTTCTCCTGCATCATTTATAATCCAATTTCGGAACAGAAATCGTGTAATGATTCTCATCGGGACGCACCTTACTGCTCACCTGGGAAGGCTGTTTTATAACACAGCTTAAAAAAATTATCGACCGGAATAACTGGCACTATTACACAGCGACATTTCCTTAGAAAGTTGCAGTCTATACTCTTTTAAATGTTAGTCCAAGTGCATAAATTGTGCTTTTCTCCTTTTGCAATTCTGCCTTGTTCTTCGAAATGAACAGCACCGATCACTCTCAGATCACTTTGCGACATGACGTGGTAGGATGAACGTTAAATGCTGTCCTTCCGCTGCCACCCGTGTGTATACGAGCTAGCAGCCTACTGACCCGATATTAGGCTGGAACCGAGGAGACGGCAAGTCGGTCTTAAGAAGGCGTACAAGGCCAACGACTGGGTCAGAAGATCTGTTATTATCTTAAATGAATTAACACGACAATCTTCTGCCTTCTATGGAGACGCTCATGCCAAAGCGAGCTCCAAAAGAAAGAGAGAAGAATCGTCTTAAAATTGGTTGACAGCGCACGTAGACGACCAAGAAAGAAAGAGCGGATAAACTGCTAGCCCACCCTCGTGAACCAGAATCGAATACCGGCAGTGGATCGCCCATTTACTCATCGAGTGTTGATTTCGATACGGCGACGTAGCGATACGTGAACTGGTGCTCACTGGAAGCTCTGCGCGCTGCATAAGTGCACAAGCACCCCAACGGAAGAGGGTGCGGACTCAATTAAAATGCACTGCACGAGCTAACTTCGACACAACACACGGGGTGACAAGTAGGTGCGGCTTATCCAGCGGGATATGCGACATAAGCAATTCTCTGCACGCCATTCACCCATCCGGAGAGAGGGAGAGGGAGAGAGACAGAGAGATCAAAACAGGCGAGCAACACCAGGTGCACGTGCGCGCGGTACACGAGAAGCGGCGGCGCATGTTTTCGACCCGCGGTTCCCTTGGGGACCGGCGGCCTTGTGAGCGGCGGAGGCGGTTTCGCAGCGGCCCCTAACCAGGTGCTCGAACGCTGCATTGGAAAGTTTCAGCGCGCCAGCGGCCCGCTTTCTGAAAAGCCGCCGCCTCCGCCAAGAATTGCACCGGCCGCGGCGTGGGCGACGACGGACCGACTTTTCCAGCGCTCCTGTGGCGTTGAGCGCCGCCGCTTCCGCGTGGGCGACGGACAAATAAGCGTCGAACCAGCCCGCCGCCACCGCTGCAAGGTCAGATCACGCACTCGGTGTTACGGCTCAGCGAAACCGGGATATTTATTTTCCCCTACCGCTACCTTGTCCAGGGGATGAGCGATTTTTTTTTCCTGGTGATCCCCTCTCGTACTAGTTCAACCGATGGAGCTGTGGAATTTACGATCGCCTATATACTTTGTCTCGGTAGCCGTGTTTTCTTGATCACGCCGATTTCGGAACAAGCAAAATGCCTGCAAGTACGTTACATGAGCCGGATGTCGGTGTGAAAGAGGTTTCTGCCATGAGCGTGCGGGTGTGACGTGCGGTGCTTAGTTTAAGATCATAGTTCGAAATAGAGCACCGTACGGGCCTGATTTTAAGGCCCGAGCCCGACCTGGCCCGTAACACCTAGCCGGGGCCCGGGCCGGGCCCGTCGTCTCAAGCCCTGGCCCGGCCAGTGCCCGGTAATTTATTTTTTGGCCTACGGAGGGCCCGCGCGTGTGTCACCAGGCCCGGTCTTTGACACTGAAGAAAATTTGTTTATTATATTTGGTTCAGTGTCTTCGTAGCGGGTGATCAGACGGAGCATATCTAGTCTGTACAAGCACGTCATGAAATGAAACGCAAAAATAAGGGTTTAAAAGTGCACGTATTTAGCTTTCACCGTCTGCAGTTCACGTCCACATCAGCGTAATGATAGCTCGTATTTTACACGGAGACACCATCACCTTTGATGACCAACTCTTGGCAACTTCAAGTGGTTGTCGCGGCCACAAGTTGGTATTGCTGAAATTTTTTGATCCGCATTTGAATCCACGAGTATGTCGTGCGCTAGAATATTTCACCTTTTTTTAGGCGGTGGTGTTTCTCTACCACGCGAGTTGAATTCCCAGCCACGGCAGCCCCGTTTCGATACGTGCGACATCTAAAACACTTGTGTACATAGACATAGGTGCACAGCGCCAAGTTGTCTGAATTAATTCCTCCCCGCTAGGGCATTCCTTGTAACCGTATCTTTGCTATGTTATACACCAAAATATAAAATATTGATGCAGAACGTGAAATGTCATTAAAATTGCAGTATAGTGACCATCAGACCTAGCAAAAAACGTTTTTAAAACCATGCGTACACTAATAACATCAAGAAGCGCGCAAAAAATAAACTAAGAATATTAATTTTAATGTTCTTATCTACACTCCACGGCGGACCTATTAACGGCCATGCCTATGAATTCAAGTCCGGCCCGGGCCCACGGCGTCGAGCCCGAGCCCGGCCCGGGCCCACGGCATTGAGCCCGGGCCCAGCCCGGGCTCGCTGATAAACGACTTCGGTCCCGGGCTTTTAGGCCGGCCCGGGCCCGTGCAGTGCTCTAGTTTGAAAACGTCTGTCGGAGCCAATGCAGAATGTTGCGTGGGCAGTGCATCGGAATGAAAAATTCAAGAGAACCTTTGTGAACGACGTGATGCAAGGCGTTGAAGATGCAGTGATTGGATCGTCGAAAACCCTGCGGAACTACGCATTGCCACGTGATGACGAAACGCTTTATGTTCTTTTTTTTTTGTGTGGGTATTACTCCTACGACGGGATAAATTTGCAAGCATATTCCGCTGCAACCATATGCGGGAAGATTTGATTGCGCAAATTCTGGGACCGTGTGAGTCACCATTGTACTTAGGTGACTTACAGCGCCGTTAGACTGGCTTCATACAAAGCAAAAGTGTACGGCGGTTCGCAAAACAAAATGTGTCCTTAAAAGGAAGCGTAGTTTTAAAATTTGCCTTTTTTCCTCGTGCATTTTATGGCAGCTGGAGTTGCTCCAGATTTAGGTGCATATTAAAGACTCCTAGGGCGGTCTAAACCAGTACGTAGTCGTCCACTACGGCGCATCTCAAACTGCCGAATCGGCGCAAAAAAAGCTCAAATTTCGAGTTTCTTTTCTCTTCGTACTTTTGACGCGTGTAATACAGTATATGTTGGGCTAGTCAACAGTGCATTCTTAACGTGGGAATTGCACAACCCGAATACGACGCGAAGAGTAAGTAGGACGAACCTGCTGATGCATGAACTGCAGATTAACAGAACTACACTGTCGCGATTGTGGCGGCGTTCCTCAGTTTTCTAACTGCAACATATTGAATAAAAGGAAAAGCCAAGCGACCAGAGAAATTGTAGAAGCGGTCGAAATTTTGGAAGCTAGAGGCTGATGTACTAGACAAGCATCGATTGCATTATTTCGTAAAGGGGTCGCGTATCTGGAGGGCCACCGCCCTAGAACAGTATACGGTAAACACGTGTGCTGGTTTAGCATATATTTCTGCCTTTTCTTCTTTTATGCCCCCTAATGGTATAAATGTGTTCTTTTTTTTATAAACCAGCAGTAGAAAGTTAGCGCTCTGTCCGTGCGCGTTAGTCCTGTCCTCCGTACCTCTTCAGTTAATATGACGCGTCGGATGTTTTTGAACGTTGTTACCACGTATGTCCAAGCTCTGGCGAATTCTCGTATCGCTGTGTTGATGTCCCGCATATGTAGCAGTCACCGTCCCAGTACCGTTTCACTGCTCTCATGCACATGTTTTATCTCGACATTGTTTCCAGGTGAGCCGTTCCAACGGCTTCCAAGAAATTTTCGCGGGCACAGATAACCGATCCTGGCCTTATTCTCTGTCTAGGCTGCAGACAGCATTGATATAAAAAGAACGTCTTACGTGTGCCTTTCGCTCGTTCCCTTCGCCCTGTCGTATTTTTGTGTTCTCTTTCACTTCTCGTCTGGGCAGGAGCTCGTACGATATTCCTATCAGTTTGTCCCAGTGATATCCCATATACATCTTACTTTTGTCCCATTTCTCGCATAAAGCCTGCGTTTAAGGTGTGCTCGTTCTTGCAGCGTGAGTCACAATTTCCATATTGAGCAGTTTTTCGTTTCTAACACGGCCAAGGTCGCTCCAGTGGCGTAGATGGCCTAGCCAATAAAGGGGGTCTATTTTGCTTTTTTCGTGTTATCCCTCCACTCACTGCCCCTGTGTCGAGCATTTTCAGTATCTTTATCCTGTAGACCTCAATTTCGCAAGCGCCTTTGTTCGTGGCAGCCTATTACACCCATGTTTTTAAATCGCTAGTACTATTATTTGATGCATAGCATGGTGGATGTCGCCGGCATCGCGACCAATCAAGGGCGAGTGTTAAGGTCACACGAATGGGAGGAGGAAAAGCCCGTGACGTCAGACTGCTCCAGTCACATACCGGACTCCGCTACAATTTATGAAAAAAAAAACAGCTCGATATAGACCCAAGAAAACATTGGAATATTGAGGGGAAACAAAAAGGAAATACAAGCTACACAAACCAATGGATGAAAACTGTTCACAAACATCCGGCCCGTATATGCCCGCAAACTACTACGGTGGGCTTCAATTTTACTTTTAAAGGTTCGCCATTACAAATCACAACGAATGTAAGTGTAACCTGCCAGCAGACAGCTTTGACCATGCAGGACTGCTCCATAGCAAGAGAACACAGAGAACAATTAAGAGGCAATCTCTGAAGAAAGAAACCCGAACTAATAAAAAGTACAGACATATAAAACATTCTAGAATAAATGATAAACCTAATTAACGGTAACGTTAAACATTATTATTACCTGGAGCATTTTAATGCAAAATTACAAAAACACACACTTACATTTTTCATTGACCCAAAATTAGCAGCGAATAACGCAAGAATAATTCTGTGATAATTATCTTGTGATCTAGTGCGTTTATCTTGTGTTATTATGCAGCCTATAGATTTTGAAATCAAAACCTTTAGGTTCAATGCGGTTTTTGTTTGTTTGTTTTTAAGCCGTTATACCTTGTCACTGGAAGCGCTTGTGATTGTATAAGCCCGTTTATTAACATCCACTAATCAAAGTGACGTGCAGAGGATAATGGGCGGCGTTGGTCGTCGTACCTTTCAAGAGAAACGAACGCTTACTGCAAAAACTAGTCGAACAAAAAAGACCCCGCTCTCAGGCAGCTCGTATTGGACCCAGAATGAACGGGGAATCAACGGTTACTAAAGCGCCGAGCATGAACCATACAGGTCGTAATCGACAGCGAAAGTATAGATAACTACACGGGAAGAGTGTCTACGGTGGAAGCTGACAATGGACTTGAGAAACGGGACAGCAGCGAGAGGACGAAATGAGGTGTTCCGGTCATGAGAACAATCTAAAATAAAGTGGTGTTTTCAATACATTTCAGAACAAAACTCGCGAGCGAATCCTGGGGTTTCGGTTTACGTAGGGATACCCAGTATGTGACGACACTCGCCGAAAATAAACACCAACCCGAAGATAAAATCGACGTATGTACACCGATACCCCTCGAGACAAACGCGTTCTCATTTCCCCGCAGTGTGCGGGGATCAGGCAAAGACAAATGGGGCGAATCTCGTTTCCCCCGCGGTGTGCTGTGGAATTTAAAGGGAAAGAAAAAATCTTGAAAAAATTTAAATAAAGGACGAAGTTAAACCAAATTAAAGGGGGCATCGTGGCTTTTCGGCCCGTCTCCTCTCGCTCTTCTTAGTGTCCCTGTCGTAAACACGGAAGTTGCCCAAATTGATGGTTTAAAAAAAAAAAGGGGTTGCTAATTTGGGAATCAACGCCGCCTTCGAGATTTAAACTAGCTGATTAAACTCAAAACGGAATTGGTCCCAAGGGATTATAAAAGACACCTATGTAGTGTATCAAATTGGTCAAACGCCGGACCCTGTGAACTTCAGTGCTGCGGCATGTGACATGAAAAAGGGTCTGCTATTAATTTGCTATATCCGGTTCACGAAAGTTTGGGGGTCCCCTCAGCAAGCCGTATTAGCTCGTCCCAAAAGGCCTTCTCCGGGAACGGCTCACGCCGTGTGGCAGATTCCCAAACGGCGCGCTTGGCTGCGGTAGCATCCGTTACGGATGGACGGGCTTGCGTTGGGGCGTTCAAGGAGGTTTTGTTGGTATTCCATAACTTTCATCTTAAGCGCAGAAAACACACGGACACAGAAACAAGGACAAGCGCTTGTCCTTGTTTTCTGTGTCCGTGTGTTTTTCTGCGCTTAAGATGAACGTTATGCGATGGACGCTTGGCCATTCGCAGAGATTTCGCTGTGGGAAACACCGGCGCACACTGCATGCTTCGCCCTTCTCCAGGTTTCCCGTTAGTGGAGATTGCCAGGAATTTTTTCGCAAGTTCTCTCAAAGGCTGTTATGGCTGGTATATGCTTTTTCCTAAGGAATTTTCTGAGACCGTATGCATAGCGCCACCCCGAGACGTCTTGCGTTCGCTCTACATGGATAAAGGCGACAGTTAATGGTCGGTATGGGAACGTACGCGCGCGAGCGACCTTTTAATCTCAAAGCGAAAAAATCCGGCGTACCAGAAATGCGGCGCAATAATTGCGGCACGCACAAAGGCACTTTGCGTGACGCGGACGCTCAGCGGCGTTCGATTGGACGTGAATTATTTGGCATTCACAAAGTGATCAGGTGCCGTGAAGGATCGTGCTCGACTGGTTTCGCTGAATGACGCCGTATACCACCAACTTCCATCGTTACACGCCCTCTCATCCGTCAGCCTGGGAGAGCTACAATATTCATTCGTTCATCGATTCATTCTCGTCGGCCACATTCTCACGAGAAGCGGCATATAGTTTTACTCTGCGCTCCGCCTCGTCTCCTCGCCAAGGTGTTGCAACGTTTGAGGATGGCTGTGTCTCAGCCATTCTCAGACACTGAGGCTCAGCGTCTGAGCGTCTCAGTGCTGCTGAGGACGCGTACGCTTATGAATTCCATCCCGGCCTCAGAGGAAGTTTTTTTTCTTTTCTTGGAGGCGACTTGGAGTACTGATTGATTGATTGATTGATTGATTGATTGATTGATTGATTGATTGATTGATTGATTGATTGATTGATTGATTGATTGATTGATTGATCGTAGGGTTTAACGCGCCAACACAACGCAGGCGATGAGACGCGCCGTAGTGGAGGGCTCCGGATTAATTTTGACCACCTGGGGATCTTTAACGTGCGCCAGGACTTCTGTGCTGCCTCCGGGCCATCAAGGCTTCAATAAGTAAAGCGCCCGTGTGTCGAGATTTCGGCGCATGTTAAAAACCTCCACGCGGTCTGAAAAATTTACGTAGTCCTCCATTACGGCGAACCTCATAGTCAGGGTGTAGCTGTCGTTGCGTAAAACTCCAATTAAAAAAAGACACTTGCTTTTTTCCCGGAAACGGATCGTCGTGATGCACGCACAACAGGTTTTCTTTCTTCTTGGAAGCAGGCGTACTATCCTATGATCTCTCGGAGCTCAGATCTGGGAAGCCACCGGTACCAAATAAGGCCACGATGTCGGTTAGCTCGCTTGCAGGACAACCGCAACGCCATACGTCTTGAGCAACGTACGGAGGAATAGGCACAACGACCCTCACAAAATCTTTGATAAGTAACGGCGCACTATTGCTTCCAGTCCTGAAAGTCATCAGCTCTGCGTTTCCAAAGGGGCACTTTCCAGGCGTCCGTTTATTGACCGTTGGACTCCCTTTCCACAGAGTTCTAGGTCGACCTGTGCCTCGTGTATACACGAAATCATCCGTTTGGGAGTCATGTTCACTGCTGCGGAATTCCTCATTGTAGCTAAATTTCTTTCCTCGGTTCAGACGCTTAGATACTGTGGCCAACGCTCAAAGCACCCCACGTGTATCATGGTGGTCCACAAGTCGCCTTCTTGCCGCTCCCGCGCCTTTTGTAAGGCTCTGCGCAGGCCGAACATAAGTGTGGTAGCTCCCCAAACACAACTGAGCTTTATTTTGCAAACAGATGAAGGATCTACATACAAAAAGCTGGTTGAGAAAGCAGCTTGATTGGGTCGCTAAACGGACAATCTTCCCTTGTCTGGGATGGCACGAACCGCGTTTTGGTATGATGGCTTCGTTATAATAAAAATAATTCAGCAAAGCTTGCACTCATGCGCGAGACTTAAATGGCGAAGAACTTAAATGGCGAAGAAGACGGGTTAAGTATTTGCATAGAATTGCGGTGCTATTGATCGTCGTCATATGCACCGAAGAGGTCGTCGTCGTCTTCGCGGTGAGTGGTGGATGCAAAGTCATCCTCAGCATTGTAAACTTCCACCAGCTCAATTGGCGAAGCTTGCGCAAGGCTTGAACCATAGCAATGCTGCAGGATTTATTTATACGTGAACGCTCAAGGACACATCAGCAGGCATTTGTGCAAGTTTGAAATTGTTTATTTTCATGTTCCGTCGTTGCTTTGCACTGTGCTAGTAGTATACCCGGTGACAACTTAAGAACGGCACCGGAAGTTGCCGCTGTGCCTTATCACCGTAGCCGGATGTTTCTCCGCGCGGCGCAAGTAGGGCGTTACTGGGAATATTTTGAACATGGCGTGAGCCGTTCCCGTGATTTTTTTGGACGTAATATGCTTATAAACGACTCCAGTGACGACAAACAAACTTGCGTGAGACAAGGCAGACGATATCACGCATTCATAGCAAACCCCTTTCAAAACGCGCGCGCACTGACGTCACGGGTCCGGCGCTTTGGTGGAGTGATACACTACATGAGGTGGTGCCGTTCTTCAGTTGTAACCGAGTATAGTCATCGTCATATGCATCGATATCGTCGGGTTCCTCATGCCAAGCATTACATGCCGTCGCCGCGAAACACGCGCTCACAAGCGCTTCGCATTTTCATGGCATTTTTTTCCTGCAGCGGCGAACTTACGGCATGTACAACAGCTCATATATGTTAATAAATAAACGGCAAATCATCGAATACTTAACTATTTTCGTATACTCTACACATTTGTTTATTGCTTGCTCTTTCTATACAAGGACAGGCAGGCAGGCAGGCAGGCAGGCTCACTACTGTCGTAGTGGCATCATAATGACGCCCCGCCCCCTGTTTATCGCGCGAACGGAGATCATTTTTACTGCTGTTTTTACAGCACTGAGCTGATGTCTGAAGGCCCCATAACAGATAAAATACTGCTGTAGTGCAGAAACCGCGGACATTGCGGCGAAAGCGAGATAAGAGCAGAAAAAAAAGGTGTCTTTTTGTAGAACTGATTCTCCATAGCCAAAGTAGAGAGAGAACGAGAGAGAGAGAGAGAAATACACAAGGGCCTGCTTACGCCCGCCTTACAGAGGATATGTAGTGGTGCCTTAAAATCGTTGCCTGATGAACGCTGCCGGGTGTTGACGTATCCCGCTCGAGTGCTCAAGTTATCAATGAAGATGCTTCCAGTAACGGTCTCCTCCCGTTCCACGCACACTGGCGTCCTCCGGCATGGTCTAGTGGCTAGGATACCTGGCTTTCACCCAGGAGGCCCGGGTTCGATTCCCGGTGTCGGAATGAGGTTTTTTAGCGTTTGGTAGTTTTCGCGTTGGTGATAGACGTGTCGATATCTTCGGAAACTTTTTTTCGCACATGCACTTAGCCTGACGGACTTTTCACCATACCGACAGCGCAATAAAGATGACAAAGAAAAGGCAATTTACCGAGCCCATTTTGCACGTTTTTTTTTTCTTTTTGCCATGTGCTCGAAATATTGCTTATCTAAATCTTCCTCTCACTCTTTCGCACATTTCATTAAAACGCAGTATAACAGGGCCACTTTCACTCGCACACATGACATAGCTTGGCAAGCTCCGGAATTCTGAACGGGCAGCTTGAACTACTATGTGGGGGGAAACAATCACAGGCCCTGGTCGTTCAGGTTTTGGCGGCCGCCGGCATAAAATATGCAACCCCATACGATCTGTTTTTGAGCCGCGCCTTTTCTGCTTGGCCGACATTAGGACCATTTAGCATATATCGCAAACGTTTTTCAAGAGAACGTTCCATGGCTAGGTTCCGGGTTTTCATGGCGCCACCGCGCGAAAGAACTCACTGTGGGAAAGCCCGATTACATAGACCAAGGTTATCGCCAGAGCAAACGCATATCGCCGCTCGCGTCGGAGCTGATTGATTGTAGGGTGTAACACGCCGACGCAACGCAGGCGATGAGGCGCGCCGTAGTGGAGGGCTGCGGATTAATTTTGACCACCTGGGGATCTTTAACCTGCGTCTAAATCTCGTACACACGAGAGTTTTAAAGACGATATCTTTCTTGGACTACTTAAACCCAGAAATTATCTAAACCTGGTGTAATGTTCATACTTGTCAACATTGTTGAAGAAGAACAAGACATTACGCAAATATAAGAGAACAGATTAATACAGGAGTGATATTTGCACTGTTCCTTTATAAAAAAATCATGCAGGCTTGATTTCTGCGAAATAAAATACTTCATCAACTGCAGAAAAAAAATTCACTCCGCCGTCGCCTGCTGTCGCCTGCGCCCCTATAGCTTCTGGCGCCATTTTAAGAAATCAACAGGCAACAGTTACGAAAGGTTCCACTATATAGGTTCCACATTCTTCTTGCATCGCACGTGGAGTAAGGAAACGCGGTTCTATAAACGTTGAAGTAGGGCGCCTCGATTCACGCGCGTCTTCGCCGTACGGCAGCGTTGGCATCGAGACACCCGGCCTGGAGCAGTGGATTCGCGGTAAATTTAAAATGATTTAAGCAAACCTTTCGCGTCTTTACCTTGGGAGGAGCGCGACGCAAGAGGAACGAAATGAGAAGTGAGCGGGAAGGCGAAGGGAGGCATTTACTTGGCAAAAGTCGATAAAGACTATCGTCTTTTGTCGACATTTGCAACGAAAGGAGCAGATACGCGGCCAATTTTTCGCTTTTCGCCTCAATCAGAAAAGCGGCCGCCACGGTCGGGAATCGATCCCGAGACCTTGTGCTCAGCAGCGCAGCGCAGCGCCTTAGCCACTGAGCCACCGCGGCGGGGTCGCGGCGGTGTCGCGTCGGAGCTGTGCGTATCTGTGAATGTGAGGCAGTGCGTAACGCAGTGTGCGCCTGATAAGGCGACCATGCGCGCGGAGTTAGAGAACGACTGTCGCGGTGTGCGTGCATGCTATCAGAGCACGGTCACCGCCACAGTCGCACGGCCTTTAAAACATGATTAGGACCTCAAGTTTATACGTCGCATCACGTGGATATGCATTTGGAGGGGATTAGTCATCACTAATAAGCATCATCTCCAACGCCAGCAGTCAAAATAAAAATGCGTGCGCGTAATGTATGTATCCGTTCGCCCTCAATGCTAAAGAGGAGTAAAATTTCCTCGTACCATTCCCATAATTTCTGTGTTACCTCTATATGTCGTGTGCTGGTCATCGACTTTCGCGGGCCGGAATGGCGAGTCAATACAGCAATAAGGTAGTGAATTGGGCGAGTTGGAGTGCGTTCATGATGGTCAGCGCAGACGAAAACCGGACAAGAAGAGTGTCGTCTCGCTCGTGTCGTCCTTACTCTTCTTGTCCAGTTTTCGTCTGCGCTGACCATCATGAGTCAATACAGACTGACCTCGAGTGATTGTCCCCCTTCCCTAGAGTTATTAACACGAGAGCTGACCTCACATCTTCTTCCTCCTCTCTGAGCGCAGATGGCGGTGCCAAGACGCAACATGTTCTGGACGCAGCTCTCGGCGTTACTATGGCGGAACTACTTACTCAAGAAGACGGAAAAGGCCAAGACGTTCTGGGTGAGTGCTGCTCTGCATATATAGTCCTTATGCTGCTGCACGGCTAAAACTTCTGTTCCTTAGATGCATCCTTCGCCTACTGCTCAACCGAAGAGGTGCGACGCCTTTGCGTGGAGCCTCATATGTGAAAAATAAGCGCCTAATTGGTTAAGTCAACACACTTTGGCGTTACAATAGTGCAAGAGTAGATGATTGGCACCTTCAGAATAGGTGGGTACGAATCGAATAAAAACAAAACAAAAACACAAGCACGCGACTCAATGCGCTAGCAGTGCATTTGTGCACAACGGTAAAGCCGACTTTACTAAAAGCCTCTGTAAAGCGTTTCATAAGGACTCCTGCTTTGTTTAAAAACTTGTTATTGCCGCTGTTAAAACGTCTTTCCGGTAATGCGCTTATGCATAGCAGTGGAGCTGATTTTAAAAAAGGTTCAGTGTTGTGCAACACAGCCGATAGTAGAAAAGAAAAAAAAAAGAGAAAAGCTGGCGCATTAGGAGACAGTTCTAAAAATTTCTTTATTATTATTTGTGCTGCCAAGGTTGACATCGTCCATTCTTTGTAACTGAACGACTAAGATAAATTTCATTAGTTGTCCAAGCGTTGTCAGTATTACTAAAAACATGGTTGTTAGCGTGATTTACTTACACTAACAACCTGCATGAAAAGGTATATGAAAAAGTTGAGACGGTCAGGTGAGATACTTTCGGTAATAACCATTTCTACTTTTGGAAATAACCATGTTTTTAAAAACCATAGCGAGCCTGTCCAGCGATAAGTTGCTTTAAATTGTCTGATAGCTTTATCAGTTTACAGTTTTGAATGCGTAGGCGATGCTAGCAGCTTATTTAGATATATAACACTGGTTGAAGTAACTGAGTTAAAAGAAGGTTGCATTGAATAGTAACTTTTGTAGCTGTATAGCTCAATCAAGCTTTTGGGAAACGTAACGCGCAGTACCGACAGCGCGCGTTGAGTTTCCACCATAGTGCTGCGTACGGGAGCGGGTGATTTAGAAGGCGTTTTTTGTTAATCGCCTATGTTAAGGAACTACATTATATTCTTTTTACGAATACTTCCAGAGCCACGCACGAGAGATTGTGCCATCGCTGTACGCAAGTGCAGGAAAAGGGGCCCGAAATATTTCCGCGCGATCGGTCAGTACGACCTAACTCAGCAAACACCAAAATGCGCCAAGGTTCATATAAATTGCATCTGCACATTTAATTGCACAAAAGGATTTGTAGTTTGGAGGGCAAGCACTAATATACATCATCGCTGTCTTTGTGAGCTACCACATAGCTTTGAGAAGGGGCTCTATGATGAATATGTGCGGAAAAATTTAGGACTATGTGCACGGTGGTGTATTTGAATTCATCATCATCACCAGCCTATCTACGCCCACTTCAGGGTAAAGGCCTTTCCCATTATTCTCCAATTACCCCGGTCCTGCGCCAACTGCGACCAATTTATCTCCGCGAACTTCTTGATCTCATTTGCCCATCTAACTTTCTGCCGCCCCCTGCAACGCTTGCCTTCTCTAGGGATCCACTCTGTTAGCCGTAATGACCAACGGTTATCTTGCCTTCGCATAACATGCCCTGCCCACGGCCATTTCTTCTTCTTAATTTCTACTAACATGTCCTTAACACGCGTCTGTTCCCTGACCCACTCCGCTCTCTTCTTGTCCGTTAATGTTACACCTATCATTTTCCGCTCCATTGCTCGCTGAGTCTTTCTCAATTTAAGTTGAACCCTCTTAGCGAGCCTCCAAGTTTCTGCCCCGTAGGTGAGTACCGGTAAGATGCAGCCGTCATACAATTTCTTCTTCAGGGACAATGGTAGGCTGCTATCATTATCTGAGAATGTCTTCCGTATGCACTCCACCCCCTTCTGATCCTTCTAATTATCTCTGCCTCATGGAGGGGATCCGGGGTCACAACTTGGCCTAAGTAGATATTGTCACGGCCCTCTTGACATTTCACATGGCAATGCACTGGATCACCTGGTGGTCAATCCATCGTACATTTCATCTATGGGTACGTGCCGCATCAGTGGGTTGCGCAAGGCAAGCCGAAGCGAAGACGAAGAGGTCGCGCAGAGACAGGCTGGCTTGAGCTACGCTGGTATCCTCGGCCTCGGACTATACGCCTCATTCTTCGAGAATAGACCGCTTTTAAGCACAGCGTGTAAATAGTCCGCATCTGCCTCGTAACAATATATTCTTTTACCACTTCGACTGCCTCGCCCCCTATCCCAAACTGCTATGCTGTCCCGAGGTTATTGATCATTACTTTGGTTTTCTGCATATTGATTTTCAGGCCCACGGTTCTACTCTGTGAATTCAGTACGCAGTGAAATCTGTAGTCAGTAGTACGAACATTTAAACTTGCGTTAGCCGGATTCTTCGTAAGCGAAATAAGTGGAAAGTATGCTCCTGATCGAAACGATGGACACAGAAAAAGTAATTCAGAAAAGGGAGGCACCTGGCATTGAAAGCAAAACAAATGTTTCTATCAGCATTTGCTTGCATTGATATTGTCACGTAGCCAAGGACGACGCAGGTTTCCTTCAAGAAAGAAACGTTTATTGGGGCGAACTTGAGCTCCACAAAGACTGAACGTGCGCAGGCGATTGTCGGCGAATCGGATCCCGCGACGTCTGCCCTGCGAGTATTTACCTTTCGGCGCGATTGTTTCCCGAACCGTCGAATTACAACGAGAACACTAAGGATCAAATATATTCTAGGCTAGTGACGTCAGGGCGAAACACCCTCCCAATCAAATAAGATACCCCGTGCGGCATTCAAAAGAAAGGAAAGGATACAGGCACTTCGCCTGGAACACAGATAACACAGCCTGGCGTAGCCGGATGGTAAGAACAAAACACAGAAGTAAACAAACAGAATGCATGGTTCGCGGCGGTAATAAAGGCAACCGTTTGGAGAAACGGCTATGTATTCGGCGCAGTTTCGTATCGGAGCAGCCAAACAACCGCTCACGCGGGGCGCCAACCTCTAGGGCTGCACGGGTACTTACCGTAATGGAATGCCTCATGAGGTGTGATGAACTCGTCAGGTTAGCGAGACGTAAACACGTTATCGGCGCATTTCGCCCCGTCGCGAGAAAAGCGGTGCCTTCATTCGCGTGCGCCCCGAAGTTGATGAAAATACCGTTGTTCCATTTGAAAGACGAAGTTCGTTTCATGAACAAATTGCTCGGCGGCGCGGCCAGTCCAAGCTATTAGGAGGACTTTATTTTGAGGCCGATAAAAGTACATTCACACAACAAAATTAAAAAAAAATCTCTAACGCGGACCTACGACTGCACTACGCGTGATTATGGCCTGCAATGCGATTGAACGTAAATTTTTACACACACACACACACACACATACACACACACACACACACACACCCCGCCGCGGTGGCTCAGTGGCTAAGGCGTTGCGCTGCTGAACACGAGGTCGCGGGTTCGATTCCCGGCCGCGGCGGCCGCTTTTCTGATGGAGGCGAAAAGCAAAAACGCCCGTGTGTTCGAGATTTTGGCGCACGATAAAGATCCCCAGGTGGTCAAAATTAATCCGGAGCCCTCCACTACGGCGCGCCTCATCGCCTGCGTTGCGTCGGCGCGTTAAACCCTGCAATCATTCATCATTCATTCACACACACACACACACGCACGCGCACGCACACGCACGCACCCACGCACACGCAACGCACACGCAACGCACACGCACACACACACTTTTGTGCAGTTCCGTAGGATGTCGTCTTAATCTGGTATGACG
This sequence comes from Haemaphysalis longicornis, assembly GCA_013339765.2. Lineage (NCBI taxonomy): Eukaryota > Metazoa > Arthropoda > Arachnida > Ixodida > Ixodidae > Haemaphysalis > Haemaphysalis longicornis. The sequence continues at coordinate 1,117,893 of CM023453.1, forward strand.
CTACATACCGAGGAAGTAGGGGGTGGGGTGTCAGGATCTACCATTATTTTGTGTAGGCAAGCGAGGTATCTGTGCTTGTGTTATTAAGGTGTTTTGATGTCTTGCTGTCGGGACAATGGGCGCACTTGGTTGTAGGTTGGCAGGAGCCTTTGCTGCAGCTTCTCGGGCGGGCCGATTCGCTTTTTTATTACCTGCTACCCCGCCATCTTGGGTACCTAGTACCAGAGGTCGGTGGACTCACTCATGAGTCCACTCACTCAGACTAATTTGTACTCAAACTCACGCAGGAGTTTGAGTGAGCGAGCGCGACGCTAGTGTGGCATGGTTAGTTTGGGCTTGAGTGAGTTTGAGCCGGGTGAGCCCGAGTGAGTTTGAGCCTGACTGAGTTTGAGTACGCCTGAGACCGAGTGAGTTCTGAGACCATTCTGAGCACGCCTGAGACCGAGTGAGTTGAGTCTATTCTGAGTTTTGAGTTCATTCTGAGTTCTGAGTACATTTTTAGTTCTGAGTAAATTTGAGTTCTGAGTTCATTTTCAGTTCTGAGTTCATTATGAGTTTTGGTTCCATTTTGAGTTTTGGGTACATTTTGAGTTCTGTGTACATTGATTTCTGAGTACATTTGAGTTTTGAGTCTATTTGAGTTCTGAGTTCATTTTGAGTTGTGAGCCCGAGTGAGTTCTGGTTTTGCGCTTGCTGTGAGTTTTAGTTTGAGTGAGCGCAGATGTGTTGCTCATCAATAAGTCTGAGTTTAAGTGAGTGGTGATTCCAAATAAATTTGTGAGTGACTGAGCCGGGCCAATTTTGCCGAGGTATGCCTAGCACAACTGTCACAATTCCCCTGACGCTGTTGTCGATGGCCTGTGGCGCGTAACATTAAACGCCGCGTGCCGCGCTTCTTCCCCCGCAGGAAGTGGTCATGCCCCTGCTCATGGTGGCGTCGCTGATGAGCATCCGCAGCGGACTCAAGCCCAGCTCGAAGCCGGCCCACGTGACCCCCGTGGGCCACGTGCGCCTCATCACGCCCTCGCACCTCTCACAGGTCACCGCCGAGATCATGGTGGCGCCGGCCACGGCGCAGACGCGACAGTTCATGCACCAAGTGCTGGACTTCCTCAACGCCAACACGTACACCAGCGGCTTCAACTACTCCTTCTACAACTCCTCGCAAGAGATGGAAGATGTACGTAGTCGTGCACCCTCTTCCGGACTGCAGCTGGTGCTTCCGCTTGCAGGTCCAGAGATCTTTCGATGCGGTCCTTATCTCTGACGGGCTTCGCTCCCTGTCGTGCTTCGCAGGTTTACCGGAAGAACTCTACGCGGGCCCTGGTGGGCGTGGTGTTCGAAGGGAACGACCTCGAACAGAACGGCTCGTACCAGCTACGTTTTCCTCTGCGACAGCTGCCGTCGCCCGAGCTCAAGCACGTCGGAATAGGTAGGGCTCATCTCTCTCTCTACCCACCCTCTCTCTGGGTGCGTAGCTCGATCCCTGTCTCGCAGAACTTGTGAAGACGAGCCATCGCTTCTTGTAGCGCCGATTGACTTACGTCCGCCACTTGAAACGGAGCCTGCAGAGTGGTTCATTTGCGCCGGACAGTGCAGGCACAGATCGCAATGGAAATTCAACAAAAAAAAGTCAGCCACTTTCCTAGAAGAAAGACGGCTAAAACCCGAAGCTTTCTCCATGCAAAATAAGTCAAATCAGTCCAAAATCAATTTCAAAGTCCAAAATTAAGACTACCACAGTCCGCTTAAACTCAGTCAAGTCCGAATCCAACGCCCGCGTGACGAACCCAATGTACGTGCTGAGCGGTCGGCGACCCTATTACAATGCGAATGTGTCTTCCAGTGCTATACCGAATCGTGTTTTGTGCTTACAGGCCTCCCATTGTATACGTGTGTGGTGTGATTGATGTGCCTTCGTGGAGGCCCGTTGGGTAAATGTGGCTTTCCTGCAGTGTATTTTGGAGCAAACACCTCGCCATCAGTGAGGCATAAAAGCTTCGCTTTAAAAGGGCAGGACGATTGACACGGAGCGGAACACGTGCCGTACTTATTTACCGCCAAATCCAAGGCGACGGTGCATTCGAGGGCCATTTAGAGGCGGAAAAAATCTGAAAACGCTCCACTCTGTGCGGGAACTTTGGTTACTGGATACACGCAAGGCTTGGGAAGCGTTTGCGGGGGAAGTGTGGCGCTGCTGAATCGGGCTCCACAGAGTTCCTGTACATAGCTCCCCTAGGGGAGCAGAGTGGCGCGTCCATCCGCCATCTTGAGCTCCAAAGTCCTGCGGGAAAGCGACCCGTCGGGCGCATGGAGGAAAGAATCCATGGTCGGGCGTGTGGGAGCCGCCTCCGTGCTAGTGGCAGCGGCAGGGAGGAGTTGGCGCATGCGTGTGCCAACGGCTGCGGCACAGCGCGACTGCGGGGATAGTCGGCTGCGTATCAGCTGAGCGGCCGCCGCTGCCGCCGCCACCGGAACCGCTGCCGGTCACCTGGGCAGAACTGACTGAAACGGTGTCTTGTGCGCAGCACTGAAAGCGGGCTTCGCTGTCGTATGGTGGCACCCGCGGCATGCAGCAATCAGACGCGCAACTCTTGCGCTACGCGATATACAGCAACTCTAGGGTTCAAAGCTTTCGGAGACGGGCAGCGACCTTGGTGGCGGTTGTGGTGACAGGGAAGACACTCGATCCTACGAAATTCGTTCTTGGGGGCGGCAAGTTGCAGCGGTCCGCATTCCGAATATTAAAAGACCATATTGCCGTTGTTACTTGAAACGTTTTGTGGTCCACACTGTGGTGCACTGAGACCAAATGTCCCCCCGCTTTTGATGAAGCACCGCTTAAAACCAAAGTCAGTTTCTTCTCCTGGGGACTTCGGTATAAGGGGGGTTACTGCATAATATAACACCAAATCGACAAAGCGCGCTCGCGTATTTGCTTCACTCGCTGCAACGACGTTGAAAGACGACAGCGTTTCGTGCAATCCTGTCAAAGTAATTACCCTATCCCTTAATTCTGTTGTAGTTTTTGTATTTTACGCAGTATTTAAGAAGTAAAATTCCGCTTCGACTTGTCAGCACAGTGGGCTAACAAGTATCGCAATGCGCGCTGAGAACGAGACGAGGTGTGCGTGTGAGGTGCCTCCGTGGCTTTTAGGTTCGTACACTAAACCCTTGTTACGACGCAGGCCTCAACATTAGGGGACAAGAAGAGAGCGGAGTGGATCAGAGAACAGACGCGGGTTAAGGACATATTAGTAGAAATTAAGAAGAAGAAATGGGCCTGGGCAGGGCATGTGATGCGAAGGCCAGATAACCGCTGGTCATTAAGGGTAACAGAGTGGATCCCTAGAGAAGGAACGCTTGGCAAGGGGCGGCAGAAAGTTAGATTGGCAGATGAGATCAAGAAGTTTGCGGGGATAAATATTGGTCGCAGTTAGCGCAGGGTCCGGGGTAATTGGGGATTAATGGGAGAGGCCTGTGCCCGGCAGTTGGCGTAGATAGCACACAGGACCGGGATAATTGGGACATTAATGGGAGAGGCCTTTGCCCGGCAGTGGGCGTAGATAGCACACAGGGACCGGGATAATTAGAGATTAATGGGAGAGGCCTTTGCCCGGCAGTGGGTGTAGATAGGCTGGTGGTGGTGATGATGATGATGACGACCCCTCCGCCGCCGCCGACGACGACGACGACGCAGGCCTCGGGAACGAAGACCAACTTCTTTATACGCGGTTCTTCGGTGCACTGCAGCTGAGACCGTAAAGCACTTCAATAAAGCGAGAATTCGAATTCAGTGATTTCGAATTATAACGAGGGTACTCCTGCTCTTTTGTGCGTATAGGTGGCATTCATTGAAAAGTTTAGCTGTCAATTTCTTCGCTAGGCAACACTGGCAATGACCACAGAACATGGCCACTGCACCACGGACATGGCGCGGCGTGCGCCACTGCGCCCGCATGCCGAAGAAAAAAAACACCGGCGTGCGTCGTCTGCTCTGTTTCAACCCGATTCTCAACGGTGGTGTCAACAAAGACGTAATTAATCGCACTCACACTGGAGTAGAGGCATTATTTTGCGTTCGGTGGGGTAGAGCTTGGAATGTCCGACCCATATCAAGTGGTCAGCTTGGACAAGTACCGCCATCCCGCGGAGCCCGACGTAACCAGTGACGGCGCACTCACATGGTTGGCTGCATGCGTGGCTCGCCAGTGAATACAAGCTATACAAGTGGCTCCGCGGGTCATCGGTGGGTTACTAACGGGTCACTAGAAATTTGTGGGGGACGGAGCACTCTTGGGTGACCTGCCTGTGGGTAACCAGTGACCCACAGCTGTGCCACCGGTGAGTCGGCGCCCGAAAAGCAATAGCTGCTAAAATTTCCTTATCTGGATGTGATGACCTAAATGTCAGCGTCTACTGTGCAACTGAAAGATTTTCACAAAAAAAATTGTTCCAGCTCGATCGTGCCGACAGACATGGAAGCACAGAATGTGTTGACCAACTTGAATCGATGCTGGCAGTTTTCAGCTATGTGGCGTTGCTCGCCGCGGTAGTGCCGAGTGCTGCGTCACCGCGGGTGTCAGCTGTGCGCTTTATGTGGGTGCCGCGAAGAAGCCCCCTTTTTTCACAGCGAAGCTGTGATCGTCTCCGGCGACAGACCAAGCGTAGACCGATAATTTTCATCGTACGGGAAAAATTATCAAAAAAAAAAAAAAAGTCCTGGGGCCTCCATATCCCGATACAAGACGGCTTATATTGTTTCTGGGAAATGTCCCGGCAGTGTATTTGTGTTTAGAGGTGAAGTCGACTTTAGGCGGATTGGTGTACGCTTGGCCTTTGTAAGCTTGCTTTCCCACATTGCGTGTTGCACAGTGAAGCATGGACACCTATGGCGGGATAAACGGGCCCTGCAACACTTTTTTCAACTTTTTTTTAAATCTTAAATGCTTGCAGGACGTAGTCACCCAACACACCCAGTACTTAAATTAGAGTGTCGCAAGGTACCTTAGCCAAAAATTACAGCTATATGCCCATCACATAACCTGGAAAGTCGCTCAAAAGATTTTTCTCTCTTTCCCGGTCTTGACGTTCTTTGACGGCCCGAATTACGTCACTAAGGACATGTAGCGGCTGTTGGCCGGTTTTCCTTCAGTTGCAGCGATGAACGCTTTTCGATAGCAACTTCAAAAAAAAAAAAAAAGCCACAAAAACAAAGCAGAAACGGAAGGCGTATTGGTGCGACGAGCAAATCACGCAGTGCCGTTCCGTGCTGGCGATAAACTGTAGCTTTCGCAGTGCTTCCAGACGCGAAGGAAAGAGTGAAAGCGCTTATCGGAAGTGTTGCAGGGTCCCTATAATAGTTACAGCCCCACTTTACGCCCCTCTCTACCGCTGCCGCCCCTTTCCTGAGTCGGGGACACTCCTCGCCACGCGCGCCATCTGACTCTCCCCAGACATTGCGCAATGCCGCGTGCTCTTCGGCGGGCCACCTGTGCGGCGCACTGGAGCCGGCGCCGTGATCGGCGTAGCCGCGCTATAATGAACCGTCTTGCCTCTAGCCACCAATCGCGCGTGTCCTTAATCTGTGACGCAGAGATCACTCCCACTGTCCTTATATTTCAACGTAGCAAACCCCCAATATAGCTAAGCCCCAACACAGCCAATCCCATCACAGCGCCAGCTTCGCTGGACCTCCCTCTTCACAAGGTGGAAAGGCTGATTTTTTCTTCAGGGTACACATTAGACACGTCAGTGGTACTGCTACTCTAATGAAACGCTTCAGTTCTTGTTTTTTGCAGTTACCGCATTTTTCCGCGTATAACCCTCACCAAAAATGCGGCAAAGTAGGGATAAGGATAATACTCGGGGTTGTTCCTTTTGTACAGCTTCACGGCAACGCGCGTTGTGCCGTGAAGCTCTACGCAGTAACACTAAGCCTCCCATGGCAGTGATTGCGCAAAACATACAAGGACAAGTAAGAAAAAAAAAAAAACAAGGACGAGCGCCGTCTAACACCTGAATTTCGTTAGCGAATTGTGACTTTCGGCATGCAATGAGTGTATTCTACGTGCTAAATATACGCTTTTTCTGTCCACATAGTATGTGATGTGTTGCTTGAGCAGTAGCTTTGGTGCAGCCTTTCCTGTATGAAATGTGCGGGCAATACGCGGGGATTTTTTTCTTTTCTGGCGGGCTGAAAGTGGAGGTGCGGATTATATGAAGGGTCGGGTTATACGCGTGAAAATACGGTGTGTCGCCTCTTATCAGTGCAGTTTTTTAAAATCCTAGACGCGACGATTTTAGATTCGCAACAACCGCGAAATATGTATTTTTAATAAAATGCACACTCCAATCATCAGCACTGCGCCTCAAGTGCCCCAAACGTTTACTTTGAGCTAAATCATGTCGGTATGTGTTAATTGTGCTAGCGCCGCCAGCAGTTTGGAATGTCATGTATACGCCTCGAGCGTGCCGCTCGAGCGTGACGATCCTTTGTCTGTGTGTACTCGTCAAAACGTACAATGCCAGTAAATTGGTCAATGTGGAGAACACCTGGGTAGTCGCTTCTCTGATGAGCAGCGCTTTACCTGCTTGTCCAGGCATTGGCATACAACCTGCAATATGGTGCTGCCAACGCAGCTAGGGAAGTAGCAACAGTCGCAACTGTACGGTTGCGTTGTAGTGTATAGTGAGCTATCGACGCAGGCAAACAGCAAGGTCAGAACATAATACAATGTAGCGCAGCCTTTTCTAAATGCCGCGCGAAGTTTGAAAATTCTCGCCTATTCTCTAGGCAGGAATTTTCACGCTTGCGGATGAGCCTCACCACCCGGGAATGACCGTAGTTTAGTGTACGGCACCGCGCCCCAAGTTTGATATGTTTGTTGCGCTGGTGTTCGCGACTGGGTCAACAAAGGGCGACACTGCAGTCGGTGTCCAAGGAAAGCTCTATGGTTCCCCTTGTCCTGGGCGTTGTGTCCCGATTACAGAACCGTGCCAACGAGTCGGCTGTCAAAACACACCTTCCCAATGAGAGGCTGCAACCTTGAATGTTCCCTCCTAAGTTCGTCCCCCTCTTTGACGCCGGCGTTGAGAGCGCGCACGCACGTCTGTTGCCACCGCAGATCTGTGTCGGGTGAAGCACTTCGTGCACTCGTCGGACGCCACGCTGTGCCCCGCCAGCGCCTACTACTCGAGCGGATTCAGCGTCCTCCAGGCTGCCATCGACTACACATTTCTCAAGGTGAACGGACGGCAATCATTTGGTATCTGTAGCCTGTCTGTACGCGGTAGTTTTGCGCAGTTTGAAGTTTGAAGTTTATTTATTTCTTGCTGAAGAGAAAAAGCAAGCCGAGACAAAAGGCCACGAGGCCTGACAAGTTCTTGGCTCCCTTTACAGTTTGGAAGCCGTTTAGAAGCCGTTACTGAACAAGTACAGAAACTAGATAGCATAGGCGCGATAACACATTATTACAAAACACGCAGTACATCTTTACGCATGTCCTATACACAAGGAAAGACCAAATAACAAACACTCCAACGCACAGGGGAAAGGTTGAGAGTACATACTTGCGTAGCCCTATACACGCGTAAGAGTAAAAATAAAATCAATGAGCGTAACAAAAGACCAAGTAACAAACACTGCAACGCACAGATGAAGGTTGATAATATAGGAGTGCAGCCCTGTACGCGCGTAAGAGAAAAATAACGAGCATAACAAATCTCCTTGGAAAAACACTGAAAAACACATGAATACATAGCAGCCTCAGAGAGGATCCGGATGGGCAGTTAAAAACTCCCGTCACAGACATTTTACGGGCAAATGAAATACGGAGATGCTTTGGAGCAGTTATGAGTAGTCAGAAATGACAGATAAAAAGAGGTCTAGTGTTACGCCCAAAATGTACTTGAGTGAATGGTTGAAAACACTCCTCACACGTCTAGCTATTCCTATGTCTACAATAGTAAGGGAAGTTGTGCTATCCGAGATGCTGTTACATTTCGAGAAGCTGTTACCTTTCGCGACTGGCTCACCGCGTGGGAAGAGAACGTTCATTTCAAGGAAAGCCATCGCGCTAAAGGCAGAACTATTCTCCTAAAGCTAACAGCTGTCAACTTTGCAGAAAAGTGATAGTGATGACGCCATCGAGTATTGGCAGGCAGCGTTGTCCTATGATAGCCCATTACGTCCAATGCGCTAATGCATACGGTTATCATTCATGTGATACTGTCAAGCGGAACCAGGCGCCCCACTACAGTCACCCATTGTGTTTTTTGACGGCGACAGCGGCTATAACGCGGTGGCTAGATCGCAGTAGCTCGCCGCGCTCCCGCTCCTGCTACGAGCGAGATAAACTCAGCCACAGTCTCCCCTAACTCCTCTCTAACGGTTTTATTTTCGCGCGTGCTTATTGGATTGCGAAGGAAGAGTTTTCTGCGTACACCGGACCACTTTCGCTAGCAATGTAAGAGCTTCGCTTTAACACTCAAACGTCGGGCGGCGGCGGCGGCGCAGCTGTGGACCAAGAGCGACGTGAAGCTGCCCGAGCTGGTGATCCGGCTGCTGCCCAAGCCGGCCTACGTGGACCCGGGCACGACGTGGCGCGCCCTGGTGCCCCTCTACCTGACGCTGGCCTTCTCGCCCTTCGTGTCCGTGCTCTGCGTCAACATCGTGCTCGAGAAGGAGCGCAAGATCAAGGAGGGCATGCTCATGATGGGCATGATGCCCTCGGCCTACTGGTAATTGAATAACGCTTCTCTTTTTCCCGCTTTCTCTTTCTGGCTAGAGGTCATTGCCTAACTGGACAGAAGCACGACAACCCACAAGAAAGACGATGAAATGCTACGCAGTTTGCTCTGTGTAGCGTGTCCCGCTTCGCGGCAAATCTACCTCAATTTGACCTACCCAGCCGCTCAACTTTGCGTTGTAACAGGCTGAATGAATCCTGCCTGTGAGGGATACAACCGGCCCTTTTCAGCGTCATGTATACCAACGAGCCCGCGTCAACCTGGGCCTGAACGACTGCTAAACGTTTTACGGAGATCTTAGCAAGTTGTCGTAGGGGGCGAAGAAGTTGCTTATGACGGTCGCAGCCAGGCTGAGGTCGCCAGTACTTCAGGGTTGGAAGCATCGAAAATGGTTAGTTTGCGTATAAACATTACAGGCCTGCGCAATTCACGCTCTCGTGCTTGAACAGTGCACGCTTCGGTCGACACTGTCGTTTAATCTCTCCCCGTCATCACCCTGCCGATGAAAATAAGTCCCCGATGCAATGCCCACGCACGCCTTGCCCTCACCACTGCCTCCTCCTCAACTGCTCTGCAGGACCGCCTGGGCGCTGATCGAGGCCCTGGTGGTGGCCAACGTGGCGGTCATCATGACGGCCATGGTGTACCTGCTGCGGATCCTGCCCAACACGGACATCCTGATCATGTTCGTGGTGTCGCTGCTCTACGGCCTCACCATCGTCATGTTCAGCTTCATGGCGACGCCCTTCTTCAACAAGTCCAAGGTGGCGGGCTCGGTGGTGGGCCTGATGATGCTGCTCTTCAGCTTCTTCTACATGCTGGCCGTCTTCCTCAAGGGCAAGGTGGCCACCTGTGTCTTCTACGCCGTCTCGCTCCTCTCGCCCGCGGCCTTCACGCTGGCCGTGGAGAAGATCAGCGAGATGGACGTCAAGGGCGCCATGCGCTGGCAGAACCTCTTCGACGGAGACTTCTCCGTCGGCAGCGCCATCATCGTGCTCGTCGTGGACATCGGCCTGTACGCCTTCCTGGCCTACTACTTCGACGCGATCGTGCCCGGTAAGGTTTACTACAATGACGCCGCTTACACAACCAGGCCTAAAATGAGCTGCTGCGGTCGCGCACAAGCTAAATATTAACTAGCACGCAGCTGCAAGAACGGTCGGTGTGGGATGGCATTTCCCAGACTGGCGTGCAAACGTCCAGAGGTAGGTTTAATGTAGGTTTTGGGCGTAAAGAATGTTTTCAGCTTCGGAAATTTTCACTGGCGACCCGCATGAAGCACTATGCCTCTAACGCAATGCTACGAGCAATGCGTAACCGCGTAGCTCTTTTTGGTATTACCTGACATTGGTTATTTTTACGCTAACGGTATTCGTGTGTGAAATTTCTTAGAAACAGGTTATCAAGGTTGATGTAAACAATCGCGGATACGTACGGGATGCGCAATATAAAAGAAGAACGCGTACACGCATATGGCGGGGTGGTGACGGCATTAAAGGAGAGCCAGATAAGCTTGTAATTAGAATAAAAGTTTAAATCGCATTTCTAATTTGCAATATTTGAACACCCTGATGTGTAATCTCCACGGTTTGGGTCTCCCCTGTATTGAAGGGCTCATTTGAACGCCCTCATGTTCTTTAAAGGGAAACTGAAGTCGGCGTACGTATGTCGGTGGATTACAGTGCTACGTACATACAAGCGTAGGAATACGCGCCAGCAGCAGTTTGTTACCGCAGAAAGCACGAAATGCATGCAAACTTCCTACACTACCATTTATAATGTCACAAATTTTGGAAGGCCGAGCAGCATGATTGGCGGTGTACCAACTTGTTAAATGCTTTAAGGTGTCGTCCAAGAGAAAAAAATGGGACTGGAAACGCGAGAGCTGCGCTCTTCGATAACTTCCAACATGTATATTTATGAACAACAGAGGCAAGAGTGCAGTAGTTACTAGCGCGATCGGCTACACAACCGTTCATACTTTCATCTTTAGTAATCGAATGCTACTAACTTGCGTCGATTCTTTCTATGTTCTTAAAATTTCGGGGCGCCTTCGTTACTACCCCCCCCCCCCCCAAAAAAAAAAAAAAAAAAAAACGGGACACGAAAATTCTAGCTCAAACTGCTTACTTAGCAAAGACAAGGAAGCGCTTGCCATCGAACAAAAGCCAAATGCGCTTTGAAAGCCGTGATGTTTGAGTTCCAACAGAAAGTAATTGTACAGTACTTTCAAGAAGCATTTGACGCTGCCCCCAAGGAAGTTTTTTCCGCCGCCATCCGACAAACTGTCGCAGCACTTAGCTCTACGCGGGTACCAACCGTCAGTAATACCATTGTTGCTTCCGTGGCGGCAAGGAGGGTACAAATAATTGGGAAAACTTTCACCATCTCTGGAACTGCGACCGCCGCAATGTGAGAAGCCCAGCAACGCATTTTGATAGAAAAACATTAAGCAATCTATGCTGAATGTGCTACATACGAACTCCGGCGAGATTTAGCACAGCTTCTCGAACTGTGCGGCCCTGACGCAAGGATTGGAAGAGCTAAGGTGCCGTTCGCTCTTCTTGAACTTGTCGTAATAATTTGTGCCATTCGCCTCTGTAGAATGATCCGATTCACTCAACCACGCACTTGCAGTTCAGCGAGCTCGCTAATACGTGGTACTAAATAATGCAGTTGTGCCTGTAAAGGTGGCTTTTTCCTAAATGGCGCGTGCTTGCGGAAAAGCCTGGAATAACGAGTGGCGGCTGACAGATGGGGGATGACACACGCCACCATCCCGGTACAATGGAATGCGAGTATAAATAAATAAATAATAAAAAATAAATAAATAAATAAATAAATAAATAAATAAATAAATAAATAAATAAATAAATAAATAAATAAATAAATAAATAAATAAAACGTTATTTTAATAACCAATTAAGCAATTAAGTATTCAATCAATCAATCAGTCAGACCACTCTGTATTTTCTTCGTCAACATGAACGGTCTGATGGAAACCTCTATTCTGTAATTATCTGGGGGAGAGAGAGAGAGAGAGAGAGAGAGAGGAGAGAGAGGGGGGAGGGAGGGGGAACACTTTATTGAAGAAGACCTTTAAGCCGGCAGCCGGAGCTGTGCGGCGACCTTCGTAGCCGGGGCTATGATGGTGTTCTGTCTCTCCGGGTCAGAGCAACTCAGCGCTGCCTCCCAGAGCTCCTAGGAATTGATTTGAGGGAGGGGATCATATGGACAGGCCCACATGTGATGTTTCACCGTGGCCTCGTCTCTGCATAGCGGGCAAAAGGGAGAGAAATAAACTGATGGATGAATGTGATGGAGGAGGGCCCTACTGGGAAGGGATTCCGTCTGTACGAGTCTCCATAGTCGTTATTCAGTGTGAAGCATTAGAGAGCTTTAGCAGTCTGTCCGTTCCGCCGTGTACGTTGTTACCGGGTTGACCGGGACCCGTCTGCGCCTGCGCGCGCGGAAGGGCGAGGAGGCGCAGACATGGCGAAGGCAGGCCCGCGGAACTAATCCCTCTACCGCGACGAATGCCCCAGTGCCCAGACGGGTCCCGGTAAACCCGGTAACTACGTACACGACGGAACGGACGGGCTGCTAGAGCTCTCTATTGAGACATGGGATCCATAGCCGGCAGCCGCTGCTTCGGAGAAGTCAATCAACCGTAGTTGATCGGGCGCCAGTGTGCAGATGAGCTGCTCCGCTCAGGCCTGAAGTGTTGGTATTGAAACTGGGGTGTGTGTGAGGGGCGAAGTGGGGAGGAGGGGCGTTTTTGCTTTTGCTCGATAGAAAGTGGCCGCGCGGCCGGGAATCGAGCCGGAGCTGTGCTCAGCACGCAAGCTTGGCGCACTGGGCCCGGCGGTCGGTATACTGGCTAAACTTAGTTGACGTTGGCCAGTGGCACATTAGCGTGTCTTCCGCAGAAGGGGCGCTCTGGCGGTCGAGTATCGTGATCGTGGACTGTAAAGCATTAAAGACTTGACGTTGGCCTAGTTGGGCACACATTATTGCTTGAAAAACTTGGAAGAAGCAGAGGACAACCACAAGCGCTGACGAACAACTAAGGAAATTTTATTGGCTTTGACAACATATACAGAGGAACGCAGCAGCGTTACCTTAAAATGGTGCGAGGAGGAAGAGAACCGGGAGAGGGGAAAGATCTGAAGAGACAGCAATATTCTTTCTCTTTAACCGCCAACATACGCTATCTCCCGTTGAAGGAGTGCCACTAAAGGCGAACTCACGCAATTATCAGCCTATTAGTGCCAATGACCGGGGCCCCGTATATTTCACGGGATCGGGCGTCTCGGCATCGTTTCAAGATGCGTGTTTCATTAAGCTTTGGCTAGCAATCTGACTTTGTCTAGTGTGTGGCTAGATTGCTTCCCGTTTTCGTGCGCATGGTGGACGCGTACTAAGATGGTCGTTGACGCACCTGCCCTGGTTCGTTGAAAACACTGCTTTGCCCTTATAATAATGATACCAATTTTATCTCAAACTTCGAATAAATAGTCGAAATATAACGGAAAACGTATGAAGCAGTGACGACTCCCCACACACTTTCCGGCGACCTTCTCTATAGCGTCAAAGAATCTTGTTTGGGAGATTTCTGGCAGCCAACCAATGCCACCACACACACACGCACACAAAAGTCTGGGCGACTGTAGCGAGGCCTGTAGTTCCGTTTGGTCGCTCCACTTTCAATGATAAGATGCAGTTAACATGGGCTCCTGCCTATACTACGTCGGTGCAGCACAACATTTATATATCTAATATTCCTTGCGTTTTTCGGCCGGTTGAGGTGTCGGCGCCACGCCAGACAGTTACCGGCCTCTATCTCCCCATCGCCCACCCCCCAACAATCACTTTCTTCCTTGCGTTTTTCTTTCACAGCAAAGCTCTATACCTCTACCCCTCTACGGTTTCATCTCCGTGGGCAAAAAACGTCAAGGCCTCAGACACCGAGCGCATGCGTCAGGCTAATGAGGCGTACAGCATAGAGCTCAGAATTCGTTAAGCAAACCGCAAAACAAGCATCAAAACCGCATTACGGATAAGGCCGCTGTTAACGGTGGGACCCCCCTCCCCTCTATGTGGTCTGGCAAAGATGATGTTTGCAGATATTCTTTGAAGGCTAGGCAGGATCTAGTGACGCTAGCCGAGCGCAAGCGACAAGCTCGCCGAGCAGACGAGAAATATTTCATACCGTCCTCCATCACCACTTGTAGTGGTTTATAACAGCTTTTCTGGACATCCTTTGTCGCAGGGCGGGATGTCGACCAATTTTTTCGGTTAAGGAAACTTCTTCCCCGGTCTGGAATGGAGCTGATTGAGTTACCAAAGGCTCGTTCTTTAGATCCGGACAAAGTTGTATTTTGTCTTGATGGCCCCTCTAAAGGAGCAATGAAGACAAAATAAAAGTTGGGTTTATTAGAAAGACTGCTTAGTCCCGATAACAATGATACCAATATCCCCGCAATCTTCGAACAAATAACGGAGATATTAAAGAAAACGTGTGAAGCAGTTGCGACCCCCTAGCCAATTTCCCGCAACTTTTCTGTGACGTCACGGAACCTTGTTTGTGCGATTGGCGGCCGCCTAACTGACCTGTCGCGACGACACATGACTGGACGTCTGTAGTGGGGCCTCTAGTTCCATTTGACCGCATCACTTGAAGGCTAACGTGCCGTTAACGCACTGAAAATTGTTTTATTGTTGGCCCGTATGACGTCATTCTTGCTCATAACACGTCAGTGTGGCGCAAAATTTGAAAGTTTTTAAACACTTCTTGATTTTTTTCGTTTAAAAAACATCTTTTGGGGCTGTAATGGAACTGAGTGAGATACTGAATCGTAGTCCTTTCAGATTACACGAAGTTGTATTTTCTCTTCATGGCTCCTTTAAAGAGTTCACGCGAATTTCTGGGTGTTGTAACTTTACCTTGTCAGGTACTGCTTTAGTGCAGCGCACGCTCATCGTACTCTCCGAGCATATGTGGGTATGCGTGTAAGAGTGCGTGTCTGAGTACATACACTCTGATTATAATTCGGCACTCGCGTGGCGTACGGGTCCAGTAGCTGCCATGGTTCTATATTAAGACGTAACAGGTACAATTCAAAAACAGTATTTAAAATGTACAACCGAGCAGATGATGCAACCATTGTCGATTACCTTGAAAGACTGTGGGACGGATTCTCGGCTAATAGTTGTGACACAGTGAAAATTTTATGGTTGAAATTGAAGCATGCCACTGAATATTGTGAGCAGCATTTCATTCCGTCGAAAACAAAGAGAACGAAGCGTTACACACCCTGGGTAACACGTGACATTATTCATCTCAAACGAAAAGTACAACGAATGCGCAAGCGTAGAGGTAACCCCGCAATCATTCGTCAACTTTCCAAACGAATTGCGCGCTAAACTGAAAAACGCCAGAAGCCACTTTTTTTTTTCCACAACCCTCATTACCTTTATGAATCATGAACCTCAAAAATTTTGGCGCTATCTGTCAAAACGTGATGACGCTGTTCAGCAAATAGAGGTCAATGGAAGTATTGGGCAGGATGTTCGTGTTGTCATCAACTCTTTTAACAAGTTTTTCCAGTCCGTCTTCTCACGCATGCCTGGGCCAGTCCATAGCCCATGTTATCACGAGTCTGCGATGCCTGAAATTGTGATTACAGAACCGGGAATTCTTAACTTGTTGCTGAATATTGACATCAAAAAATCTATTGGCCCTGATAATATTTCGAACTCATTTTTACGACGATATGCAGAACAACTAACACCATTTCTATGCTACATCTTCAGAACATCACTATCAACGGCCCTTCAGAGCATCACTATCAACGGCCCATTAGATTGGCTCTGCGCTAAAATAAAACCAGCTCACAAGGACGGGAATAAGTTTCTGGTAACTAACTACAGGCCGATATCACTAACAAGTTGCTGCTGCAAACTTTTAGAACATATTATCAGTAAGGCGATGATGACATATCTTGAACAAAACCGTCTACTTTATCATAGACAGCGTGGTTTTCGTAAAGGGCTTTCGACAGTCACCCAACTGCTTGAAATCACCCATGACTTCTCTACGACATTTAATTCCAATGAACAAACATATGCAATCCTAATAGACCTGTAAAAGGCCTTCGACCGCGTCCCTCACGGCAAACTAATTGGTAAACTTCACGCAATAGGCATTAATTCACAAGTTATCTCATGGATATCAGCCTACCTCCGCAATCGTACCCAATATGTAGAAATTAATAACACCAAATCGGACCAACTTGACGTGTACTCAGGAGTACCCCGAGGATCCGTTTTAGGCCCCATTCTTTTCCTGGTCTACGTGAACGATATACATACCTGCATTGAACCGGGCGTAACACTTCGGTTATTCACAGACGACTGCATAATCTATACGGCTGTGCGGACCATTGATGATCAAATGAAACTAAACACTTCCTTAGCTAACATTTCTGCCTGGTGCGCCAAATGGGGGGATGCAAATTAACGCAGCCAAAACAAAATGTATCACTATAACCCAGAAAAAAGAGCCCTTATGTTTTGATTACGATCTAGCAGGTCATATTTTAACTCAGACTGACAGTGTGAAATACCTAGTCGTAACAATTGCTAAAAATTTAAAGTGGAATATACATATAAACAATATACGCGCTAAAGCATTGAGACAACTAGGATTTTTGCGACGAAAACTAACAGCGGCGCCCCCTAAAGCAAAACTAGCAGCATATTTAACTCTAGTGCGTCCCATTCTTGAATACGCGAGCGTAGTATGGAACCCTCACCAGGCATACCTCATTGATAAGTTAGAACACGTACAAAATATGGCCCTCCGCTTCATTTACTCAAAATACTCACGGTACGATAGCAGAACCGCACTCCGCAACCAAGCTAGCCAACGAACATTAAAATGCCGCAGACACGTGTCATCCTTAAAGTTCCTTTATCTTCTTTATCACGGTGCCATAAACATAGACAAAGATACATACCTCCGGCCTCCTTTTTATCATTCTCGTAGAACCAGCCATAGCTGTAATATCAGGCCTTTTTTTCCTCGTAGTAACAGTTTTAAATTTTCCTTTTTTCCACTAACCATAGAAACGTGGAACAAATTACCTAGTGAAGTTGTTGAAGCGCGTTCTGTGGACATGTTTGTTTATAAAGTTGAAATACTGTATAACTCTGATTATCAATGAAAGTGTGTTAGCCTGTGAAATAAAAAATATGCATCGCCATTATTAGCCTTTGTATGCTAAACACCTTTGTAGACACGTGTTAAAGTGTCGTATTTTTGCACTGTACCATTCCTGTATGAGCCTTTGAATAGGCTTACAGTATGAATAAATAAAATAGATAAAAATAGACCGAGCCCATCGGACGAAAAATTCACTCAAAGAAAGAAAAATTGCCCGTACTCTTCCCACCATTAGAGCGCCGCCACAGGGCCCGAAGAGCATAGCGGATACAGTGAGATCTACGCGAAAGTGCGGATGATATGGGATCACTAAAATCAGCGAGCTAACTTTTCTGTGAAAAGAAAAGGCCGATTCCCGGATTGTGGCGACGTCGGTCGCAATCCGCAGGCGAGTTCGGGCAGCACAAGAGCCCGCTGTTCATCTTCGGGTGGCTGGGCCAGCGCCGGAGGAAGGGCAGCCAGCTGGACGGGCAGGGCAAGCCGGACAACTCGGGCCCCAACCCCGACGTCGAGGACAGGCCCGGAGAGCTGCTCGGCAGAGAGGCCATCCGGTGAGTACGCTGAGGGCTAAAAACAGAGCGGAGAAGCACGGGGATAAGTGATGCTCCGGCTAGGCTGACCCCCACATGATCATCGATTGTACGCGAACATCGTAGGTGATTGATTGATTCGGGCTTGTGAGGCGCGCAGTTGTGGAGGGCTCCGGATTAACTTTCGACCACCTGCCGAAATCTTCACACACTGGCGTTTTAGGTGCGGAGTACCTTAGGACCGCACAATGTCCGTCCGCGTCCGTGCGCATAGCATTTACAATCGCAAAAAATCACACAGGCACCGGCTAGACTCGAGCCTGTG
Source organism: Haemaphysalis longicornis (assembly GCA_013339765.2). Taxonomy (NCBI): domain Eukaryota; kingdom Metazoa; phylum Arthropoda; class Arachnida; order Ixodida; family Ixodidae; genus Haemaphysalis; species Haemaphysalis longicornis. The sequence goes on from CM023453.1 coordinate 1,135,726, forward strand.
TCTGGTAGACCACACAGAGTTAGTGTCAATCATCTTACCCATTGGGCTACGACCGTGAGTTTGTCAAACCCGAGAGTCAAACGGCTTACTCCCTCGCCTCGCGGAGTACCTTAGGACCTCCCAATGTCCGTCCGCGTCCATCCGTGCGCACACCACCATCAAGCGAAAATCAAGCGAAATTGGATTTGAGCAGTGAGTTGCAGTTTCATTTAGGGAATAATCAAGGTGCAACTCACGGCTCAAATCGAATGACGGTCGGGGCGCAACTTGGATGTCATTTCGAGTCACGTACTCCGCACCCTTGCCATCATCCACGGAGTGGAGATGCTGCCATTTTTTTTTTCGCCGCCACCGGAAAAGCAGCCACCGCGCCCGGGATGGAACCCGCGTCCTTGGGCTCAGCAGCACAACGCCTGAGCCACCGCGACGGGTGGTTCCCACACCCCAGTTCAGCATTAATAGCAACAACGCTGTTTGTTCGTGACCTCTGGTGTGAGAGAAAAACGCAGCCAGCGAAGTATCGACAAGCACGAACTATTGCGATGGCTGCGAGTCAAATTCTGCTGACGCGAAGCTATGAATTTCAGCGCTGGACAGAAAGGCAAACTGTAGCATCCCAGCAAGGGGGAGTGCAGTAAAGCTCACGGAAAGGACTACATCGCATTAAAATAGCAACAGCAGTACCACTTGGGAACAAGGCAGACCGCTGTGCCGGGCGTACGTTTGTGCAACTGCTTTCCTGGGCACTTCGCCTACTAGCTTAGCTACTGAGCTGCAAAAAGCACGCCAGATGAGCAAGTGTCCTTGGCAAAATCTGATAATAACGTGCCCGACAACTTGCGGATTCTTGCGCGTTGGTTCGTTTTCCGTCACCAGAGGTTTGTGCCAAAGCGTCTGTATGTTCAGTCTTCTTCTACCGGCCTTACAAGTTCCGCTGACGAGACGAAATAGTCAGTCACCAATGCCCATTATATATTAGTTTAGTCTTCACAAAGCGCTGCTTCAACATGGAACAGCGCTGAGAGCATTGCGTCGTTGAGGCTACACACTACCCTGGCGCCGGTGATCCCTGCGCCTTCCCCGCCTGTGGCGGCGATGCACATTTCTGGAGGGAGACTCTAAAACAACACCACCAACACCCCCGGCACTCGATACAGACGCTTCCGCCACCCCCACCCTTTCCTTTCCACCGCACAAGTACACAACCTCCGGGCAATCCAGCTGAACACTTTCACCACTCCGCACGTCTCTACCTCTACCGTTATCGCTGAGACCCATCTGCCTCAACTGCCCCTGTCCATACAAGCAAATGTTGAGCACATCCTTTCCCTCTGTCCCGCCGCTCTACTGTTCACAAATTTCTCTCGTTGACCAGCTGTACATGATGGTCCTTCTTGCGGAACGATAGCAACAGGTCTTAGTCTTACCGCAAATAGTCTCTCTCGCATATAAGATTCCCTCCTAGAGCAGACAGGTTCCGTCCCCAGCTAATCGCAGGTCTCCCTTCTTTGGCGGCGGCGTCGCAGGGTGCACGGCATGCGCAAGGTGTTCACCTCGTGGCGGCGGGACCCCGTGGTGGCGGTGGACGGCGTGAGCCTGACCATGCACGAGGGCCAGATCGCCGCGCTGCTGGGCCACAACGGCGCCGGCAAGAGCACGCTCCTGAACATGCTCGTGGCACGCTCAAGCCCACCTCGGGCTGGGCCTCCATCTACGACTTCAGCACCGAGCGGCCCGAGGACCTGGCCCACATCCGCAACATGCTGGGCGTCTGTCTCCAGGAGGACATCCTCTTCGACACGCTCACGCCCCGACAGCACCTGCGCTTCTTTGCTCGCATGAAGGGCCTCCCCAAGACCAGCATCGACCTCGAGGTATTCCACTACTACTGCTGACACTGCTGGTGGTGATGGTGCTATACGCTGCGCTCGATTCTTTCGATTCCGTGCCGTCTTGCCCGGCCAGCGCGGCCAGTTCTACCATCTGGTCGACTTAGACACGAACAGTGTCCACACGCTCCCAGCCCGGCAGCATTGAAGGCTCTTTGGCATGTTTTACAGCAAAGCTGTAGATGTCTCGGTCTCCGGAACTTTTAGGGGCTCGGCCTGTCGGTGTCTCCTGTCGCCGCGCCATCATTTCTGTATTATGTAGTCACGGTAATAAAACACCGGGACACGCGCTTTTCAACGCCTCGCGCTAGAAAGTTTCATCTCTGTGGGCAAAAACGCGTACTAAAATAACCCCCTGGGACAACGTTTTCCAACGCCTCGCGCTAGAATGCTTCGTGCTTCAAAGACAGGAGACTTTTACAGTAAAGCTGTATACCTCTACCCCCCCCCCCTACCCCCATTTAATCTCCATGGGCAAAAACTCCAAGGCGCTAAGAATGCACTTATACACTGCATGCTTCGCCCCTCCCAGGTTTCACGCTAGTGAAGATGGCGCTGGATTTTTTTGTGTGTGTTCCGGTAGCAGAATACGCTTTGCGGCAAAGCCAACTTCCTCAGAATAGCTGTGTACCTCTCAATCTAATTTGAAAGAAAGCAAAATTCAATTGGCCACCAAGACGACTCTACGATTACGCTGAGTTTGATTTACTAATTAGTCCCCTTTGGAGTTCTTTAAACGTTTTGGAATTACCGTTTGTCGCCAGTACACGGGCTTCTATGAGAAAAGCATGGTTACAGAAAATAGCGGCAACGTGTGCTTTATCGGAATTATCCTGGAATACACTGAATGACGTTTGAATGCTCAGACGACTGCATCCCTGCGGAAGGTTTTGATTCAGCGTGTATCATCGATAACTATCAGTCAGAGTTTTAATACAAACAACATGAAGCCGCTGCTGCCATTCCAGCGGCATTACGAAGCCACCGTGAAACGGACAGCCCTAGCTTTGTCTGCCAAGATGAAACCGTAGTCCTTGTAATTTTCATTAAGGCAATTAACTCAGTGCGGTAAATCTCATTGTTTCTTCCACAAGCTATGGAACTGCACCCTAGTCAACCGTGTTTTGTGTCTGTCACTCAATTGGCAAGTTCGCTGACAATTAACACAATCACAGTGTCGATTAAAGGGACCCTGCAACACTTTCGATAAACGATTTCACTCTTTCCTTCGCGTCTGGAAGCACCACGAAAGCTATATTTCTCGCCAGCACGGAGCGGCACTGCGTGATTTGCTGGTAGCACCAGATACGCTTTCCGTTTCTGCTTTGTTTTTGTGGCTTTATTTTTAAAGTTGCTGTCGAAAAGCGTTCATGCTGCAACTGAAGGAAAACCCGGCCAACAGCCGCTAATGTCCTTAGTAACCTAATCGCGCCGCCGAAGACGTCCAAGACCGGAAAGACAGAAGAAAAATCCTTTGAGTGAGTTCTCAAGTTATCTGATGGGCATAGAGCAGTAACTTTTGGCTGAGGTACTTTGCGACCCCCTAATCTAAGTAGTGGGTGTGTTTGTTGACTACGTTCTGCAAGTATTTAAGATTTTTCAAAAAAAGTTGAAAAAAGTGTTGCAGGGTACCTTTAATGAAGGCCCTTTTCCGGCCCCAAAAAACTCCTGGGCCGTGTATGCGTACAGAGCTCGGCCATGTGGACTGTAAGAGAGCTTACCACGAAGAACTCTTGTGCAAAATTTCCCTTTTGATCCGACTGGAGAGACCCCTGGTTCGAGCCAGGTTCACTTGAAACCGAGGCACTGTCTCGTAACCTTCAGAAATCTCGGAGGAGCGAAGACCAATAGCTGAGCTTGTCTCCCCGTGCCTGCGTGCAGGTGAAGAACATCCTGCTCGAGCTGGACCTCGCCGAGAAAGCCGACGTGCAGTCCATGAAGCTGAGCGGCGGACAGAAGCGAAAGTTGTCCGTCGGCATCGCTCTCATCGGTGACCCCAAGGTGCGGCGCGTTCCCCTCACCTCGTATGCGTATATACCTCTTCACTTCTTAAGCCTTGATGTTCTGTTCTGCTGCGCGCATGCGCAGTTAGGTCATCGTGTCGACTGCGCCAATTAAATCGGCGCTAGACAGCCCAATGTTAAAATTCCTCCTCCCAGGACCAACAACTACTATGCAGGGACTCCTACAATCCGTGGAAACATGTATTAACCCGCGCGAGACGAAGATGCACCCCAAAAGATGTGGTATAGGTGCTTGCCATTGGCGTCGATGCCGATTCCTTGCGTTAATATTAATCGTAACATACGTGGGGACTGGTGACCCTTCATTCGTCACTTTGTAAATTCAGGGTAGTTACAAAGCTGTTTATAGGGTCGGACAATACCATTAGTCGACGGCTGGCTCAGCTTAAAAGCGGCGGTCTCACCTTTTTCTTCAGCTCCTCGAAGCTACCGCAAAAGTTGATTAGTCAGAATAGTCCGTCAGGGTACGGACTATTCTGACTGAGGTGGATTGCGGGGCCAGTTGGTTCAGGATTTTTGAAGTAAAAACCAGCGATAAAAGACTCTTCCCAAAGGAAGTAGAGAAGAAACACGAGACTCCATGAACTTACTTAGATGAAACTTTCCTAACTATACACGTTTTTCTTCGCTGACACTTGCACAGATGTGGCGCAGATATGGCACTGCGCCTGCGTAGTAGCGATGGCGCAAGTGCAAGTTCTAGTGAATATATATTTAGTTAGGGGAGTTTCGTCTGAGTAAGTCCATGGAGTGGCCGTCCGCATGTTTCTTCTCTACTTCCTTTGGGCAGCGTCTTTATCGCTGGTTTGCCCTTAAAGGAGCCATGAAGAGAAATACACTTCGTTTAAATGAGATGAACCAGGACATTCCTCTCTCGACCCAATCTGTTCCTTAGAGCCACAGCGATGGACCGTATCTGTGTGAACTGCAAAGAAAAGGGCAAGAAGTATTTAAAAACTTTCAAATTTGCGCCACAGTGACAGTGTTACTGAGGCAAAAATGACGGAGTCTTTTATGGGCCCAACAATAAAACATAATTTTCAGTGCGTTTACTGCACGTTAGCATTACCAGTGATGCGGATCAAATGGAACTAGAGGCCCCATTACAGACGTCAGTTATAAGTGTCGTCAGCGACTTAGGTCAGTTGGCGGCCGCGCAATCGCAGCAAACAAGGTTCCGTAAGAACCGCTCCATGAATAAGTTGCGGGAAACTTGCTAAGGTTCTATCTGCTACACGTTTTCTTTAACATCTCCTGTTATTTGTTCGAAGGATTGCGATGATATGGTATCATTGTTATCGGGACTAAGCAGTCTTTCTAATAAATCCAACCTGTATTTTGTCTTCATGGCTCCTTTAAGGAATCACTGACTATTCCGACATTATCCGCTAAAGTAACGGGTCTAGAGCAAGGGCACCCAACGATTTCGTACGGCCGGCGAGCACCTTTTCCTCTCGTTCGAGCCAGATCGTGTTCCTGGACGAGCCGAGCAGCGGCATGGACCCGTACTCGCGGCGCCACCTGTGGTGCCAGCTGCAGAAGCGGAAGGAGGGCAAGGTCATAGTGCTCACCACGCACTTCATGGACGAGGCCGACATCCTGGCCGGTACGACGACGCCACAGCTCGCACAGCCGGGCTGGCCACCATAATCGCGGACTCTGATCGTGCCTTTGCAGAACGGTTTTGTAACGGCAAGCTGCGTTTTTATTTAAGTGGGAAAGTGCTTAAACTTCGAACAAGAGAACGAAGACAGGAAGATTGACTGATTGTGGGGTTTGACGCGCCGAAGCTATAGCTAATAGGAACGTCGTAGTGGAGAGCTGCGGATTAATTTGGACCACCAGGGGGGACCTTTTACGTGCGCTGAAATGTAAACACACGGGCGTTTTAAGTGCGGAGCACTTTAGGGGCCCGGCTTGTCGTCGTCGCTCGTCCGCAGTTACGGCATCACGCAGCCAAACAGAGGCTTCCATAAGATACCCCCTTGTCCCTTCCGGCCATAAGTTAAGGGGATACTTCATCAAAAGGTTTATATCTGAGTGAAAGAAGTACAAATCTGAGTGAAAATTTGCGGTCCTGCGCTGGCTTCCTATTGTTCGAAGGGTGAACGGAGAATATGCAACAGGCGAATATTGGTAGAACTATTCGATTTTGTTGTTTCTATTGGCCGGCAAATAACACTTCTGTAAAGCAGAGCTCTTATGTCCAGCCGTTGTACATTCTGCTAGCCGAGCTAAACTGACCGAAATGAAAAGGAATACAATGCACATCCGGCTCTTCATGTTCGGTTTACTTGATAAGATTCCACGGCCGTTTGAAACAACGCGGTAATACTTAACAAGGGTTGCATTGAAGGCAGCACTGAGGGGAAAATGAATGACGTTCTCACCTGGGATTTCATGCCGAGGGAATGAAAGCGGAATGTCAAGCACGACCGTTTTGCAGAAGACGACGGAAGGGGGTATAGCTTTCTGCTAAGCATTCAACTGCTCTTGTCCAACATGAACTCCCCCCTTTGTCTTTTCGTCCGGCAGACTGGAAGGCAATTCTCTGCAAGGGCAAACTCAGGTGTGCCGGCACGTCGCTGTTCCTGAAAAACCGATTCGGCATCGGATACCACCTCACGTAAGCACACGAACCGCACACCACCAGCCCCCATCTTAAATGTTCTCCTCGAACCGGTGATAACCATGACGATGGTAACTTTAACACGGAAGCCGTGACGTACGTACGTATAGGGGCAGCTAGTCGCGTCCTCAAGTCATCTCTGTTTACGAAAGATTTTCAAGCCAAACTGAACTTTCCGGCACGCCGTCTGAATCAAGTAATGCAATTTGTGTGTTAAGTCGCCGTTACTGCATTGCGCACCGTAGCCCAGCGGCCAAACCTTCGCAACATCTACAGACGACTGCACTAAGGGATTCAGTGCGCGATCGCACTTGTCGTACTGGGAGGTATCCTATGCCGTTCCTCAACAGGGGCATTTGGGTCGTGAACCTCTCTGAAAAAGGTCGTCGTTTATGCACCGCTGCATTGCGGTATTTCATATGTGTGTCCGTGCCAATCCAAGTATCTTGTATCGCTCTCCACGTGTGCATTTCGGGAATCGTCCTCCCTCCCTCCCTCCCTCTCGTCCTCGCAGCATGGTGGTGGACCAGGGCGCGGACAAGGCGTGCATGACGCAGCTGGTGCAGCGGCACGTGCCCAGCATCTCGGTGTACCGGTCGACCAGCACCGAGCTGGCCTTCATCCTGCCCATGGACTCGACGTACAACTTCGCCAGCCTGTTCGGCGCCGTCGAGGCGGCCATCGCCGAGGGCCGCATGGGCGTGCGCAGCTACGGCATCTCCATGACCACGCTCGAGGAGGTCTTCCTCAAGATGGGCGAGGTCGAGAAGCCCGACGAGGTGCACCTCAAGGACATACACGTGAGCCGCCTCCTCGCCCTACCAAGGTCCCTGGGAGGTTCAGGACTGGGATTTATAGTTTATACATTGCGGAGGGTGTTTCAGAAGACGATATATAGGTACACTGGTCCTTGAGCGTTGTCATTGGCGAGGAGAAGTAGACATATGTCATGTTTGGAACGAGTAAGGTTTTATCGGGAATTGTACAATAGTTTGCACGAATGTTCCTTTGCAGGTTGGTTAATGTACCAACGTGGACTTTTCGCGATAGGCAATGTAATTTGCGGATCATTAGTTATGAAAAATAATACGCAAACTTTTTAACTGTGGCATTTAACGTATGCGTTTATACGAAAATGCTGAGGCAAGTAATAACCGGAACTACCCGACGTTTACAGATTCCGAATCGAAATGACCTGCCCCCAAAGTTGTATTCTAAATACTTTAGCGTTCCGTGTCATACCCCATTTCTTGATGATGTGGAACACCCATGTATTAAAGGGACAGAACTGAGTGATTTGTAAACATAGCGGAATTTACTAGCACGAATTGTAGCCCGGAGTCTTTAGGCCACGTTCCGACCACTCTGAGTGCGTTTGCGGGAATTTATTTAGTAAAAAAATCAATTAGAAATTGCGAAAGTCCTCCTCTCTGCATACTCGCCCATTTCTTGAGGCGTTTTCGTGTGACGCCAGGAAAAAATGACTTGACTTGACTGCGCTATAGCACGGCTCGCCGACCTTCCGACAGAGTCAGTCGGACCAGCGTTTAGCCCGCCGGCCGCGACGGGTCGTACGCAATTCGTTCGCTCAATTTAAACTTAGCTACGACACGTTTGTGAATGGAACAATGTGCCTTTCTTTAGTTGCTAGTTTGTACACTGTATTCAAGCTCCAAGTCCAGGTAGCTCCACACAAGTGCTGCACAAGCGCCACATGGCGACAGCTTCGCTGACTGGTACGCTAGTAGGAAAATCTAAGGCCACTTGAAAGCGGGGCGAAGAGTGAGCGAAGTCAATATAGGTACTAAGTAAATAAAATCAACTGAAACTTTTACCGCTAAATCGTTAAAACTAGGGTGCAGGAAGCACTTTTTTGCCTGAGTGAACTAAGTACAGGCGGTCAGCTTGCCGACCAAGGCCACCTGCGAACGCTTTTCCGCCCAGGAAATGCAATTTCTAGGACATGAGAATTTCTGGGAATTTGGGGGACGCTTTACTGCGGCGAGCGCTATACAACAATAATGTCATCTACGCTGCTTGAAATGCTTAAAAACTAAATGGAAATGTAAGGCTGTTTACTATTGGTAACCCTATATTTCCAACACCGGCAGCGACTGGTTCGTGGCCTGCAGTGGCATGCAGGCCAGCTAGGTTATATTGTCTTTCTGCCAAGTCGCAAGTTCGAATTCCCTAACTGATACATACCTTTTTTTTTCCCCCATTTTTGGGTTCGTAACGTTCATTTCTGCACGAGCGAGCTCGCAGAACGTGCGCAGACTGACACATGACGCGCTATTCCGAGTTCTCATTGGCGTGCTCTTGCCATAAGCACACGACTGCTTGCGGGCAGTGGGCACAGGACAGAATCAGCAAAGCCTTGGCCTGGTGCGAACACGCTTTTTACCATACAGGCATGAGAGAGGCAAGCTCCAAAGGTGGGGGAAAAGCGCATGGCATTCGATCGTCTCCGGTGACGCGGAGGGCGTTCATCCTTTGCGTAGGCCTCAGCTAGTGATTGCTACGATTCCAAACCATCCTGGTAGGCTTATATGACGCATTTTACAGCCGGCAACATGACACAAGCGCGGTATGACGATTACTAAAATATCGAGAATGCCCATCCAACGATAACGTCGGATGTCAAGCATGTTGTTTCACTGAACCGAAACATGTTTGAATTCTAATCTTGGACATCGTCCAAGCACGTAGCACCTTTAACTGACGTCACGGCTGTTGGTCGGTGCCGCCTCCGCAAACCCCGCATGGTAGTTTTTCTTCTTTCGGGTCTTATAAGATAAATACCGCCTTATCGCCCGGATAAACGATGAAAAGTGTGTTCATTTGAGCCAGTCTACGCAGTGCAAGCAAAAACGGGAGCTTGACAAATTCGCTTCAGTGTCCCTTTAAGGTACTACCAGAAGCAAGATTCAGTTTACTACGGTTTGGTTATCCCTTCCCTCTGTTCAGCTATATAAAACATGTGCCGCAAGACAATGTTCCAATGACTATTACCTTGCAGATACGTTTTCAATCGCAAGTAATGTGCGCCTAAAGCCCGTTCTACGTGGTGCCCATTTCGCCTGTGAATTAGCAGCCGCGGCGTCGCTAGTGCGGCGAAACGATCTTTTTTTTTTTTCGATTTTCACTGCTGCGTCTAATTTCCAAATGCCTAGCGGCGTTCACAGGAGAAGTTCGACTATTTCAAACACATGGCAATTTGTCACAGCAGTGAAAATAGGAAAAGACTGATCGTTTTGCCACACTAGCGACGCCGCAGCTGCGAATTCACAGGCGAAATTCGCACCATATGTAGGACGGGCTTAACTGTAAGGCCTGCCAGGCGAAAAACGAGTATATCTATTCCTATCGCACAATTCGGGCACTTCATTTCAGCTTGAGCCCAATGCGCCCCATTGACCAATTCATGACACGAACAAATCGAATTCGGCAGATAACAGCCATTCGGCTGCCACGGCATGCCATTCGCCTCAAAAATGGGATGTGCTGTGACACTGCTCAATTCCGGACGTCATGCTTGCATTGCGTGACGTCACAGCGTATGCGCAACATTGTCATTCCTTGTTGGCTGCATAGGTTGATCATTCGAGTGCATTCTGGTGCAAGTTAACCACAAAACGGCATTAGTTGCTGTCAATATCACCATCAGAGAGAGGCCATTTGTGACCACCCTCCCCGACAGGGAATGAATCCTGAGCCGATAGTACAGCTCCTTGCTGTAACACACGCTGCTACAGGCGCATTCGCGGTTGTTGCTATAGGAACGACTTCAGTTGAGTGGTGTGTCTATCGCGGAACCCTTACGTGTGGGAACTTTTTTTGCTGGACCCACACATACCTGTCAGCGAAGTTATTCGAGAGGCGGTTTCTGCTTAAGCCCGCGTAGCCCATAAAGGAGATCTTATCTATAGGTGGCACTGCTGTATCAGTGTGCTATCACATCTGGCACAGGCGTCTTTCTTGAAAGTTCGCGCTTGATCAACTCATATCAAAACCTGCTATCGCTATTAAGCCTATGATGTTGAAAGCGGCAAAAGCGAACACAAGACGCGCGAGACTACTACACGCCGGGAAGTCAATGCACCAAACTAGCCGTCGACGAGCCCGCCACGCCCGGTGTTAGAGGGAAATGAATTTTGTTAGGGTTTGCCTTTAAGCGTGGAACGTGATAGCGTTACCGTGCTGGAAGGAAGACTCTGCAGTGCGTTCGGCACAGATATAAGGCAGCGCATCCATCACACGTGAATCAAAATCGAGCGCGCGCGCACGGCGCCTACACCCTAGCGCTGACGACATCGTACCCCCTAGCGGCGCCCACGAGCGGTGAAAACTTTCCACTCCTGCTCCCACGCCTTTTGTTGGGGCAGCGTCTTGCGATCCCGGGGGGTTTCAGTGGACGCTGCAACGTGGCGCTACGGATTTTTCGCTCACAGTCAACGTCGCCGGCGACGCCGGCTTTTCTGCGACACGTGGCCCCTAGCGCTACGCGTTAAAAAGTGCAACTTGCTCGTCGGCAACAGGCGGATGTCACCAGCGCTGCCGTGCGTGACAAGACGCCGCCAAGCACAGGTCCTCAGTCGCAGCAGACTGCCGGCGGCCAAGCCGATGGAGGCGCGGGTTCGTCCACGGTGAGTACACATCAGATTTATCCGTGAAGTAGAAATAATCGTGGGAAAAGGTATCTGCGCGTTCCTTCGTATCCTGACAACAACCTTATTGACTGCCTTTCTTTCCAGGCGCAACGCCTGAGCGATGCTGGCGGAAGCGGTGATAACCCTACGCCGATCAGCCAGAGTCCGGTACGCTTGCAGTACACTCAGCGGAGTTGGAGTTATTTGAAAAAAAAAATGCGGCACTGACTAGATGGGATAGCTGAATAACCAATGCACGTGGACAAGCCAAAATATGGCGTGTATAGGAGAATACGCACCCCTGTGTAAACTTGGAAGGAGCGGACGCCTATATGAAGCTCCGCGCACGACCTTCGGGGGCACCACTAAAAGCCGTTTGGCGGCCGTTTCCATCCACATGCGTGGAAGAGCCAGGAGAGTCACGGCTAGGTACGACTAAGGTACGGCTAGCCCTGCACGGCTAGGTACGAGAGTTCTGAGGCTACGACCTCCCACTTGTGCGTGCCAGAGACAAGTATTACTGCGGTGAGAACATTCGAAAAGTTCTGCTTTCAGTGCGTGTATTTGAAGAAATTGAGCTGAATTTATATCCGGCACGCAGGTTATAAGCATCTCGTTCAGGCATAAAGTGATAAGAAACAGAGTTGGGCTTTTCGCTCGCCCTTCTTAATGGCTAGACAAAATATGCAAACGTATACAGTATCCCTAAGGAGATTTGAAAGGTCTCTTATATAAGCAAAGACACTTGCTTGCAGATTTCTTCGCAATCGCGAAAAAAAATCGCCTTGGGGAAGGGAGGGGGGAAGGGGGGGTGCAGAGGGCCCAACGCGCCGATGCTGCACTCGGGCTCTAAGGCGTGGACAGTAAGACGTACGTGACATTCGGTAGTGGGTTGGGGATGTGGGGGGGGATAGTGAAGAGAAGGGCTCAGCTTGTAAATTTTAAAATGATAGGGCGAAGAAAAACTCTCCGTGGGTCACTTCTTGGGCAAGTTGCTTCCAAGCGGATCGATGCGATTACAAGATTGATATTTTCGCTGTTGTCTTGGTGAAGCGCTTTCCCCGCACATAATGGCACTGACGCTTACAAGACGTTTGAATTGCACTTCCGTGGACACGCATGGAACGCATTTGCTGTGCAACACGTGTTTCCTTTCCTTCCTTGGCTTCGCAGTGCTGTCCATCTTTTCTTTTTTCTTCCTCTCACTGTGCACTTGTGACGCAAATAAAAGCTCTGCCCTCACGCACATCCTGTGCACTGTCTGCTTTGCTGACACCGTTCAGCACCCTTCCGTTTCCTTGCGCACGCCGCCATTGCGAGCATTCGTGTCGGCTCGTCGACTGTTGCGCACTCGTGGCTTTGTCTGCGACATACTGCTTCACCGCTCTATTGCCACCTTTCGCGAGCTCCTCTGTGTGCCACGGCTCGGACTTAAGCTGCAGAATAAAGTTTGATCTTTTTCTCTCTTTGTGTGTGTGTGTGTGTGTGTGTGTGTGTGTGTGTGCTGTGTGTGTGTGTGTCTGGTGTGTTGGCGTATGTGCGCGTACTTAACCTTTTCAGCCCTGGATATTTTTTTCAAGCGAAAATTTTTTCTGCATCTTTTCGTACAGCTTTGGACCTCAGAAGTACAAAAATAAAAAATTACGCTAATGGTGCAAGCATTTATTAATTTACAGGTCCGCCAATCGATTAGGTCATAGGCAATTAAAAATGTTTATTTTTGTAAAAAAAAATATATTTTGTCGTAAAACTATGACACCCTGGTCTTACAGAAAAAAATATGAAGCTGGTAATCGAAGTATTTACAGATTTATAGACGTTTTGACAAACCGTAATTTCCATTTCCTTACCCGCCGTGTCGTATTACCCTGTGTCCACTGAAGCTTCTTCTTAGTCATATCGTCCAGCCCCGCGAAAGCTCAACAATGGTGATGTCTATCGCGAGAGGCACCCTTGAACAACCCTCACCCAGAAAAATAGCAGTTTTCGGTTTTGTTCTTAAGATGCTAGAGGATATCATGTGTTGTGTCGTCAAATGACGACGCCAGGGCGGAAAGGGTTAACCGTGCGTGTGCGTCTTTTGTTGAGCATGCCAATTAATCTTGGCGAGCCTTCTTCCGCTTACACGCTTATTTTCTCGCACACCTGACTTGTTTCTGCCAGCGCCTATTCACCCATTTCTCGATCCAACGGGTCACCCAAATCACGGTTTAGAGCAACTACTGAGTAACAAGGGCGGCCGAAGAACTGCCTATTTTTGCGGGTTTTTTTCCGAATGCGTAAAACGTAAAAGTTCGCAAGTCGGAAATAAAACAAAGAACAGTATTCGTGAAGTATATTTACGTTCTATTCTGATTGGCATACGAATGGTATAGTGTCTCGCAGCGTTGGAGGTCTCAACTAAAAAATGAGTCTAAGGGCAGGCATGTATTAACGTAATCCTTTTTCTTCTCCCATAAGCTTCATAGGCTGGAAAACATTGCGATAGACTCGTTTGTACAATGTTTACAGTAAGAAGTCCCGTCGAAAAGGAGAGAGCGGTAACATCTGTTTGAATGCATGCGAATGTATGTATAATACTGCATTCAATGCTCTAACTTCATCTAAGTGCCGATTGCTTCAATACTCTCACATACATCGGGCAAAAAAGCTGCTGTGCGCGACTTTTCAAAATCTTTCAGAAAGTTATTTCATCAGCGCAACCGAAATAGGCGTCCTCATAGAACGCCTTTTTTCCTTATCCCCTGAAAATAACTTTATTTTCAAGCGTTGTGAAATTCGCAAATACTCTGCCGAACTCATTTCGTTCAGTGCCTGCCGAAGCGACTGTTAAGTGTTTCACATAGATCGCCAGTGAAATGTTTCGTTCAGTGTATTACAATTCCCAGCGCTGCAGATCGTGCAGTCGGGAACCGATGACGGAAAACGCGGCAGTTGTATGCGTACCAAGTTCTGCGTTTAGGAATAACTTAGAGACACACTCTTGCATAAAATATTTCCCAGAAAAAAAACGAATTTATCCATAATTTCTAGGCGATACAAAAAACAAAGCGAGTAGCACATGAGTACGCGTTCCTATGTAACAGACTACAATCAGTTTTGCCATCGTCGACTTGTCAAAGTGAAGCACTTGCGTTCGATGTCTTCATCGTGGCGTACGCGATGTGCGCTGGGCAGGGAACAATAGTTGGTCTGAGCGTACGTAAAGAGATGATGGTGATAGAAAGGCAGGGGCCAATGAGTAGAGTAAACAGTGGGACGACAGTGTAGCCTCCAGGTGCGGTCCATGATCGCCCTTTCTCAAGAATTAAGATTGTGTGTTGTGAGGAACGTATTTGGGAAGAGTGCGTGTCATCTGCATGTGAATGTAATGGTATTCCACTTAGCATATGCCTTCGAAGCCGCAACCAACCTAAGTTCGTGTCAGCTAGGCGATTTCAGTTTGCTTGAAACTTCGAAAGGCTCATGTTGTCCCGGCTTACGCACAAAGGGGTAGTGGAAGAGGAATCACTAAAATCAATGAAATCATTTTGTCGAGCCCCTCTGGCCAGTTCCTGCTATTGAAAGGGTAGCTCTGAAGAATCTCAACAATCGGTGTGTTTTTTTTTCTTAATATTTTGCCTGTACCCAAACTTCTTCGTTACTGCCGCAGATTTCCGTGACATCTTGGTGGCGTGGCTGGAGTAAACCACCCTGAATAAATACAACAGATTCCACGCGTATTGGTTAACGCGCAAACACAATTGCGCTCAATCCGCTTCTCGCGTTAGAGACGCATTGTGCGACGGACAGTGAACCGAATTCATCGTTTGTGGCTGCACTGTTCACTTTAACTTTTGAGACAAATTATTTGACTTTATGAGGAAAAGTGCAGTCTGAGCCCATTTGCAATGCGCTAAGAAAGATAAATTCGGCCACCTCCCCTATTGAGATGCGATAAAAAACCAACGGAGCTGATCTTGGCTTTTCTTAAATCTGCCCCTCTTTAAAGAGCAAGATCGTTAAAAAGCTGAAGCTTTCTTCGCTTAACATAAGGTAAAACAAAATTCACAATCCACCCTCCTAGAGTCCAAAATACAAACTGCCAAAAGTTCGAAGCCAAAGACCACTTCAACTCAGCCAAAGTCCAAAGCCAACGTCCGCGCTACGAATACCAAAGGGAAATGACGTGCCAACCCCGAATACGATCACAGCGCAATCGGATAGACGCCGTTTTCAAAACGCGAGGAACCAAGGATCGATTCTGATCGCGGGAAGCGTTTTTTTTTTTTTTCTAGAGGAGGCGCCTCCCACACGCTGCTCGTGGGCTCCTTGCCTCCTCGCCACTTTCATTCACTCGCTAGCTTCCCCTTCACTTCGCCGAGCAGATTTTCTCTTAACATCCACTTCGCCGAGGGAAGCTTCTCCGCTGCTAACCGATTTCCTGTCACGCGCACTAACCGTAACGACTTGCAACAAGCTTTCCCTGTAATAACCCACCGTGGTGTTCGCTGTCGCTGAGCCATCTTATACCGTAATGACTGCATAGAAGTTTGCACCGTGTCTTTATACTAGCTCTGACCTCAAAGTTCTGATTTTCGCCCATTTCATAGTTGATATGCAAACCTTTAAATGTTGTAACCCGATGACCATCTGACGACGCATCGCCATATATTGCCGTCGTCAGCACATCGGCAGGCAGCACAGTCAGAGTATCGTTAAAAAATCAGCAATAAAGAGACAGAAACGTGGCCTATCCAAGGCTTTATTCTCGTATTTAATTATGCAACAGTAATCACTTCATTGTGCTCCTCAAAAGCAGACCTTGATTCGTATCCAGGAGGAAGTCAATGAGAACAATGCTCCAATTAACGTACGTACAGACACATCCCTTCCTGAGAAGGACGGTCGGGAATATATCGTATTTCTGTGATAAAAAAATGTTTTACACTGTCGCATATGCAGTATCCGTGGACGCGACGTTCGGTGCGCGAATTATCCATCTCGGCACTAGGTGTCGTCTTGCGAACTCGAGCAGACGAGTTCCAGAGGAGGTCGAGGAATCAGCTAATAAGACGACAGAACATGCCTACCCTGAGAGCTTTGACTTCTCGTATTTCAATGGGTGATGTAACAATAATCGATTTACATCTGTGCTCCTGCGGATGTGACAGCAGACCTGCTGGATCTTATGGCCGAGTGGATGGAAGGTCGAATGCGGCAGAACAATTCCGGATTCATTGAATACGCGTACAGACGACAGAACCATGCCGGTAACCCGGTACTGCCGCTCGGGATATAGGATTCTGCATTTATAAAAATGTGGTTGTTACACTGTCGCATATGCGTATCACGCGGAAACTGTCCACGCATCTGCGCGTGCATGATTTGCTTGGCGAGCGAGTCTGCTGCGGTCACTGAAAGGTGTCGGCTTCTTTCGAACGCGCATGACGCAGCGAAGTCTTCAGAAGTGTAGGTCATAAAGAAATACGAGCTTTCTGAAGACGAACTAGCGGTAGACCTGCCGGTAACAACACACAGTGAAGCCAACAAAGCACTGGCAGCATTCTTCGCTTTTGTCAAGGCACAGTCCTGCTCCCGCATCGAGTGTGTCACTGTGCTATCTTACGGATAACGATAACTAATGTCATAACCACTCTTCATGTTAAAAAGAAAGATTAAGACCCTGGTATAACGTACTCTTTTGTTCTAAGGTTGCTTCTCCGCAAGAAGACCCTGTGTGCAGGGGTGCACCCTTTACAGGCCGCTTGCTTCGTTGTACTGGCTTCACTTCCGTGATGGATATGACGTCAGCGAAATCTTTATGTATCCTGGAATTCGTGCTGAAAGAAAACTGCACCAATGCATGAAAACAACTGTTTGCGGTCTTTGGCAATCTCAGAGTAGCTCTATTTGCGGTGCAAGTTGCGGATGCGGTGGAGTTGCGGAGAGGACAAAAGAGAAAAAGAGAGATGTAGGAAGAGGATAATAATACTTAATCAACGTCCGCTGTTTTATCACTAGTCCGGCGCAAGCATAGCCGTATAGACTTGTGTGAGATGTCAGTTGCGAGTGAGGTGCACCGTGCTGACGGCCAGTCACAGAAACACTGAACTTGTTAGTGACACGTTACGCCCATTGTAGCACGTTTAGCCGGATACGTACAAAAAGGACCATATAGCAAGAGAGACACAGGCAGTTAATGTTTACGCATCTGAATGAGAGCACTCCGAGAGCTGGGATCTAACAAAAAATCATGCTGGTAAGGTAGTATCTAGGTTTCATCGAACGAAGTGCTGTCGTGCAAGTAGCGCGCCCCTAAAACATTGCTTAGTACTACTGGCCTAAGGTCTGTGTCCCATAAAAACCCTGGCCGCCTGGGAAACAAAAGACAACGGTTGTGAACAGGGATGCTATCTGTTCACCGCTGCTGTTCCCCGGTGCAGGCCTCACGTGAGAGTAAAACTTCGCAGCAGAGCCCACGTCGTCGTCAAAGAGAGAGAATAAAACTTTATTTAGTTGCCAACTGGAGTTCCTAGGCTCCGGCCAAAACCCCTGGGCTCTGGCAGCGTTTTCGGGCAAAGAGACTAAAGTTGCAGAGGAAACCTACGTTTAGGTGTTAAAACGTGAGACTCAAACGCGTTACTCCGGCGCCGTAGAGGTACTTCGAAATGGAGCTGCTGCATTCACCGTCCATGCTCGATACGCCTGAGGGCCAGTAGAGACAACGAGATTAACAGCAACGTTCCTATGCGCCACTGTGCAAGAGAAAACGATGACTCATCGGCGCGAGTGCCGACCGGAGGAACCCGACTGCGCATGCGCGAAACGGGCTGTAATCAAGTATACTTTATTTATTCTTCTCCATGCTATAATTCCCGTCGAGCCTACCGGCGCGCCTCCTCCTTTCCACACTTAGCTCCATGCACTAAATACCCTACGTTAGGGAGTCGTCACTGTCTGTAAACGTCAACAAAAGTCAGTTCCGCTACGCCCGATTCGGCTACGCCCATCGGCGCTCGCTTCGTCATCGTTTCCGGTTAGTGGCAATGAATGTCTTCCCGCGGCCGCTTGATTGGCACGGGTGAAGACCACGGCAGCTGCGGACTCCTAGCGCCTACGGAAAATCGTTAAAAAGCATGGGACAAGAGTGCGTCCTTGCGGAACTTCCCCGCCCTTTAACAGGCTTCGCTTCGCGAGTGCAGCGTTACCCCCGTCGTTGAAGGCCACCGCGCATGCGTCGTGGTGCAGGTTCGCCTGCTGCTGTTCCTGCGAGCGCCCATGCACGTGGTCCCGCTGGTGGTGCTGCCGGTGATCATGGTGCTGCTCAGCTACTGCTTCCTGTCCAAGAGCGAGGTGCCCGTCAACAAGCTGGGCGTCTTCACGCCCGACTTCTACCCGGAGTCGAACGTCGTTCAGGCATACCGCACGGGCGCTCTGCAAGGTGACCTGTCTGCTCTGCTTCTGTGCCCGGTGTAGCAATGCAAAGATTACAATGCTTGCCGTCTGCCGTTCTGATAGCCAAGCCTTTTGGTTTAATCATCGAGAAAGGTCATCATCAATCAAATCATTTCACTGTCTTCTTGTATTTGTTGCTAAGTAGATTTGTTGGGCCATAATGGTACAACCACTCAAACTGACGGGACAACTAGAGGGAGGCAACAACACGAGCGCTGAGTTGTCTCCCTCCATTTTCATCCTCAGATTCGCGCTGTCGTACCATTACGACTCTGTGCCAACCGGCCCAGTTCTCGACCCTTTTGACCTTCAGCTAGCATTTGACGACATTCCACGACCTGCTTTTCAAAACGGCGTCTCGTCTCTCTCTTTCGTCATCGCGGGGCGAGCAGAGGCGCTGGTGAAGCTTTATGAGGAGTCCATGGCCAAGCAGAACATGACCGTCCTGTGGAACAACGGCGTCGTCACGCTGGACAACGTCGTGGCGGACACTTACTACGCCCAGGTTCCCGAGAACCTCGGCGGAGAGTACAAGGTAATCCCAAAGGTATACCAACACAAATACGGTTCCTGCTGAGCCTTGGGTGTGCGCGGGTGTTCCGCCGTACCGTCCGATGGCGAAGCAGCGAAGCGAGCATGCCATGCCGGGCGCCCCTGTTTCAGAAACCTGCAGGCCACCCCTCCCTTCTGGCGCAGTACACGAGCCCGCTGACGATGCTGTTCAACGACTCGCACGTGCACACGCTGCCAATCCTGCAGTCGGCGACGTTCAACGCACTGTACGCGGCGCTCGAGCGCAACGCGGCCGTGCTGGACGAGCGGAGGCTGCGCGTGTCGGCCTTCCCGTGGCCGCAGCGGGGCGCCGAGAAGGTCTTCGACGCCCAGCTCTACACCTGGACCATGATGATGAGCGTCGTGCTCGCCTACATGCCCTCGCTCATCGCCGTCGAAGTGGTCGAGGACCGACAGGTGCGCGCAATCGTTCCGCCGACCGTTGCGAGTTGCCATCGATTTATTAAACGGTCTGTGAACCATTACAGTGCAAGTGGTTACAGGTTATACCCGCCGCGGTGGCTCCGTGACTGCGCCGCTGAGCACACAGCTGCTAGTGCCGACTCACACTGTTTTGTCATAGACGTGAAATTTACAAATGTCATTTGTCCGAGGATTCCGCTGCACGTAAAACAAATCTGTAGCAATTCATTAAACCGCGTCTTGCTCATATTATGATAAACGTCACGCACACGGTCCTTCACGATTAGTGCAATACATTGCCCGAGACAGCCTCCAACTTGCAATGTGTTGGCTTCGAACGTCTCACGGTGCGACTCGTTCCAAGCAACTTATCCATGTTCCCCAACCAGCGTAGCTTTAAGCCACTCCAAGAGACGTAAAAGGACGCATTCACAGAACTCGTAGGTGGCAATAAAAAAAATGCAAATTTTCTTTCTTTGTTCGTTTGCCATGCACGTTCGTTTTTGTCTGCATCGCTTCTCGTTCTAGGCATCTTCGATTTGCCATTTTTGGACTACTGCCCGGGAACTGCTCAAGAGGAGCTGCGTATACTCCTTGCCCATAAAACTAAGCAGTCCTGAACTGCCCGCGAACTGCTCTGGACTGACAAATAATAAAGACCGCTTACTTGCTAGCCCAGATAAATGCTGGGCAGTTCTTTAGCAGTCAAGGAGTACTGCTTTTGCAATAGTTCTATAAGCAAAGATGATACGCAGCTGCTCTGGAGCAGTACTGGGTAGTTCCTAAGCAGCCCAGAACTGCTCCAGAGCAGCTCTCTTTGCCCATGGAACTTGTATTGCAAAAGCAGTCCTGGACTGCCAAAGAACTGCCCAGTACTGCTCCAGACTGCTTTTGCAATAGAAGTTCCATGGGCAAAGAGGATACGCAGCTGCTCCGGAGCAGTACTGGGCAGTTCCTTGGCAGTCCAGGACTGCTTTTGCAATAGAATTCCAGTGGGCAAAGAGAGCTGCTCTGGAGCAGTTCTGGGCAGTAGTCCAAGATTGGCAAGTGGATGAGAGACCGTCATTCTGTGCGCTGCGCATGTGGTCAACGCGCAGAACAAGGTGAAGAACCAGCTGCGCGTCTCCGGCCTCCTGTTCACGGGCTACTGGCTGACGGTGCTGCTGAGCCACGCGGTGCTGTACCTGAGCACGGTGCTGCTGACGCTGCTGGCGCTGGTAGCGCTCGAGGTTCCCTTCATCACGGAGCCCGTGGCGCTGCTCGCCATCGTGTCGCTCTTCCTGCTCTACGTGCCGGCCTCACTCATCGTCTGCTACGTGCTCACACACCTCTTCAACAAGCACGAGACCTCCAAGGGAGTCCTGCCCTTCCTCGCCCTGCTGGTGAGTGCTCTGCTCGCCTCTAAAAGGGGCCCTGTAACGCCCTTTTTAAACACGCTCAACGCGTAGCCAACAGGCGCGTCCAGTTGCTCAAGGTCGGAAAGAATTTAAGCCAAGTGTGACTGTGCAGCGCATTACAGCGCGAAGTTATACGAAGACTAAGAGAGAACACGGGACTATCAACTTCTTTATTTGACGGGTAACGCACGTACAGTCTTTGTAAAAATTTTCTAGGCTAAGCCAGGGATGCACGGGCCGCAAAAATTTCGATGTACAAGCTTACTTACAGGGCGAGGCTGAAATGGCTCATGCCGGAAAGCTAGAAAAAACACCTTTCTTACTGTCATAAAATAGTTTGGACACATTTAAGAGCAAAGCTTATTCTTTGAATTCTTCATGGCTGAGAAGGCTTGGATTGACCTAGAAAATTTTGGCAAGGGGTGTACATTTACCTCGTAAATACGCGCAGGCGTAGAAGGAAACATGGCTATCTTCTGCAGCAAATGTTGCTGCTGTACTGTAAAAATGTCAAAAGTTGGGACAGTTGTAACTGGGCTAGTTGGAAGGACGCTTGTGTCATTTGTGGTTCTCTCGTCCTCTCCGTGTTTGCACTGTTCTTTTCATGAGGAATACTGCTCTACACCCAACAGAAAAAAAAATTGCTCAAAAATTTCTTCCCCTTTCCCGGCCTGGGCCTTGTTTGCGCTCTTGAGTGACGTCACTCAAACTATCTCGCGGCATTGGCCAACTTTCTTTCAATTGCAGCAATAAATGCATTCCATGACTACTTCAAAGAGAATCGCAACAACAGCAAATCAGAAGCCTGAAGGCATATATCTGACGAGCAAATCACGCAATGCCGCTCTGGACTGGCGGTATAGCTTTGGCAGTACTTTAAGGCACGGAGGAAAGGGTGGAAGAGTTTATCAGCAGAGTTGCAGGGTCCCTTTAACTTTCCCCGACTATGTAGACGTGTTCTAAAGACTGTTTGCTTCTTTCTCGGTGCTTCAAGAACGGGTCGCAACTGAATGAGTTTCGTTCTCCCAAAAACCGCTTAAAAGAAGAGGAGACTAATTCGCTCCAGATGCCAATCCTGACGAACAACTGGTTTGTAACTTTTGAAGGTCTCGTGCGGTTGGAGCACACTGGGTTTTGTGCACAGTTCGACGCTCGCTCGCGTACCCTAGCACGTTTACAATACATCAAACGAGTGGTGCTGCCGTTTGAATGTTAATAGAACCATTTTGCACCCAGTTGTCAATGTTAGTGCTATAAAGTGCAAGTGTGCTCACAAAAATAGCAAGAAATCAGCTCGTGTTGGCCGCGGGACGTCTAGAGTAAGTACGTGACGAACTGGTGGGAGCGTTCATTTTCCCCCCGTTTCGTTCGACATAAACTGAGGCATAATAAAGAAGGGCTCTTGTTATCAGGTCCCTTGAACCAACCGGGTGAAGCCTAAAACTCGGTAGAGCCCTGTGACAAAAAAAGTATGCAGGTACACAGAAAAAAAAAAATGCTTCCTGAAGCGCATACTAATAATACAGTCAAAACTAGATCTAACGAAACCAGATGTTACGAATTACCCCATTTTTTGAACAAATTCGGATTCTCCCGCAGCTGACTATACGGCTCATAGCTTTAATGTACTCGAACTAACGAAATAGATTCAGCACGATTCCCGATCTAACGAAATATTTCGGGAAACAGGCATTAAAAAGATCAATTTCAAATGTTTTCGTCAGAACGTCCCGAAGTCACAAGAAACAAAACAAAAAGAACGAGGCCTGTAGTTCAGTTTTTACGGAACTCTACCAGATAACCTCAGCAGTAGCGTGACCGCAGACCCCGGCATCCCGGCTAGCACGCTTTCCACAATCTTGAAGGGAAAGTGCGCCATCATTCATGCTACTTCGTCTTGAATTGCGTCGAAGAAAAAGAACCTCAATTTCACCCCGCACGAGAACTTGAAGGAATCCCTGTTCACGTGGTTGAAGGATATGAGATCCAAGAACGTTCCGCTAAGCGGGGAAGTGAGCTGTATTTCGCGCGTCTGTGTTCCGCTCGGGTGCGCGTCTGCGTACCCGAGCGGGAGACGGGTGTGCAACGCGCGCTTTTCCGATCATGTGTTTCGCCCTTCAATAAAATGATGAGTCTTCCATAACCAAGCGTTTGAACTTAGCGCCTCTGCTGCCCTCCTCTTCTCTCCCCTTGGTGCCCAGAGCTCCATGTTTCCGGCCGTGCCGGTGACCATTCTGGACATGATGGGCTCCTCGCGCAGCGCCACCGCCCTGCACTACACGCTCTGCCTGCTCGTTCCGTTCTACATACCCAACGGCGGCCTCTACTACATCACCAAGGTGGGTGACATCCGATGAAACAGTCAATCAGTAGATCAACCGAGCAATCAATTAATCAATCAATGCAACGATCGACTAATCGATCGATCATGGTTGATTGCGCAACGAACAAACTTACACAGAATGGAAGCTGTAACGAAGGTGCTTTCCCTCACGCTTTGTCATCGTGCGGTGGTGCACGCTTTACAGGGGGATACATTACACGTCAGCCTGCACCAATTTTTATCCTTAAAATAATTCTCTGAACTAGCCGACTTGTGTGTGCTACTAGGAGAACCGACCCCTTCGTTATTTACACCCATTAGTCGCACTGCGGAGTGAACCGGTTACCTTGTCCTCGCAGACGTCAGTGACCATCGAGACGAGGCTTTCGAACGGGTACGAAGCGGACCGGTGGATGTTCTTCGACTGGGAAAACAACATCCTCATCACCTACATCGCCGTGAGTGGTGGTGCATAGCGCTTGCTTATGCTTACGCTTAGGCAGCGAATGACCACTGTTGTTCTTCCCTGTCCGCCCTGTTCCGGGGGCGATAGTGCGCGATCCACATGGTGGTGTACTACTTCCTGCTGCGGATGGCCGACATCGGCAAGGCCGGCGGCCGGGTGGCCGACGCCTTCTGGATCACGCGGCGCATCATCGACATCACGCCCAACGGGGACCTGCCCGAGAAGGAGGACCCGGACGTCAAGGCCGAGCGGCTGCGCGTCTTCGCAGATGGACATCAGCCTCATGCCCAAGGTGGGTGTGAGGATGACCTCCTGCTGCCGCCACCACGCCGTCTGTTAATTAGCGCTCGGAGGGGGGAGAGAGATACAGAAGAGAGAGAGAGAGAGAGAGAGAGAGAGAGAGAGGAGAGAGAGAGAGAGAGAGAGAGAGAATAATAAAGAAGTAGACAGACCATGACACTTCTTTTTTGCTCTGTCCGTGTCGAGTCTGCCCAACTTGAAGATGTTCAAGAACCCCTACTACGAACTAGCCCAATTGTCGATTCTTGTAGACAGAGAGAGGAGGAGGGAGAGGGAGCGTTAACGAATAGTGAAGAGGTTAGCCATACTAAAGGCCCGGGTTGCTACCTAACGGAAACAAAAGGGATAAAAAACCAACAGGAATGGCACAAACTAAGGCGAATGAAAATTCGAAGGGCATTAACAATACAAGAGAAAACCATTATTTCACAATTCCCCACGCCAATGCGTGGGCCGCAGAAGCAGTGGGTACACCAAACAAAAATCTACAAAACAGACAACAGTAAAGCAGAGACATAAAAGTTAAGAAAGATCGTGGCGCTCTAAGTCTCTCAGAAAACTATTAGAATGAAAAATGTCAGAAGTCAGTGAATTCGTGTCTTCCACAGTATTATAGGGGAAAATTGAAGTAGACTACTTTAGGGTTAGAGGACGTTGTCCCATCCCGCAGCTGTTGTAAAGATCGGGGGAGCTTTTGTTCCTAGCTCAGCGTCAGCATGAGTACGCCGTGGTCAAAGAATAAGCGCGTATAAGGAAGGGCTCAAGTCTGGCTTATCTCGAGACTGTTGCATCGCTGCATCCCTTTAGAAGCCAACGTTGGCGCGCGAAGCGGCTCGTACTAGAGAGCAACGGCAGTGCGTCTTGCAACAACGGCTTATTACATGCGCGTCGTGCCGGCGCGTGTGCCACGCATGCGCACTGGGGCCAGGTGATGGTTGTGCCCACACGCTGTGTCATCGACAATACATCGTGTCGTGTGGGAACCGACTGTGAGGTCCCAGTGCCGCCTACGGAGATGTCTGAAACCTCCGCTGCCGGCTTAATTCGGTCACAAACTACTCTCCTCAGACTTCTAAAGTAGCCCCGGCTTTGCAATTGAATCATGTAACTAAAATTAGATTTCTGTAAGAAAGCTCTAAGAAAAGGCAAGCGTGGCAGGGGGCGGCAGAAATTTAGATGGGGAGATGAGACCAAGAAGTTTGCGGGAATAAATGGGAGAGGTCTTTGCCCTGCAGTGGGCGTAGATATGATGATGATGATGATGATGATGGTGATGATGAAAGCTATTAAAAGACGCATCGCATTCTGCGTCACCGAGAATAACCATGTGTTAAGGATAATTTGCTTTGTCATCGCGTGTATTAGAGCGGGAAGGGGGGGACGAGACACTGAACCCTTTGTGCCGTGTCTCGTGACGTAAAAAAAAAGAACACACGAGGCATTATCAGCGCTACATCATACACCTCGCGTTCGAGCAGAAGCTTTCAAATGCAGCGGCTATGCTCATGAGGTCCGCCCATAAGGACGACAGTGTTCCAGCTTCTCACGGGGTTGCCTCTCTCTCTCTGCGCAGCCACCCGTGGTGTACGTCCACGAGCTCCGCAAGGTGTACGAGGAAGGGGCCAGGTGCCGACCGCGCAACCACGTCAAGATCGCCATCCGCAACCTCTCCCTCGCCATAGACACCGGCGACATCTTCGGCCTGCTCGGACCCAACGGCGCCGGCAAGACGTCCACCATGAAGGTCATCGTGGGCGAGGAGAGCCCGTCCAGCGGAAGGGTGAGTGGGCCTGGACAGCCAGCCAGCTTCCGCTTCCGCTGTACCTTACTTCCGCTTCCGGTGCACCTGATGACCCCGGATCATCTGGCTTTGTAGGCCTGTTGTGCGAGCAAGAGATCTGACGCAACGACTGCCATAATCACGATGTCCATCAAAAATGGGTGCTACCAGTTTCTATCATTGTCCACCCTACTCTCAGCACTACTAGTAGTAATAACGGCAGTAATAGTGGTAGTATTGTAGTAGAAGTAACAGTAGTTGTAGTAGTACTGGTAAAAGTAGTAGTATTAGTAGTAGCGGCAGTAGTAGTGGTAGTAACAGTAGTAGCATAATTGTCGCAGTAGTTAGTAGTGGCAGCGGTAGTAGTAGCACTAGTGGTGGCGGTACAAAAACGGCCGCTTGAATTTCCCGCGCGTGCAGGTGGCCGTGGGCGGCTACGAGATCACGTCCAACCTGTGCCGGGCGTTCAAGATGCTCGGCTACTGTCCCCAGCACGACGCGTTGTGGAACAACCTGACCATCCGCGAGCACCTCAAGCTCTTTGCCTCGCTCAGGGGAATACGCTCCAACGAGATCGAGCCTGTCACCAACTGGTGAGAGAGAAAGCTGACAACCATCCTAACAACCCGCAAGTGGTGGCTGCGCACCACTGGACGCGAATCTGTTTTAATTCTTTGCCGAGTACCGCGACAGGGGAACCAACCCTGTAACGCTCCGCATGTCCACAAAAACGCATAACTGACAAATTTCACAAATTCAATACTTCTGGTACTGTAAACTGAGATAATTTGTCAAAATAAATGTAACAATAAACAGAACATTAGAAATTCAAGAGAAAATAAGAATTAACCAAGGAAATCAAAATGTCTACCTTATACACCGAATAAAACGACCCCGCAAGCATAAACAAAGAGCACGCAAAAAAAAAAAAAGGAAAACGTGGCGTCTGCACCAAAATTCACAAAGATAATTGGGCATAGGAAAAAAATCGATAAGAGAACCGGCGTAGGCACACCTCCGCAATACAAGAAAATTACCTATTTATGCATATATGATTAAAGGGACCCTGCAACACTTTTGATAAACGCTTTCGCTCTTTCCTTTGTCTCTGGAAGCACTGCGAAAGCTACAGTTATCGCCAGCACGGAGCGGCACTGTGAGATTTGCTCTTCGCTGCAGCAGATACACGTTCCGTTTCTGCTTTGTTTTTGTGGCTTTTTTAAATTCGCTATCGAAAAGCGTTCATTGCTGCAAATGAAGGAAAACCGGCCAACAGCCGCTACATGTCCTTAGTGACGTAATTCGGGCCGTCAAAGAACGTCAAGACCGGGAAAGAGACAAAAATCTTTTGAGCGAGTTTCCAAGTTATCTGATGAGCACAAAGCAGTGATTTATGGCTGAAGTACTTTGCGATCCCCTAATCTAAGTACTGGGTGCGTTGGGTGACTACGTTCTGCAAGCATTTAAGATTTCAAAAAAAAGTTGAGAAAAGTGTTGCAGGGTCCCTTTAATTAAGAATTGACTGATTATCTCCGCATTGAAAATCCGTGAAGCTAGTTCGTATGAGATTCGATACTTTACCATTTGGCGTGTCTCAATCACGGCGCTTAATGTTTCGGTGCTTCAAGGTACAGCGCAGATATAGTGCGGTCACATTTTCACCACCCTCATTGCATAGTTGTACAGTGGCAATTCCTCGCCGCAGGTTAATGGACAAGCTGAACATTCGAGAGCACGCCGACAAACGGGCTAAGCAGCTGTCGGGAGGCACAAAGCGAAAGGTACGTGCTCAGTGCTTTGTTGGATCACAAATGAAAAAAGAAAAAAATAAATACCCGTAAAGTGTTCGTTGAATGCGCGGGTGTTTGTTTTAATACCCCCAGCCAGATGTGATGCTTGAAGCCAAAACGTTTATCCTGAACCGCTACGACCTGAGGCTAGCCGCTTACTTGTATAAATACTCAAACCGAACTGAACTGCACCTGCATCGAGGTGCTGCGATTTTTAATTAAGGAAAGCACAGTGGGCTCCCGTAAGCTAGGAATAGCTTGACGAGAAGTCCCCTCAGCTTGAACGACCGCGGAGTCAGTTGTTTAGATTTAGACTCCTCAGTAAAAAGTACTCTAGCTAGACGGAACTACTCATAAAGGAAAACATTTTCCAGGGGCGGTGTTCTCGTGTTTGTCCGTTTTGAAAACGTCCGTTTTGCGTCCGTTTTATTGGGAGGTACTTCCAGTTGTAGGCGGGCTTTTGGTTGACTTTTTTGCGTAGCTGTTCTTGCACACACATATAAAACGACTAAACCTATTTTAAACTATCTTTTATGTGATTTTTGTTGCGCCAGCGAATCAACAAGGTCACGAAAAATCGTCTGCTTAAAATCGTCTGCTCCGAGAAGCCGCGCCTTATAGATCCGTTGTGCTTGCATGTCGTCACATCCGGGTGTTCGCTTTTAGCCAATCAGGGCTTGCCCAAAACGGACCCAAGACGGACACAACACGAGAATACCGCTCCACGTTCTGTTTTACGCATACGGTGCACTACGGAACTAGGGAGCATATCCCCTCGAGTGGAGAGCAGGGATCTATTTTCGGCGTTTTGTCAGATAAGCCGAAGCACGTGCAAGGAACGCGTTCCGAAACGCCTTGTGCGAGATGTTATAGCTTTCAGACGTCGAGTACGCCTTTCTGTGGCCTCGACGGAGGGAAGCTTGGAAATGGATCCTGTTTCGCTTTACTCTGTTCCAACAGAAGCCGCGCTAAGCGGTTCTAGATTATGCGCATGCGCGGGTATCGTTTGGCTTAGCGGCCACATGGATGCAATTGACTTTGCTAGCGCGTCTTATACAGTGAAACCCGGGTGCAACTTTGCTAACGTGCCTTGAAACCTCGTTAAACCGTACCTAACGTGGACGCGAAGTGAGTACGTACGAACCGGCACATACGGTTTATCCGAATATATTAGGTTAAAGGGGAACCGAGCCAAGAATTCGGCTTAATTACGTATAAAAAGAAACGGCGGCTTATGCGCGTACGGTTTAACGAGATTCCACTGTACTTTATAACTTACATTAAACTCAGTCTTGCTTTACTGGGAGTGTATAATGGTCTCTACTTAGGTGCACTGACCTCATACAATTCTCCTTCTTAACGAATTGTCGGGTCCAACGAAGCTCATTTCTGTCCCCCAAAATTTCAAACCTGCGGAGACACCGCACGGACAGAAGGGAGCGCTTCGTCCGAGTACACTTTCATCGTTCGGCTCTGTGCGATGTCTTGTAGTTGGCAGTAGTAGCAGTAGCGTCCTTCTCACGGGTCCTCCTCCCCCTCCTCCTCCGCAGCTGAGCTACGCCATCAGCATGCTGGGCAAGCCGCGCATCGTGCTGCTGGACGAGCCTTCGACCGGCATGGACCCGCAGTCGAAGCGCTTCCTCTGGGACACCATCTGCTCCACCTTCCCGCAGGGGGGAGACAGGGGCGCGCTGCTCACCACGCACTCCATGGAGGAGGCGGACGCCCTCTGCACCAAAGTGGGCATCATGGTGCGCGGGGCGCTCAGGTACGCCATTATTACACGCAGCACGCGGCCATCGATCGGACCACTCTACATGTATATATAGGCCCGTTGTTTCGACTTCTTCTGCAGTGGAGGAGATCGATGCTAGAAATCACCACTCAATTTCGTATAATTACTCGCATTTCCCGCTTTACGCAGTCACCTCCCATTTAACACCTCGTGTAGAACTTGCTTCTGCCTTCCTATCGCAATGTACGGGTGCCGTCATAAGTAATTGGAACTAGGATTTCTGAATATCACAACATATTTGTCTTACTGGCTTTATGACAGCCATTTGCTGTCTAAAGAAAGCTTTTTCTATTAACGGGGACTACTTTTAACACACACCAATGCAATCCGGCAGTTCCGGAAGCTGAAATGCCTGTGAAGTTACGAAACCCACGTCCCAGAAATATTTAAAGGCACCTGTACATTACGCCTGAAAAAACAAAGCACTAACGCACGAAAAACGGGGGAAATAGAGACAAACGCAGCGCAGCCTCACAATGGCGTTTTATTGTAAAAGAAAGAAAAACCGCGCATGCCCAGTGAGGTCAACTACAGAAACAGGCAGTGCGCAGGCCTGCGTCCTGTCAAATCATGTTCTGCAATAAAACAGACTTCCCTTTTGTGCAACGTCACTGATGGTTGGCTGACACTTATCCACTGTACTGTCGCGTAGCCAACGACGACGCAGGTTCTCGGAGAAAAAAAGTTTAATGGAGCGAACTTCTGCTCCTCAATAAAGAAAACAAAACCGTCGAGCAAGCATCACCAACGTGACATGCACAGATGAGCGTCGTCGAAACGAATGCCGCGTTGTTTGGCTTGCGATCATTTATCCTTCGATGTTAATCCTTCCAGAACCATCGAATCGGATCTAGAACGTTGGTGATCAAAGACGAACATTCCATTCTTGTGACGGCAGGTGATACTCTTCCTATCAAACCAGATAGCCTGCGTGGCATACAAAAGAA
Organism: Haemaphysalis longicornis; assembly: GCA_013339765.2. NCBI lineage: Eukaryota > Metazoa > Arthropoda > Arachnida > Ixodida > Ixodidae > Haemaphysalis > Haemaphysalis longicornis. Next base: position 1,166,127 of record CM023453.1, read on the forward strand.
AGATACGGAAACGCGAGCTTCGCTTCTTAGGTAATACAGCTGGGTGCGGCCAGACGCAGGCAACAGACAGACAGACGGACAGACAGACAAACATACAAACAAAACATCATCGTCATCATCATCATTACCAGCCTATCTACGGCCACTGCAGGGCAAAGGCCTCTCCCATTAATCGCCAACTACCCCGGTCCTGTGCTAACTGCGACCAATTTATCCCGGCAAACTTCTTTATCTCATCTGCCCATCTAACTTTCTGCCGCCCCCTGCCATGCTTGCCTTCTCTAAGGATCCACAACGGTTATCTTGCCTTCGCATTACATGCCCTGCCCACGTCCATTTCTTCTTCTTAATTTCTACTAATATGTCCTTAACACGCCTTTGTTCCCTGATCCACTCCGCTCTTTTCATGTCGCTTAATGTTACACCTATCATCTTCCTTTCCATTGCTCGCTGAGTCGTTCTCAAATTAAGTTGTACCCTCTTAGTGAGCCTCCAAGTTTCTGCCCCGTAGGTGAGCACCGGTCAGATGCAGCTGTCATACACTTTCTTCTTCAGGGAAAATGGTAGGCTGCCATTCATTATCTGAGAATGTCTGCCGTAAATGCCTTCCGAATGAACTCCACCCCATTCTTATCCTTCTAATTATCTCTGCCTCATGGTTGGGATCCGGGGTCACAACTTGGCCTAAGTAGATATATTCGCTTACCACTTCCACGGCCTCGCCACATATCTCGAACTTCTGTGCTGTCCTGAGGTTATGGATCATTACTTTGGTTTTCTGCATATTAATTTTCGGGCCCACGGTTCTACTCTGTTTGTCCAGTGCGGTAAGCATGCTTTGCAATTCCTCCCCGAGTTACTTAACAAGGCAACTTCATCAGCAAATCTGAGGTTAGTGAGGTATTCTCCATTAACCCTCACTCCCACCTGTTCCCAATCCAATGTTCTGAATACTTCTTGCAAGCATGCTGTGATTAACATCGGAGAGATTGTGTCTCCTTGTCTGACGCCCTTCCTTATAGGTGCATACAAACATACAAACAAACAAACAAGCAAACATAAAACAAACATGCAAACAAACATTCAAACAAACATACAAACAAACAAGCAAACAGTATCTACAAATGGAGAACGTCTCTGACACGTCTCTTCTGCTCTCGGACCTCTCCTTTCGGCGCCGGCGCATGCAGGTGCCTGGGCTCCACGCAGCACCTGAAGAACAAGTACGGCGCGGGCTACACGCTCGACATCAAGATGCAGCGGCAGGACGGCGCCTGGTTGAAGAACCTGAACGATCTGAAGGTGTACGTCAAGCGCGTCTTCCCGTCGGCCACGCTGCGGGAGGGCTTCCAGGACAGGCTCACCTACGACATCCCGCAGGCCGGGGTCACGTCGCTCGCAAACGTCTTCGTCGCCATGGACGAAGGTCAGTGACCCCCCTGACTCCGACCACCGTCACCACCATGCGTAAAGCACATCTAGCGGCGTTATATCCTTCTCGTGCACCTATTAAGGGTGGGGGGGATCCGAAAGAGACCACAGTGCACGACGGCGCCCCATAAAGATTCTGTCGATGATGGCCCAGTTGTTGCGTTACATTGCATAACCTTGCAACTTAAAGCTGCATGGTAGGGAAGCTATAAAAATAAAGACGTGGCTATACAGTTGAACCTCGTTACAACGAACACTGAGATAGCGAATTATCGGCTATAGCGAACTAAATACTGACTTTGGTTGGTCGCGCTTTACTTCAGTGACACTTATTCTTTTAAAACAAAACTGAAACCGTGAGAGCCGCGCGATATCGAATATAACGAAAAATTATTTGACCTGGAGGCGGAGAAGCTACTTGGAAAACAACCCCGTAGTCCTAAACTGCAGAAGCATGAAGGCCCTTTTGTTCGTGGACACTGTGGAAAACTTCATCCTGCTCAGTGTTCTGAGTATCCACCAGACGAGGATCACATCCTTCGTCAAATAAATAAGGACGCAGTCCCGTTTTTCTCAAGTGAACTCTGTTCTGGTGTAATTTCACGTACTAGCGTTGCGGTTCACTGAGCTCGAAATGCAACAAGGAGAAAGGTTAAGAGTACCTTGTGTAAAGTGGGTTCGAAGCCTCAAAAAAATGCACTCTTGTATCAAGTATTTTTGCGCGAGCCAGATTGTCGATTCGTTACAGCAGATTTTCGCCTCTACTGTTACAACCAGTATCGGTTATAACGAACTAATTTGCTGTCCTAATGCTACTTTGTTATAACGAGGTTCGGCTGTAGATGCGATAGCAAAGCGGTGTACACACTAAACTTTCTTACACCCTTTTTGGCCGAAAAGGGTGTAAGAATGACGAACAGATTTAAAAGCTATTTTGGCGAAAAAAAAGTGTGCGGATGAAAAAAGGCTGTTCGTGTGAACGCCCTAAAAAAGGGTGTGTGGTTGTTCAACACCCTAAAATAAGGGTGTGGCCAAGGCAGCAGCTACGCGTGGAAATGTGAATCGGCGGAGCGCGCAACATTGAACCCAAATAGTCAATGCGTACATGTTACACTTGGAACACAAATGAATTGATCTAGAAAATCAACGGGATACAAGCGATACAGGGAGTGCATACTTACTTAGTAATACATGTGCTCTTCTTGCTTTTATATCCATCAAAGGAAAGCCCCCCGACCGAGTCGGTGGGCTTGTCGCAAAAAACATATTTTAGCGCTAATTTTAGAACTATGGATTTTACTATGAGAATATACAAATCAACACACGAATTTGCAAAAACTTCTTAATCACGAGGTAGTTTTTATGTTCTATAACTTATAAAAGTTTTATTAAATACCAAATAAATCTTCCCCGCCACCTCAACGCCCTTCAAAAAGGGTGTTCATTATTTCAACACCCTTTTTCCCAGAAGGGCGTAAAGCTACAAAATTAGGGTGTTCGGAACTAAAAAAAGGGGCGTAAAGCAAAAGGGTGTAAGAAAAAGGGTGTAAGAAAAGACCGCCACATAAGAAAAAAACTGAAGAGACCTCCGACTTTGGAGGCATCTTGGGCCTGTTTACCCGAGTGGACTAAACATTTTTTACAAGTGGGGATGTTTTGTACCTCACGATGTTTAAAGCAATATGAATTGGCATAATTTATTACCAGTGAAGCTGTTTAAGCTTGGGCTAGTTTCGGTGGCGTTAGCAAAAAAATACAAAAAAAGAACTGCGGCACCTGTAAAGGGTGCACCACCGCAGATAGGGTATTATAACAGTGAAGTCGGCTTTCGAGCTTGTTAGAGTGTGAGCACAAGGGCCGTATGCGTATGCGCACCTCTTATTGTACAATTTTAAAGGTACTAGTCTTTTTTGGATTCTAAAAGGCAAAATAACTGGCGCAGCTTGTAATAGTAGTGCAAGGCTGGAAAAACAGCATAGCTGGTGGTCGACCTAGCTTGTTTCCCCCCTTGGATCCCCTGGAAGGTATGGGGAGGGGGGGGGGACACACACCCACACTGGAACAGCCTTGTAAAATCCAGTTAAACTTGGCCTCACCCCAGCGGTCATCCTAGCTTAGCAAGAACATTACAAAGCTTAGCCAACATAACAAAACTTAGCAACACCGAAAGAAACTAGGTCGACCCCAAGCTCCGCTGTTCTTTTTCTGCATTTGAACACCTATTTCATACCGTTTCAACACCCTACAGAAAGCCAAGCGTATTATAGTCGGTAAACGTTCTTCGCCACAGGTCTATAGTTTTTTTTTTAATTTTGAAGGTTCAAATTGGTGTTTCACGTGTCAAAGCTAAACTTGGGGCATGAGGTGCACCGCATATGGAAACGAGCGATCATTGCATACGAACAATTAGTTTTTTTTGTGTGATTGAAAATTTCTTGCGAATAGAGAAGTATATGAGGGGATGCCTTGTTCTTTACAGTGCCATTATGCATCCATGCATGGCCTTATTCAATGAACAGCTGAACACCTTTTCCACACCCTTTCAACACCCTAAGAAAAACCAAGGGTGTTGAAGTTGATCAACACCTTTTTTTCACACAAAAAGGGTGTAGAGCTAGGAAAAGGGTGTTGAGATTCAAGAAAAAGAGTGTAAAGGCCTCCCAACACCCTTTTTCCAATTATGCTACACCCTTTTTGGCTAAAAGGGTGTAAAAAAGTTGTGTGTATAGTATGCCTAATCGTGTGCGCCTAGCAATCGAGCCGATCATTCGATTCTGCACACCCAGTCACGTACGCTTTCTCCTCCTCTTTCTCTCTCGCAGCCAAAGCCAAGTTCTCCATAGAAGAGTTCAGCTTCAGCCAAACAACGTTAGAACAGGTACGGCAACATTTTCAGTGTCTGAAGTTTTGTTACTGGGATACCTGCACGGGTGCTCCATGGCCGATTTCTTGTCGCGTATATGTTCTCTAGCTCATATGAAAGCCAGCGTTTTATATAGCCCAGTAACCACAAGCAATTTATAAACAAATTGGCGGTAGGAATTTTAATTTAGCACCAAGCTTTATGAAATCGGAAGGGTGGCGGTTCGTGGTATCGAAACTTGGCACCACAATGTGTCACGGTCACGTTACCTGCAAACCTAGCAGCTACTGTATCTGCTAAAACGTTTATTAACTTCTTGAAAACCTTTTGAACTCAAGTATTTGTGCAATTTTAAGTTTTATATGTATTTTTAAACATTATTTTGAAAATTTAAGACACGCCGCCCGCCGCCACTGGGTTGCTTTCAGTGTGGCTAACTGAGCCTCCATGCCCAGAATCAACGGCAGCGTCCACTAAACAGGAGTGAAGGAACTTTGAAGATTCTGCCCTAGTCAGGGGCGTTTCTTCTGCTGAAACATTCGATTTCTGTTTCCAGATACGCCAACGGCAGCTTAAAAAAAAAGAATATGCACCCTGGCAGAATCGAACTGCCAGGGTGCAAGAGCCGCGTGAAGCCAGATTCTACCTATCGTCCATCCCTGCAGATGGCGCCTTCGTTCAAAATAGACTAAATTTCAGGGACCTTAAAATAAACTTGTGAGTTGAAAAAAAAACACATAAAGGAATATGAAAGCCTGCGATGCACACTTTTTTTAGCTGGGGACAAGTTTTTAAATACCGCTTTTCATCTCGCATACACACAAAAGTATGTTGCCGTATGTCAGCCGTATGTCATGGTTGCCATGTCATGGTTGCCAGCATGACTTTCGGGAGGACACGTACGGCTCGTAGATCTGCAAAACCGTTTCTCATTAAGGTGCTTTAAGGGATGCCCTTTCATTTGGCATAGAGAACATATACTCTACAAAAATCGGTTGTCTGTTCCTTTAACTGGTGGTTGCCACAGGCTCCCACTTTTATTTGTTCTTGATGCACTCCGTGTACTTTGTTAGTGCACGCAGAGACACTCACCTGTAGCGTGCTTACGACATCCCTGCAGGTGTTCCTGGGATTCGCGAAAGAACAAGAGCTAGCCCAGGAAGACGACGACGGCCAGATTCAGGCCTGAACAGTGTTCACTCTGCGTGCGCTCTTACTTTTTTTTTTCTGTGTCTGTGCCGCCGTTCATCTTCACACACTGCCTGCGTTTTTGAAGTCGCTCTCTGCCGCTGGTTTCCGCCGACTTGGACGCCTCATCGTGTTTCAAATAAACCATCTCCCATGCCCGATGAACGTTGCGTCTCCTCTGTTTCGTACCCCGTATAGGTACCGTAAAAGCTCGTTAATTCGAAATCGGTTACTTCGAACTTCCGGTTCATACGAACTCACTCCCTAGACCCGGCACAGCTCTGTACGTTTCAATAAGGAAAAACTCCTGATAGTTCGAACGCGTCGGTATCCAGAGCGGCTAATTCGAACTCGGATCCCCTGGTTTCCATCGCTTCTCGCAGAAGATGTCGGCTCAGAGTGATTACAATGTGTTGCAAATTCCATAGCAAACCATATTTACTAGAGATGCAAATCAGTCAAACAAAAACAGTGTGGGACGTGCGCTACGCCCCTGCAACAGCTTATTTCGCTTCTACAGAAGGCACCGCGCCACGGGCGCCAGTGCTCCGGCGCATGCCATTATTATTTACCAAGCATTATTTAGGCAATCACAAACGTGTAGTAGTGGCGGCTAATTCGCGATGACGATTCCAGAGGTGGCTTCTTCGTGTTCTGCGCGCGCAGTGTGGCGCGATTTCAATTCACTCTAGCGCCCACCCGATAATTCGAACTCCGCGTAATTCGAACAATTTTATAAGCCCCTTCGAATTCGAATTAACGAGCTTTTACTGTACAACACTCCGTTTCACCAACCACCGTGTAACGCTGAGAAAGCTGCAGCAGGAATTCGCCAATGAGGAAAGCGGGAGCGACGGCCTCAGCCAACGAGGTCTGCTAATGCGTTGACGACAATGTTCCTGCGGAAGACGCCACGCCGACGGCTTCTGCAGGAGAAAGGAGACAACGCGCCTTCGTAGTATTTCGTTTAGCGCATTGTTGGCTGTGATTTTGCACGCCTCGAAGCATCTAAAGCGCTGCGCGAAATTAAAAGGACCGTGAAGAAAAAATTCAAATTTCTCAGGTCCATTCCACCCACGAAATGTTTTTTTTTAATTTTAACTGCGCGTGGAGGCCGTGCTACAATCTCCCAGTCATGTTTTAGCAGCAGAGATATTTAAGCTCGAGCTTGGACAGAGGGCGCTCGCAAAAAACGTTCGCAAAAAAAAAAAAAAAAAAAAAAAGCCGCAGCTTTCATTAGTGGCGAAGGCTAAAGAAACAGCACAGCTGGCGGCCCTTTTTTCCTTCGTAGGAGACCCGGCTGTTGCCCCCCTCATGGATTTTCCAACTTCCCGCTGAAAGTTCTCCATGACTGGCAGGCCCGGACCGTTTTGTCGGCAGCCTTTCACATCTCTCCCAAAGTGGACCGCGTTAGCACGTGCTAGAGCTGGCGGCAACCGGCTTCGCGAACTCTGCGTCTGTAGCGCGAGCTGTTCTGTTCTCCTTTCACTTCAGTCGCGGACGCATGTGAACTGTTTTTTTTTTTTTTTTGCGAGCTCCTCACGTGGTGCAAGCCCACGCACAAGTCTGGGCGACGCCGGGCGGTACTCACGAAGCGCACGCTAACGTCCGTTTTGACCGAGTTCTCGTAAGGCTCGACGGCGGAACTAAAAGCTTAAATGCTAAGAAAAAATACCGAGTGCGCGTCAGCGTGCGCCTTGTGAGGAGCGCCTGGCGATGCCAAGGCTTGGAGCACGTAAGGAGCTCGCAAAAAAAAAAAAAGGAAACGGTTCACGTGCGTGCGAGCCTAAAGTGAAAGGAGAACAGAAAAGCTCGCGCTACAGACGCCCAGTTCGCGAAGCCGGTTGCCGCCGGTTCTAGCGCGTGCTAACGAGGCCCACTTTGCGGGGACGCCGGAACTTGGGCGGGGAAAGGGGGGAGGGCGGGGCCCCCCAGGTATTCGTATGTGCGGTCCCCCTGCTTCATGCCCCATCGATATTTCTCGTGCAACTTACGATCTCCACATTCATATAGATTTGGCTGCTTCCACGACGTGATACTTACAAAACACGAAAGCAGCTACAGATTGCCGAACAGACACGCTGCGGCGGTGGTCTGCATGGCGGCAACTTGCGTATTTCCAGTAATTCAGTAAAAGCGTATTTCCAGTAATTCAGTTATTCTGCAAGCTTCTGACCCCTCTAAATAATTTCAAGCTGTATCCCGCACAAGTTTGCAACACATGTGGAGAGAGAGAGAGAGCTTTCTTCAGAGCACTGGTCTGAAGAGCGTGTGGAACTCGTCCTTTCTATAGCTTATTGCGACGTTCAGTGCTCAGAACTTGTCGTTAAGCATTCAAAATACGGAGGCTTTCCTAAAGTATTTTTGAGATGCTCTTACATGGTCGTCGGCAGGATTTGGCCTCGAGTGGGGCAAACCCGTTGTATTGAGGGGAGAGAGAGAGAGAGAGAGAGAGAGAAAGAGAGAGAGAGAGAGAGAGAGAGAGAGAGAGAGAGAGAGAGATGGAGAGAGAGAGGAGAGAGGAGAGAGAGAGAGAGGAGGAGAGAGGAGAGAGAGAGAACTTTATTCCAGCAAGTGGTCAGAGGAGCGCAGTGGCCATCGGCCTAAGGCTGGTGGGGACTTCGCTGGCTCATTTGACCAGGGCTTCTTCTGTAGTCCGGTCGGAGCTACCCTATGCCTACCTCCTGAGAGGGAGGAGTCTTGGGGGCACTCCCATATCGAGTGACTTAGTGAATTCATGGCTGTAACTTTTGCGCAACTTTAGACGGAGACAGATTCAAAAAGGGACACGAAGACTGCGCTGGTCTTCGTGTCCCTTTTTGTATCTGTCTCCGTCTAAAGTTGCGCAAAAGTTACAGCCATGAATTCAGAATACACCGTGTTATTGACTTAGTGAGGCGTGCTCCCCACAAAGGGGGCATGCTGACGAAGGAAATTCTGTCGGTGGATGTGATGGAGGCGAGCTCTGCTTGGGAAGGCGTCCATTTGCAAGAGCCGCCAAATACGCGCCTGGCTTATCGTAAGGGATGGATGAGGCGGGGGAAATTGTCGACGCGAGAGGAGGTAGTGCTCTGTTATGTCATAAATGTGATTAGTTGGTCTCTACGGAGCGCGCCCATGTCGACGCGAGAGGAGGAGTGCTCTGTTATGATTAAATGTGATTAGTTGGTCTCACGCAGGAGGCTCGCCTCGTGGTGAGTTCGAGATACTCAAAGCGCCGGCTGGTGTGCGGTTTCATTCGCGAGCCAAAGCGTGTGCTTTCATTCCCCTCCATGCCAGTGTGGGCTGGGGTCCATATGGCTATGAGCCACTTTACTGAGTCCTGTGGTGGGTTTTGCTTGAGAATTTTGAGTGCCTGGTGGGTGAGATATTCCCTATGTCCGGAAACAATTTTGAACGGCATTTTCGAATCAGTGGACTATAGAACGCGGATGTGGCTATTTTCGAATCGAGGGCTAAATTACGGGAACTGCCGCCTCATGCCGCAGTATGGGAGGCTGTGCAGCACGAATCACTAACAGAGAGCAACAGATAGCCGCTCCACCTCCAAGGGTCAGATCCGCCGCATAGAACAGGCCGCTAGGCCAGCGACAGAACGCCATGACGAATCACTAACAGAGAGACAGATGCAGACGCCAATACCAAAATCCCAAACGGAATCCTAATCGCTTCTCGGCCTTTGGCTAAGATCAAGGTGGTTTATGACTGTGAGGGGTTGTTGAGTGGAGCAGTGCTGTTTGACCAGTGATCGCTATAGCGTGTACTTTGTGATGCCTGCACTCCGTTGCGTCAAAATATAGCAACTACCGAAATATTTCTGCGGTACCTGGCGAGAGACCAGGCTCCTGCTTGGCGTCGTGCCCAATTATGAATAGGAGCATGTGCCTTGGAGGAGGCTTCGTAATTATTGCTCGAGTAATATTAGCAGAGATTGGCAATGAGTCCCGAGTCTGCTGCGAGACCGCGATGTTTTTCCGCGAAAGAATCTCCTGTCCGGTCCGAGTGAGCTCTTCTCTGTGAGCCCCACAAATGAGCCTTCAATGAGCTCTTTAGCGGTATTATACACTCCGAGATTGTTAAGCTTGTCGGTGGACGCGTTGGGGGTAAGTTGAAGGCCAGCCTTATACGCTTTCCTAATGAGGCCATTAATGTTATCCAGTTCCCTTTTGCTGGCTCGAATGGAAGGAAAAGAGTAGTCGGCTAATAAAGAAGGCTTGGGATAAGCCGAAGTTGGTCCACTTTCGTCCACCCCGTGATTTCGAGTTAGTTAGTTGAAGCTTTTATTTGAAAGAAAGGCCATAGCAATAAGGGGGGTGGTTGGGTCGGGATGGGAAGGGGGGATATATAGAATATGATCTTAGTTCGCACTTCACAGTTCACCTAGTTCCACCTTAGTTCACACTCAGTTCACATTTCACACTTAATTCACATTTCAAACTTATTCACACCTCACAGTATTTCAGTCAGTGTGACGGATTATGCGTCGCCCTGCTAACGATTTCGATTTGCGATTCTTTTGAGGAGTGCAATGGACATGGTCCACGCGGGAGCTCAGCTGCTTAATGAGCTCCCACGTGGACCCAGCGTGAGTTAGCCAAGTTCTGCTGCATGGTAATACCCAAGACTTTAATTTTATGGACCCGCACGACCGTGTGCCCCTGCACCTGGACGGTGATTTGGGGGTGTCATAGCCGTTATTTTCTTTGGTGAAGCACCAGTAACTCGGATTTGGTAGGTGAGCACTTGAGGCCAGCCAGGGCTGCCTGTTGTGATACCACATCTTCTCCTGCTTGGAGGGTGCTCTCATGTGCCCATCGCTTCCCCCAGCCACCCAGAGGGTGTTATCGTCCGCGTAAATACCAAAAACGGAGACGCGGGATCCACCTTAATTAGTGCGTAGGCGACCGGCAGGCACGTACTGAGGTGTTTGCCGAGCAAATCTGGACTCCTGGTATATCCTCCCTTCAGGAAACGCAAACCAAAAATCAACCCACGAGAACGCGAGGAAGTCAATATTACAACTAGATTACGCACTGTAATCCCGAAGGTCAGCAAGATCAGAATAATAGACCTTATGCAAAAGTGCCGCCATCTACCGGAAGAAAAAACGAAACGAGCACGCGACGCCATGTTGGAGGATGGCGGCCGTGGGATTGCTTGGTACGGAGTGTTTGAGGGGCTTTCTCGGCTTGGCGATGCTTTTATATTCATATTTTAGCGCAGCAAAATGAGCGGCGAGTGATCTGTGGATCTTTCTGTGTTGCCCACATTTGCGGGCGACTTCGTAAATACGCATTATGCATCGAAAAAGCAGTCCGGGAGGCACCGGCAGGGAAGCTGCTGCAGGCTGTAGCGTTTCTTTTTTTTGGCTTTGAGAACGCAAACATTGAAAGTACATCCGTGTTGGTTCGCATCTGCGGGTTTCTCAGGAGGTCATTCCTGAAACGCTTCGAAACTTGCGGGCTGTCCTGAGGTTGAAATGGGGGACGGGGGGCACTCGCAATATAGCTATACGCTAAGAATCCTCTGGGACTCAGAGGAAACCTGAAGAAAAAAAAAAAACCACTTTACAAAATAAATTGCGTACCTGGCATTTTCTAACAGCGGAGCTGTTGCCTCTGGCCGTAATGTGTAGCGCGTAACGTGTGTGGCATGTAAAGCGTTAAACATTGCCAATAAATTACCAATAAATTGCCAATGAATAATTAAATTACCAATAAATTGCCGAGCGCTGGTGAGCGCGTGCCTCGTGGTGACAGCCGAGCGTCCCCAGCACACGCAAAAGATTTAGCAAAAAAAAAAACTGCAAAAACCTTAGAGGGAGAAAATGCCGAGCGCTCGTGAGCGCGTGCCTCGCGGCGACCGCTGAGCGTCCTTTGCTCGCGCCGTGGACAACAAAACTGGGTGCACACTACCGCTTAGAAAATTCCGCTCAAAAAATGTGATCTTGGGAAAATAGGCTACGGTCGAACAGCAGGTGACGAGCGGTAAATGACGGATACACGGAATTATTACGTTCGTTACTTGCGCTACTCATGGCGCTAAGTGAAAGTTGCAGCTCTCGCGGATCCCTTATTTCTTGTAATTAAAGAATGCGTAGTACTTCCATAAAAGCCTACCGAACGTCCAGAATAAAAAGAAAACGCGGACGCGCAAAGCACGAACGGCAGACTCAAAACTCCACCCGCACTATAAAGTATACGAGCTGACCGATGCAGTGCGCCTTAACTTAGCAAGGAGGAGTGCTCCGCGGCAAATACATGGCTAGAAAATTGCTCACTTTGGGGCCTTTTTAGTCCTGCACATATTATTCGTTTCGTAACTATGCATGCGATCTAGCTATGATATTGCTGCGCGCAGGGAAGTCAACACCCCCAAGCGACTTCACACAGGGCTTGAGTCATGCTTCCGTTGAGAAAAAAATGTGTACGGTATTTCCGTGGTCGTCCTCGTATCATCTTTGATTGATTGATTGATTGATTGATTGATTGATTGATTGATTGTTGATTGATTTGATGATTGATTGATTGATTGATTGATTGATTGATTGATTGATTGATTGATTTGTGGAGTTTAACGCGCCGACGCAACGCAGGCGATGAGGCGCGCGGGCTACGGATTAATTTTGACCACCTGGGGATCCTTAACGTGCGCCGAAATCTCGTACACACAGCGTTTTTGCTTTTCGCCTCCATCAGAAAAGCGGCCGCCGCGGCCGCGAATCGAACCCGGGACCTCGTATCATCTTTGAGCACAGCAAGTTACATGGCAGTATTTGGACATCTTGGACAACGATAAATGCCGACGTGCGCGTCGCTAACCCGAGGCTATGTACACAGCGGTATCCGGAGATCCGGGAATCCCCAAACATGGCGGAAGCGCACGCGGTTCCCACAAGAGGGCACCAGTTTTTGCATTAGGTATATAGGCATGGTAATAGAACGTGTAATAGAAACGTGGTAATAGAAGACATTGCCCGGGGTCGTGGCGAAGCAGCGAACGCAACGCCGCTACTCAAACGAGCAACGTCCAAAAGAGACGGCATGAGGGAGGAGAGTCATGCGACTACTCAGGCTCGTCCACTAGTTCGTTATAAGCCACGTCGCGTACGTAGCCGTCTATAGTGGTTGCAGTACGAGCGCGACTAGATAAACATTCCCGTCCGAAGAGCGTACAAGACAGCACTGGGGCTGTACAAAACCACGAGCACGACTCGTCTCCTGCAACTGGGAATACACAACACGCTCGAGGAAATAGCGGAGGCACAACATGCCGCCCAGCTTGAGCGGCTGTCTAGAACCAGGGCCGGGAGAGAGATTCTGGAGGACCTAGGAATAGGATATCCAGACAGAACGGAAACGAAACTCCCCATTCCTGAAGAGAACCGGCGCAAGATCCGGGTGGACCCAATACCCAAGAACGTAAATCCCGAGCACAAGGGAAGAAGGACAGCGAGGGCCAAGGCCCTGATCGACCTGCACGCCAGCGACAGCTACTTGGACGCGGCCGCGGACGCCAATAGGCCTCCTGCGCTGGAGTCTTGGCGACATGCAGCGCCCCTAGCGGCCGACGCCTCTGGGTAGTACAAAAGCAGACGACCCTCGCCGCCCTCCATGTTTTTTCAATTACAAGCCAGAGTGAAAGTTGGTTGTGGCGCTTTGTGGCGTGTTTAAATGACTGCATATTGCATGAAATAGCCCTTAAAGCAGTTGCAGAGGCTAAACAAAATAATATCCGCTAAAAGAAGCCGATTTGTCGGCTTTCTTTTGAGTGAGCTGTCGCGGTGGTCGCGGCGTGGGACAGTATCGCCAGGTCGGGTGGTTTAACTGTTACAGAGAGTTACAGTTTTTTGTTCTTGCGTGCGATCGACAAAGGAAAGTTCACGAGTAGCATAAACACGGAGCGCTGCTCATCCTATATCCTGAGGTAACTGCAAAAGGTTGCTTCAGCGGGAGCATGCAAGCGAACGCAAGAATTGCGCAGCCGACTCAGCTGACACTGCTGGCCTGGCACCGCCTTTGAAACGAGTGGAAATTTTGTTTCGTATTTTCGCAAACTAAATGATTCTTGCGTAACGTTTTACGCCGCACGATTTAGGAACGGGAGGGTACATGTATACTAGCGAGTAGGTGGGGCAAAAGCGCCAAATAAACAAATTAAGCGCTATTAAAGGACGCAAAACATGCACCAAATCACACGCCCGCTGCCTGCAGAGATGTGTGCTTCTCACCACATAACACAGCATAACATAACACAGCCGCATACACGGCGCGGGGCCCCGAATATTTACATACGATCATCACTGACTGTGTTGGTTTTCTAGTGCAGGGGTCGTCGAATCTGAACGCCGACACGCCAGTTTTGACTTCAAATGGAGTTAGCCAGGCAAGAACAGAGAATTGGCGTCCTCCAGTTGAATTGCACCCCCATCTTCACACTTCGCCAGATTATTGTCAAATATCATTAGAAATTCGCTGAATGTTTTCTCTTTGCATTCAAAGCCCCCTCCTCCCCTCCCCCTCCCCCCCCCCTTCCAATTTGCCGTCCAGCCCTCCGCCGTGTCCGCTGCATGGAACTCGGCCGTTGCTGACCCTCATTATAGGCTATTAAGTGCGAACTGGGAATTTATACTGCAAGAGCGTAATAGTTAAAGCGAGAGCAAACAAGGAAAGCGAGAGGCCTCTTAGTTCGCCCGACCACTAATTTCGGAATCGCAAAACAGATTTCACGCTTCTGAAGGTCGCGGCAATTTGTCACTGAGACACGCAACAAAACGGCAAGCTAACGCTGCCCCGTGTATTCGTAACGGCGACGCAAACGAGCACTGTTTAATGAAAGTGCACGCATAGTGTGCAGGTACGCAAAAGAGCGGCGCACCGCAGCAGGCGAGCCTGCGGTCCCCCGGGACTCGCTGGCTTTTTAAAGCGCGATCATCACCGATTGCGTCACTCTTCTTGGCTGTTTTTGAGAAGTCTCTGTCACCTAGAGTATTAGTTTAAACTAGAAATTTCACTTAAAATTTCACTTCGTACGCCCATCGATCGGTGAACCTGCGAGTAGCAGACGCCGTCACGGACCCGGCACTTTCGTCGGCGCTGTAAACGTGTTAAGCGCTGCAAAGCTTTTTCCCCTAATGCCAAGTTGATCACTAAAATAGATCGGACGCGTCGGGGATGAACTGGTGACCACGTCGCAAAATAATCGGGAGCGTCGAGCTCATTTTGCTTCTGTCAACACGGGATCCTATGGGACCCGCGCAGTTTTGTACTACCCGGAAGTACTGCCCGGAAGCCGCTTGCGCAGCTCCCCCTGGGCAGCGCAGGAGGCCAAGAACGGCTTCACGGCAGCCGTCGTTGACACGACCGGCGTCGTGCAGACGGCCGCCAGCGTGAGATGCACCAAGTCTGAACAATCGGAGGAGGTGGCCATCGCCCTGGTCATCTCGGACCACGAATGTCACACGGTGCTGTGTGACTCAAGACAGGCAGTTAAGAAACTACGCCAAGGGCATTGTAGCAAAGGAAGCGGCACGCATACTGCAGACGGTTACCGAAAATGGCACCAAAGTGAGAATCAAGTGGTTCCCAGCGCACGCGGGCCAAGCGTCGGACCGCAACGGGGGGGGGCGCTGCGGTCGCCGAGGTGAGCGAACGCACCTCACATCGTCTCCGTCGATTATACTACTTTTCGGAGGACCATCCCGCCTCAGCTGTCCCAAACCTGTACGTACGCGTTCCTTTTAACGTCCGGAGCACGTCGATACCAGATTTGGGCATTTTGGCCCATCTCTGGCCGATTTACGAGTGTTTTTTTCTCGAGTGAGGCGAGGCCGCCGGGCTAAGCCTAACGAGGGATACGACGACTCCGAGCATGGCGGCCGGCCACGTCGACGGCCGCCGCCACGAGCGGACGCCTCGTGCCCGCCCCGACAGGGCCGCGGGCCACCACGTCGCAGAAGACGCCTACGAAGATTCCACGGAAATGGATACGACACCTGCCGACTCTCCTCGCCGACGACGGCCCAGCCTGGATCGCAGCTCGGGAGGACGGCCATTACGGTTCCCGGCACCGACGACGACGCCGACGCGGGTCCGCGCGCCGACGAAGACGGCCGCCCCCGGGCAACAGGGACCGCGCCGGGTGGATTCAAGTTGTCCCCTGCGCCGCCGCAAGAACCAAGCGGGCAAGGCAAGGGACCCATCCGCAAGCAGGCCCCTTCGCCCACCGGGTAAGCCGAGCCCCGACTCCGCTTCACACCCCGCACGCCCCGGCAGCCCACGCGGGCGCAGTTCGCTAACAAAGTCACGCGGTCATGACGAAGACGGCCAGGATGCCCAATTTCGCTTCCCGCGACGAGAACAGGGTGGTCGTTCGACACGTGGCGCCTCGTGTAGGCAAGGTGCTACGACCGACCTGCGGAGAGCCGTTTTCGCGGCGGCAGTCGTGGACGCGGGCGGCCATGGAGGAGGACTCCGTGTCGCCCAACGCGGCCCAGAACATTTTGGTGATTATGCACGCCCAGCGAGGAGCGCACCTTGCAGTACGAGCTGATCCAGGAAATCGCGATCGGAGGCGCGAAATTACGAGGCCTACGCGTACCGGGCGGCGCCGGAGGACTCGTCCGGGGCGTCATCCGCGGCGTCGGGCTCGAAGACACGGCGGAAGACATCCACCGCTTCGTGGTCAACAGACACAACCCCACGGCGATGGACGCCCACCGCCTCGGCAAGTCCACGGCCGTCGTCATTCTCTTCGACGGCGGGAAGGTACCGTCCTACGTCAGGTACGGCGGAATGATTACGAGGTGCTACCTCTTACCGGCAACACAGAGAGGTGTGCAAGACGTGCGGCCAAGTCGGCCACCGAAAGGACGTGTGTCCCACCCCCACCGCCCGGGTCTGTTTCGCCTGCGGGCAGCGGAACCCGGGGCCAGACCACGCGCAACGCTGCAAGCCCACTGCAAGCTCTGCGGCGGCCCGCACGCCAACGGGCACCAAGAGCTGCAAGAATAAGTTCAAGACCCCATTTCACGTCAAGAAGCGACAGTGGCAACGCAAGCTCGACGAGGAGCAAGCGAAGTCGGCACCCGCCGCCGCCGGCGCTGAAGGTCAGATCTCTAGAAGAGACGATTTCCCGAGCTCGACCAGCGCGCGGCGCGCGGCGGCAGCCGGGAGAAGAGCCGCGACAGGAGCGCGTCCGGCGTGGCGCGCGGAGATAGGCGCAGAGACCTGTCACGTGGCCCCACAGTGGGCGACGGTCGCCGTCGGCGGCGCAGCTGCGTCGTCGCGGCGGCGGTCCAAGTCCGCGCGGCGCGAGAGATCGGCGTCCAGGGGAGGCCCGCGAGCCGCTCCGGTTCGCGACCACAACAGCACGAGGCGGCCGGCCGCGAAGCCTAACGGATCGGAGAACGCGGAGCTACGCGAGATGGTGAAGGAAATGCGTGCGACGATCCACGAACAGCGCATCACGATCGAGCGGCTCTCCAAGCAGCTAGAAGAGCTATGGGACTGCCGAAGAAGGGGTGGGAGAAGGCGAAGGCCAGCTCCGCCTCCGAGGCCCCGAAGCCTACTTCGACCACGGCGGCGCGCCCCGCGCAGGGCAGGCTCCGCGGCCGCAACCCCAGCGACAACAGGCGGCACGGGAACCCACCCCCGGGCAGCGACAGGAACCGCAGCAGCCGTCTCCGGCGGCAAGCCAGACCTCCCCGACCCCTCCCAAGAGACGGGTGCAGGAGTGCGAAGAGCGCGAAGAATCCGAAGAGGAGATCGATGCGGACGAGGACGACGCGGAGTCAGTCGTCTCGTCGGCGTCGGCGAAGGCGACCGGCGCCGCGAAGACACCGGGCTACGCGGGTCTGAGTAACCGCTGCCGTCGGCTGGAGAACCAGATGAACCGCTGGGGCAAGGATCTGGAGAACATGGAGAAGCGGCTCACCAACAGGATCGACCGAGCCCTCAACCAACTGATGCAGCAAGTCAACCAGGCCGTCGGCCAGATGACCCAGCTACAGCAGCAGCTGCCAGCAACAATTCAGTCCCGAAAACATGAAGACGCTCGAGATGAACGCCATACAAGAACACTTCGACAACGGAGCCTCTCAGCAGCATTCGCCATGACGAGCCGCGACCGCACGACCCTGAAGATCTGGCACTGGAACGCCAACGCTTCCGGTGCCGGAAGGCAGTCCTGCAACAGCACCTGCGCTCCCTGACCGCGCCGGACCTCCCCGACGTGATCAGTGGTGCAGGAAACGCACGCCGAAGACGCGAACGCGACGTCCCTGCCGGGTTACAGAGCGCACGCCAGCCCGCCGAGCGCCCGCGCCTGCGGGAAGGGCGCGGCGCAAGGAGTGTGCACGTTCGTCCGCAAGGGCAATCGCCTTCGTCAAACACGAGAATTTCCTGGGCGGGCCGCGGGAAGTTCCATCGAGCACTGTGCGACCGAACTGGGCAATAGTCACGGGCAGACGGAAGAAGCGGGCGACGGGCACCGCCGTCCTCGTCGTGAACGTATACAGCAAACCCGCAGCACCGCCAGCAAAAGTTCCGGGCGCTGCTGCACAAGGCTCGCAACGCGGTCTCCGGGCAGAGGGACGCGGCGGTCGTCGTGTGCGGCGACTTCAATCGCCCAGCACCGGGAGCTCGGGGTACACGGCGACGTCGGCCAAGGGCAGGAGCCTGCTGGAAGACGGCCGCCGAGGCCGGTTACGTGCTGCTCACGAGACCCGTCGCACCCGACGCGCATCGGCACGTCGACGGCCCGGGACACCAACCCGGACCTTTCCTTCGCGCTCCTGCCGGGCGGCAGGACGGCGCGGTGGAGGAACACGGGCCACAACCTGGGAAGCGACCACTACATCGTCGAGGTGACGGTGCCGCTCCGCTCCGGCGACGACGGGGACGGCGGCGGCGCCGGCCGTGTCCAGCACCGCCTGACCGACTGGCACCGGTTCCGGGAAGCGGAGCTGGGCGAGATCGAGAACATCGAGGAGTGGACGGAGGGTCTCGTGGCCGCAGCCGAGGGGGCGACGGCGACGATCGAGACGACGGAGGACACGCGCGCATGGATCCCCGCCTCGCGCACCTGCTCGAGGCGCGGCGGTCGCTGCAGCTGCTGCGGTGGAAGCGCCAACGTCACAACCGCGCGCTGCGCAAGCGCGTGGCGGTGCTCGGCCGGGAGATCGAGAAATACAGCCGCCAGCTGTGCGCGCAGCAGTGGTACGAGCTTTGCGGCGAGGCAGACGGGCAGCTCCACCGGGGCGGCACCTGGAAGCTGCTGCGGCACCTGATGGACGAGAGCAAGAGCAAGGAGTATCAGCGTCACCGCATGGCGCAGATCCTGTCACCGCGACCAAGAAGCTGGGGGAAGAGGAGGTGCACAAGCGTCTGAACGAGCAGTACCTCCCAGGCAACCCTCACGAAACGCATGCCGACTACGACCGGGCCGCCGAACGCCGCCCTCGACCGGGACATCGAGGAGTGGGAGGTCCGCCAGGCGACCCGCTCCCTGAACTGCCGCTCGGCCGCGGCCCGGATCGCGCGACCAACAAGGCGCTGCGCAACCTGAACGACGCGGCGGTGGTGACGCTGACCAAGTACTTCAACGAGTGCTGGAGATCGGGCAGCCTTCCCAAGCAGTGGAAGAAGGCCAGACCATCCTGCTTCCCAAACCGAACAAGCCGCCGGGCATCGAGAACCTGCGCCCCATCTCGCTCACGTCGTGCGTGGGCAAGGTGCTGGAGCACGTCTTGAACGCCCGGTGGCAGCGGTTCCTGGAGGACAACGAGCTGTATCCCGACGCGATGCTGGGCTTCCGCGCGAGGCTCGGCACGCAGGACGCCATGCTGCTGCTGCAACACGAGGTGCTGGCGCTCCCGGAGGGGCCCACGGCGGACAACCGAGCGATCCTGAGCCTGGACTTGCAGAGCGCCTTCGATAAGGTGCGGCACTCTGCGATCCTGGCCCAGGTGTCGCGCCTCGGCCTGGGGCGCAGGTCCTACGACTACATCCGAGCCTTCCTGTCCCGGCGCACGGCGCGGCTGGAGGTCGGGGGCACGCAACTGGAGGAGCGCGAGCTCGGAAGCACCGGCACCCCGCAGGGCTCGGTCATCTCGCCGCTCCTGTTCAACCTGGTGACGATCGGCGTGGCCCGGCGCCTGGACGAGCTCCCGGACGTCCGGTACTCGATCTACGCCGACGACATCACCCTGTGGGTCACGGGCGGCAGTGACGGCCACATCGAGTCGACGCTGCAGGAGGCGGTACGCACCATCGAGGCCGGCCTGGCGGGCACGGGTCTGCGGTGCTCGCCGCAAAAATCGCAGCTGCTGATCCTGCCCCCGCCGGGCCGGTATCGAAAGCGCGCCGCCGCGGAGGCGGAGCGCAACATCGTCGTACGAGCGGCAGACGGCACGGCCATCCCGACGGTCCCCAGCGTTCGAGTCCTGGGCATGCACGTGGACGCGAACCGCGGCAACGGCACCACGATCGAGAAGATGATCACGAAGATGGGCATAGCCACGCGCCTCGTGAAGCGGATCTCCACGCGTTCGAGGGGGATGCGCGAGGCCAGCCTCCTCCGACTGCTGCAGGCCTTCAGTGGTGAGCCACGTGGCCTACGTGGGCGCCTTTCACCAGTGGAAGGCGCAAGAACGGGAGCGCATCGACGCTGCCATCCGCAAGTCCTACCGGGCGGCCCTGGGCCTCCTGAACGGCACGAGCAACGCCGCCCTCCTGTCCCTGGGGGTCCACAACACCCTGGCGGAGATCAGCGAAGCGCAGCGCGTATCGCAGCTGGAGCGCCTGGGCAGCACCACGTCCGGGCGCAAAATCCTGCAACGGGTGGGCCTCCGCCCGCCCCTCGGTCCCGCGGCGGAAGACGAGCTGGTCCCGCTGCGAGACGACGTCGCACGCCGTATCGTAGTGCCTCCGCTCCCGAGGAACGTGGACCCGGAGCGAAACGTCGAACGCCGGTCGGCGCGGGCGCGCGCGCTCGCCAGAACGTACAACGAGGACGAGGGAGCGGTGTTCGTGGACGCGGCCGAGCACCGCGAGCGGGCCGACACCTTCGTGGCGGTGGTCCTGAAGGCCACCTCGGGAGAACTGCTCAACGCCGGGAGCGTGCGGGCCGCGACCGCCCGGCAGGCCGAGGAGGCGGCGATCGCCTTAGCCCTGACCCTGCCCGGCACGCGGACCGTCCTCAGCGACTCCAAGTCGGCGATCTCCAACTTCGCGAGGGGCACGGTGTGCAGGAGCACCGCGCGGCTCCTCTCTCGGATCCGGGAGGGGGCCGCCAACAGCACGAGCATCCGGTGGTTCCCGGCCCACGCGGGCCGGGAGCTGCCCAACGGCCACCACAACCGCAACGAAGAGGCGGACGCCGCGGCCCGAGTCCTCGCCACGTGCCGGACCGCGCCCCCCCGCCTCGACCGAACCCGGAAGACTCCGGGGAGGAAGCAGACGACGACCACGACGAAGACGCAGGGAGCCCCTCGTCGCCTACGGCGAAGTGCTCCGGTGGTACAGACGCGAAAGAGGGACTTTTCCGCCTCCTACACCCCCGGCCTGTCCCGGGAGGAGGCGGTGCTCCTGCGGCAGTTACAGACCGAGAACCGTGCTCACGCCGGCGCTGGCGCGCCACGTGTGCCCGGAACTCTACGAGCGGACCGAGTGCTGTGTGTGTGCGCGAGTGCCCGCGGACCTGGCCCACATCATGTGGGGCTGCGACGAACAGTGCGCGCGCGACGGAGGCGACCGCCTCCCGCCGGACATTCGCGAGTTGATCGGCTCCCCGGAGCACGGCAACCAGCTCAGGGCCGTCCAGCGGCTCGAGGCAGCTCTGGCGCTGCAACGGCGAAAGGAAAGCCAGCGCCCCTCGCCTCCCGGCCCCCGCGGGGGTCGAGCGGACGCGACGGCGCGGGCGATCCGAGTAACCCGCGCGGCCGGCCGGGCACGACGCCTCGGGCTCCGCCCGCTACCCTAGCGCAGGTAGTTAGATGAGGTGCGGCGAAGCCCTGCGTGGCCTGACCCGCACCTTTCTCGCAGGACTAATCAATAAAGGTCATTTCTCTCTCTCTCTCTCGGACCGCAACGACAACCAGAACGAGACGGCACATGCCGAGGCGCGAGCACTCACGGACCGCACCTTGGCAGACCACCCGACGTGGTTCAGCACGAAAGATCCTATGACCTAGAGCCACTAGATGAGCGTAGCTTATTTAGTGGCTCTACTATGACCGAGTACTGCGAAATAACAAAGGCTTTTCGCTTGGCTCGCAGAACTCTCCCGCCCCCGTGCCCGGGATTGAGTCGAGAACAAATCGTATTGTAGCGTAAGCTACACTGGCCTAGGTTGAGCAGTTTCGCGTGGACCTTGAAGGGCTGTTGTGCTCAAGCGCGAGGAGCATTGGATTTGATTGGATTGACTTGGATTTAGATTGGATTGTACTGGATTAAATTGGATTGGATTGGATTGGGAATCCAATCCAAATGGAGTACGGGTGTGTAGAGAATTGGGTCTGCACATTTGCCGGTCTGCGCATTCCAGAGGAGTGACGTCATAGCCGCGACAGACGCACTGAGCCGGCGCGTGCTCAGCTGTGCGCCTCCGTTGCGGAGTAGCCAAGTCTGACGCTGAGCCGGAGCCGCTCGATAGCCGTTTCGCGTGGCTCCTGGAGAGCCGTGCTGCGCATGCGCGAGGAGCAGTGGCTGGACCGGGCTGGACTGCATTGGACTGGACTGGAATGGACTGGACTGGATTGAATTGGATAAGATTGGAAATCGTTTTAGCAGCAGTAAGCATGATAATAAGCTAATCCTAGACAGCCAGGAAACCTAAGGATAACCAGCTGAACCTTAGCTCACGCTACGTATATCCTGGCATAGCCGAGCTAAGCCACTCAGCGGCTACCGCGCGGCAGGCACCCCGAAGACGACGTAGGCCCCGCCGGAGCGCGCGAGCGCTCACTGCATGCACAAATAAAGGTTTTCCAATCCGATCGGATTGCCATGATCCCACCCTTTGCTGCGTGCTTTTGGGCTGCGCCATCTTCCCGCGTGTATGTCATGATAGCTTTGATTGTTGGTCTGCGTATCTCGAGTGCTCAGCCATTTATAAAAATGCGCTTAAGGATGCCAAACATGTTTTTTTTTCCAGGATACACTCCCTACGCTCCTTGTTGACAACCCTAAGAAATTTTAGAACATTGTTGGTAACAAACCAGTGAATACTGTTTCATTACCGATTGTGATGGTGCCGCAATCCCACCGTCTCAGTGTTGTGTCGTGTTAAACTCAGTATTTTCAAAATCATTTTCGCACTCTCCTGTTGTTAGTATGCCACATTTTGTTCATGATGATTTTCCTACTATGGATGCTGTACTCTTCTATCTGGATGGTGTGGTGAAATTGATTAGAAACTTGAAGGTGTCACCGTCATCGGGTGTAGACGGCATCAACGCAAAATTTAAAAAATATACATAGACATACATAGAAAAATACTGGAAGATCGGTAAAATTGTGAAATTATTTAAATCTGGTGATCCTTTTTCTCCCCTTCATTACAGGCCGACATCAATAACAAGTGTTTCTTGTAAGATTTTTGAGCATATAATATTGTCACGAAGACAAGGACGAAGCAGTTGTCTTGAATGAGAAATACGTTTATTGGAGCGAACTTGTGCTCCCCTAACAACTCAAAATAATACAGAGGCGGCGAAGCAGCGGTCAACAAAGTGACTTGCACGGGCGAGTGTCGTCGAATCGAATGCCCCGGCATCCGCACTGCAGGCTTTTTATCTTTCGGCGCGCGTGGTTCTCGAAACGTCGATTCGCATCGAGAACATAGTAGATCCAAGAAGATTATTCTGGGCTGTTCACGTTAGATCGGAATGCTCTCCCTATCACAACAGATAACACATGCGGCACAGAAAGAAAGAATGGAACACGCGCTTCCCTTGGCGCAGAGATAACGCAGACCGGCGCAGCCGGGCGGTAAAAGCAAAACACAAATAAACAAACCCAATGTATGGTTCGCGGCATTACCCCCCCTCTAAGAGTGCATCGACCCGATGCTAACATAAGCGACAGTCCGAACAAATGAAAATAAAAGTTCGTCATCGTCCGTAGAAAGGTTTAGGCGAACCACGTGGACGACTTCAGGCCGCCTGCGTTGTCGTGATGTGCCGGAGTCACCATCAGGGATCACTTCGTAGGTAAGTTGGCCAACACGTCGTAGAATCTGGTAGGGTCCGAAATAGCGTCGCAGGAGCTTCTCACTGAGTCCGCGTCGTCGGATGGGAGTCCAAACCCACACACGATCCCCTGGTTGGTACTCGGCGTCTCGGCGTCGGAGGTTGTAGCGGCCCGCATCCACCAGCTGCTGGTTTGTTATACGAACTCGAGCGAGCTGGCGGGCCTCCTCCGCACGTTGAAGATATCCGTGGACGTCGGCGTTGAGGTCGTCGTCTTCGACGTGCGGAAGCATGGCGTCGAGCATCGTAGTCGGCCTTCTACCGT
The DNA here is from genome assembly GCA_013339765.2 of Haemaphysalis longicornis. Lineage (NCBI taxonomy): Eukaryota > Metazoa > Arthropoda > Arachnida > Ixodida > Ixodidae > Haemaphysalis > Haemaphysalis longicornis. The sequence continues at coordinate 1,190,124 of CM023453.1, forward strand.
AGACAAGCTCGAACGGCGTCAGCTGCGTCGTCTCCTGGATAGCCGTGTTGTACGCAACGTGACATACGGGAGCACTTCGTCCCAAGTCTTATGTTCAACGTCAACGTACATTGACAGCATATCTGCGATTGTCTTGTTCAGACGTTCTGTTAGTCCGTTCGTTTGGGGGTGGTACGCCGTCGTTCTTCGGTGATCCGTGTTGCTGTAGCGTAATACTCCTCGCATCAGCTCCGCAGTAAATGCCGTTCCGCGGTCGGTGATTAGGACTTCCGGGGCTCCATGTCGCAGCACAACTTGGCTTATAAAGAAGTTTGCCACTTCTTGTGCAGTCCCCCTCGGAAGAGCGGCGGTCTCTGCGTAGCGCGTCATGTAGTCTGTCGCTACGACAATCCACTTGTTCTGTGATCGTGACGTAGGGAACGGGCCTAAAAGGTCCATTCCAATCTGTTGAAATGGTCTCGATGGGACGGCGATCGGTTGTAGAAGTCCGGCGGGTCTTGTCGGCGGCGTTTTTTCGTCGCTGGCAGTCACGGCAGCTCCGGACGTAGTGGGTGACGTCAGAGGTAAGGCCGGGCCAGTAGTACCTCGCCTTGATTTTTCCAATAGTGCGGGCTGTGCCGAGATGTCCGGAAGACGGGTCGTCGTGGCACGCTTCCAAAATTTCGTCACGAAGGTCCGCGGGGATGACGAGAAGGTAATTCGCTCTTGTTCCGGGGCTGAAATTCTTCTTCACGAGGACGGAGTTTCTCAGGCTGAATGCTGGTAAGCTGCGTTTGAAGGTCCTAGGAACGGCAACGTCGCATCCCTCGAGGTACTCGATTATGACGCGTAAGTCGGGGTCGGCACGCTGCTGGGCTGCTAGGTCGCTCTCCGTCACGATCCCGAAGAACGCGCTGTCTTCATCAGAGTCTTGTGGTGGTGGGTCGACGGGGGCGCGGGACAGGCAGTCGGCGTCGGAGTGTTTCCTGCCGGATTTATAAACGACTGTAACGTCGAACTCCTGCAGGCGCAAGCTCCACCGCCCAAGACGGCCAGAGGGGTCCTTCAAATTGGCGAGCCAACACAGCGCATGGTGGTCTGTTACAACCTTGAATGGCCTTCCATACACGTATGGGCGAAATTTTGAAATCGCCCATATAATAGCCAGGCACTCTTTCTCAGAGGCAGAATAGTTTTTCTCCTCCTTCGACAGACCACGGCTGGCATAGGCGATTACCTTTTCGCAGCCGCTTTGCTTTTGGACAAGGACGGCACCCAAGCCTATATCACTGGCGTCCGTGTGCATTTCCGTTTCGGCATTTTCGTCGAAATGAGCGAGCACGGGCGGGATTTGCAGGCGTTGTAGCACCTCGCAGAATGCTTTTTCTTGGTCGTTTTCCCAGCTGAAAGGGGTGCTGTCTTTCGTCAAGCGCGTGAGTGGCTCTGCAATGCGTGCGAAGTTTGCGACGAAGCGCCGGTAGTATGCGCACAGCCCCGAGAAATCTTCGCACGCCCTCTTGTCTTTCGGCCTAGGGAAGTTCGCGATAGCTGAAGGTTTTGCCGGGTCAGGTAGGACTCCCGCGGCGTTGACGACGTGGCCCAAGAACTTGAGTTCCTCGTATGCGAAACGGCACTTTTCAGGCTTCAGCGTCAACCCCGACGTACGAATGGCCTCGAGTACAGCACTCCACCTTGCAAGGTGTTCGTCGAAAGTCCGAGCGAATACCACTACGTCGTCGAGGTATACGAGGCAGGTGTGCCACTTAAGGCCAGCTAGCACAGTGTCCATGACTCTTTGAAACGTCGCTGGTGCTGTGCACAGCCCAAACGGCATCACCTTGAACTCGTATAGGCCGTCTGGGGTTATAAATGCCGTCTTCTCTCGGTCTCTCTCGTCCACTTTCAATTTGCCAGTAGCCGGTCTTCAGGTCCATCGATGAGAAGTACTTCGCGTGGCAGAGGTGGTCGAGGGCGTCGTCGATTCGGGGGAGGGGGTACACGTCCTTTTTCGTGATTTTGTTCAGTCGTCCGGTAGTCAACACAAAACCTTAATGTGCCGTCTTTTTTCTTTACGAGTACGACGGGCGCAGCCCAGGGGCTTTTCGATGGCTGTATAATGTCGTCGCTGAGCATGTCGTCGACTTGAGTCCGGATGGCTTCCCGTTCGTGTGAAGAGACGCGGTACGGTGACTGTCGGGTAGGTCGGGCTCCATCTTCGGTTATTATTCGGTGCTTCGCTAGAGGGGTCTGACGTAGTTTTGCGCTCGACGAAAAAACATTCGCTATAGCGACGCAGCAAAGCCAATAATTTGTTCCGTTGTTCTTGCGGTAGCGCCGGATTCACGTCGAAGGGCTGCGGGAGCTTGAAGGTTTCTACGGGGGTGCGTTCAAAGTCGGCGACCGCGATCACGTCACTTGCTTCTTGCGTTTCTTCGAGGAATGCAATTGCCGCGCCCTTGTTTAAATGCTGGTACTCCTCGGTGAAATTAGTAACCAAAATGTGGGATTGGTGTTCCTTGAAGCGCGCAATGCCTCTTGCGACAGACACACCGCGGTCGAGAAGCAACCTTTGGTCACTCTCCACGATAGCGTCAACGTCAGGAGCAGCACCTTCACAGTAGACGGTGATCATCAAACTTGCGCGGGGTGGCAGGGTGACATGATCATCGGCTATCCTTACAGCTGCACGGTGTTCGGGGTTCGGTTCCGGCGTCATGGAGTGATCGGAGGAAAAAGTTATCGACTTGGTCTGCAGATCAATTATTGCGCCGTTGTCCGTCAAAAAGTCCATTCCGAGAATTACGTCGCGGGAGCAGTTAGGCAAGATGACGAACGCGGCAGGGTACGTCGTGCCGTCTATGGTGACGCGCGATGTGCACGTTCCACTTGGCGTCACGAGGTGGCCTCCTGCTGTGCGTATATGCGGACCGTCCCATCTGGTCATAACTTTCTTCAGTTTAGACGCAAATGGTCCGCTCATTACCGAATAGTCAGCTCCCGTGTCTACGAGGGCGACTACGTCCAAAGCCGTCGATGGACACCTTGACGTCAGATGCAGTCTTCCTCGAGTTCCGGGTTCGTCGGGGAGTCGTATCTCTGCTTGTACGTGATTGACGGTCGGGTACTGTGCATCGTCGTTGTCGTCGTCTTCTCAAACGGACGTCTCGGTCAGGTCGGGTACGCCGTCGCGCCGTGTAGCTGTCGTCGTGTTCAGGGAGTCCTCGTCAGGGCTTAGGTCGAGGTCGTCGGGATGAGGGCATGTCGTGAATCTACTGTCTTCGGTGCATCCTTGCGTCGTTGGAGGGTTTCCAGTATTTCGCCGTAGAGCAACTTCACCTCCAGAAGTTGCTGCTTTTAGTTTCCCCCGCGTGGGATGGGGGACCTTCCACGTGCGAAATCAGCATTGCTACGGCGTTAGGCGACTGGTATGGGTAGGGCGATGGCGATCGGTGTGAGCGGGCTGGTCCCTCGGTTTGGTGTTGGACAGGTATTCGTCGATCTCAGTAGGGCGCTGGCCGGGTCGGGGGCGTGGGGCGTCGACGGAGAAAACCACGCAGTCCGAGTCTCCTGTACGGGCAAGCGGACGATAGATGTGATCGGCCTCCCCGCAATGGTAGCACAGCGGACGATGATCTGGCGTTCGCCAAACTGTCAGTCTTCCTCGGCGTCTGGGTTTTGGGCTGTGTACGGCGGGTACGGTCGACGGCGGCGAGAGTGGGACGGCGGCGAGAGTGGACGGCGGTACGGGAGCTTCTTGTAGACGGGTTGGAGCAGGGCGGGGTCGACGAACAGCCGCAGAATAGGTCATCGCCTGTGGCTCGCGGGGTGCCTCGGATGGCATAGAAGTGCCCAAAGCGTGTTGAACCTCTTCGCGGATGACGTCAGTCAGGGAAGCCACTTGAGGTTGCGGCGTCGTCGGAAAAGCTTCCGAAGCTCCTCCCTGACCACTGCCTCGGATGGTCTCACGCAGTGTGTCGGAGCTTGTAGCCCCGGCACCGATCGTCTCGGAAACCATCACGTTGACCGGGCGATCGTACTGCCTCGTTCGAAGCTTCCAGCGTCTTCTCCATCGCGGCCGCCTCAGACGCGAATTCGGCCACCGTCTTGGGAGGATTGCGGACAAGGCAAGCAAAAAGCTCCTGCTTTACCCCTCGCATGAGAAACCTTAGTTTTCTTTTCTTCTGTCATCTCCGGATCCGCACGTCGAAACAACCTCTTCATCTCCTCAACAAAGATCACTACCCCTTCGTTGGGGGTGCTGCGTTCGAGTTTCGAGTAAAAGCGCTGCGCGTTCTTTTCTGACCACGGTAGTGAAGGTCTTAGTGAACTCGCTTTTGAACTGAGCCCAGTTTGTCAAGGAGCTCTCGTGGGTTCTCGAACCAAGTGCGAGCCGGAATCTTCCAAGTAAAAAAGAAACGTGGCGGAACGTTCTGCGTCGTCCCACCTGTTGAATTTCCGGACGCGCTCCAGTTTTTCCAACCATTCTTCTGGGTCTTCTGCGGGGGCTCCTCGGAATGATGGCGGTTTTCCCGTGGCTGCTGCCAGAACGACAGGAGGATTGGCTTGGTTGAGCATGGTGCTGGTTGCGACGTCTTTCTTCTTCGTCTTCTCCGGTAGTAGACCGAACTCGGGTGGTAAATCTTGCACGCGGAGGCTGGCTCTTGTTGGACTGGCTTGGCGGCTTCCAGAGGTTGTAGTGGGCATGAAGGGTGCGTACCCAGCACCTCCACCAGGATGTCACGAAGACAAGGACGAAGCAGTTGTCTTGAATGAGAAATACTTTATTGGAGCGAACTTGTGCTCCCCTAACAACTCAAATAATACAGAGGCGGCGAAGCAGCGGTCAACAAAGTGACTTGCACGGGCGAGTGTCGTCGAATCGAATGCCCCGGCAGTCCGCACTGCAGGCTTTTTATCTTTCGGCGCGCGTGGTTCTCGAAACGTCGATTCGCATCGAGAAACATAATAGATCCAAGAAGATTATTCTGGGCTGTTCACGTAGATCGGAATGCTCTCCCTATCACAACAGATAACACATGCGGCACAGAAAGAAAGAATGGAACACGCGCTTCCCTTGGGCGCAGAGATAACGCAGACCGGCGCAGCCGGGCGGTAAAAGCAAAACACAAATAAACAAACCCAATGTATGGTTCGCGGCAATATATTCTAATTTGGTTAAATTTCTGGAAGATAACTCATTTTTTACCCCTAAGCAAGATGGATTCCGTAAAAACTTTTCTTGTGAGACGCAACCTATTTGTTTCATACATGACATTTCCACTGCTCTTGACAACGGACATTGCATTGATAGTATTTTTATTGATTTGTGTAAGGCTTTTGACTTAGCTAATCACCAATTACTGTGCATGAAGTTAAGTCAACTAAATGTTGATCCAAACATTCTTTCTTTGATTGAAAATTTTTTATCTAATAGAACTCAGTTTGTATCTGTTAATGAATTTGATTCACCACACTGTCTAGTGACATCAGGGGTACCACAGGGTTCCGTGCTGGGTCCTTTGCTTCTCTTGATTTATGCTAACGACTTGCCTTCAGTAGTTCTTCAAGCATTAGGTTGTTCGCAGAGGATTGCGTTATTTGCAGAAATATTACTGCAGATTCTGACACTTCAATACTTCAGAGTGACCTCCATAATATTACTACATGGTGCAACACATGAAAAATGCGTCTAAATACTAACAAATGCAAAACACTTAGATTTTCACGTAAGCCTAGCTGATACCTCCAATATTTCCAACTACTATATCCAAGGCTAAACTAGAACTTGTTGCTTCCTACAAATATTTAGGAATTCACATCACCAACAACCTTCTTGGCAACTTCATGTAAATTTTATTATTAATAATATTATGCCAACCGTATGCTTGGGTACTTGCGACGTAATTTCTCTATGGCGCCTTCCCACCTTAAACTACTGTTATATAAAACTTTCATTCGGCCTAAACTTGAGTACGCGTGTTTGGTGTGGGATCCCCATTATGATTATCTCATTAACCTGTTGGAAATGGTACAAAATCGTAGTGCACGCATCCTTTCTCACTATGCTCGGACATCTAGTGTTTCTGCGATGAAACTTGCTTTAAACCTTCCCAACGTAGCCATACGCAGAAAAATTGCCCGTTTGTCAACCTTTCATAAAATTTATTTTTCAAACGCACACCTCAAAACTGAACCTCATTTGACGCCATCATGTGTATCACCCCGTATTGACCACCGCCATAAGTTGTACATTCCCCACTGCAACACTAACTTATTTTTTGCCTCTTTCATTCCCAAAACTGCTAACGAATAGAATCGCCCGGCCCCCGCAATAGCTTGTATAATCGATGTACCTTTATTTAAGATTGCCATTGAAAATTACTTTTGTTCCTTGTCATTGCACTTGTGCGATTGACTCTGTTGTGCATGCTACTCGCATTTTTTTGTTTTCCTCTGTTGTTTTTGTTGTTGTTCCCAATGATTTGTTCACTTTTGTTTTTTTCTGATGTTCAATAACCACTCCTTTCTGTAACGCCCTCTGAGCATTGAAGGTGTTGAAATAAATAAATAAATAAATAAATAAATAAATAAATAAATAAATTCCCCATTCGCGCCAAGAAGCAGAAATCTTGCAATTGGGCGGCTTTTTCTCTCACTTCCGGCGAAGAGAAGCGTTGACTGCTCAGCGTCCAGGGGTGGTGGCGGCGCCTTTGGTTAATTAGCGCTTCCTGCAGCACGCTCAACTGTATCGCGTTCGTCCATGTTTACCCTTTTTAGTACCACGCTTCTCCTTGATTAACGCGCGTTGACTAGGCCGACACGACGACGACACGATGGCGACGCCGACTTCCGAGTTGGCAGAGCCCCTTGTCACACGACGCCGACGGCGAAACGAACACGTCGGCCGATAAAAAGTCCGCGCGCTGTTACGGGATCGCTGCTCAAAGACGCCGACAATACCGAATCGATCGAGAAGCGAAACCTGCGCACCGACAACAGTCATGTCGTAATGATTGCGGCTCTGTTCTGTTAGTTTTTAGAATGTAATAAACATATAGTAACGTCCAGGAAGTTCATGCAACTCAACACTAGCGCTAATAATATCCGTATTTCGGCTTACGACGCTTCGACCGTTCGCTTTGACGGCAATTCGTTTCCTGGAGTTGCAAACCGTATATTCGTGTGCAACCAGCAGAGCTTAGATAAAATATAAGCTCAGTTAAGGGCAGAAGAGGAGTTACGGAATATTTATTAGGTAGTAAGGAATCAATTGCGAGCAAAAAGCTTTTAGCATAAACCGTAAAACAAGCACGTCGAGCACTATTATTGCAGGGCGACATCGCAGTCGCAGCGTAAACAGTGCTGTTGTAGGAAATCAGCTATTTTTGGGGCTTTTTCGAACCTTACTGCGCATCTGTTGTTCAAAAAATGTTCAGTTAAAGCGCCAGGAATCCCTGAAATCAAGCAGAAAACAGATGCGATACAAAGGGTGGGACTCGATGCGGTATAGAGGTTACTTCCACATAACCTCCGGTCTCTTCGTGGTGCAGTGAAATAAAGGTTCAAATCGCGGCAAGGTATTTCTTTTCTGTCTACTAAGTTGCATGGTTTGCGAATCGTATTCGCGAATACAAAACAAAACGTTTTGGTTTAACCGTGGAACTACCATATCAAACGTCAATGCATCGCTTGAATCATAGGCACGATCTGTTCAGTTTTAAACTCGTGCTTATAAAAAGTCAATTGTACTTTCAAAGGATGGAATACTGATATGTGTATATGGCGTAATTGGCGTGCTTTCATATAGAGTAAAGATAGTTTACTCCCAAAAACTGATGCTCCCAGTGAGAGCCTGCCGCCCCAGACCTATCCAGTGCGGCCGATGTGGGAGACTCGACCATGCCGGCCGGCTGCCAGGGCACCGCGAGGTGTGCGCGTTGTGGGGGAGGACACAACTCACAACAGTGCACCGCAGCTGTTGCCCGCTGCTATAACTGTAGTGGCCGCCACAGTGCGACGGACCCCCGTTGCCCACGCTCGCAGCACGAGCGCCGTGTGGCCACAGCCATGGCCCAGGCGTGGCAGCCAGTGCCACGTGCTAAGGTCGAGGCGTCGGTTCGGCCGGCGCAGCCCAGCTACCCCGAAATGGCCAGGCGGTGCAGCACCCAGCGGCAGTCACGGCTTGGCCCACAGACGCAGCAGCCCTGGTCTGTAGCACAGCGGGAAGCAGCCAGGCGCCTTACTGCCCAGCACCCCGCCCCGCCCGAAGCCCCAGTCGTCCCGCTTGCAGCCCCCGGCCCAGACCAGCTGATGCCCGTCCTCCTGGTCCTGGCGCACAGCTTGGTGGGCCGACTTCCCCCCGACGACCCTGCACGGATGCGGCCCCAGACGCCCTGGCCCTCCTGAAACCCCCCGCCCACCTCCACCATGGCTAGCAGACCCTGTGAGAAAGGCCAGCGGCCACGCATCCTGCAGTGGAACTGCAACGGCCTGGCTCGCAGCAGCGCGGAGCTAATTGAGCACCTGCTGCGGGAGTCCTTCGACGTGCTGGCACTGCAGGAGGTGTACATCTACGGCGGCACCCCGCGCCTGCCGGGCTACGTGTGTCATCTCAGCACCCCCAGCTGCCGCCTAAGGTCTTGCAGCACACCGGGCCGCGACGCCACCCACCCACCGGGAAAGTCGCGGGCAGCGGTCTATGTGCGGGCCACCCTCAACAGCGCTCCTGTTGACCTAGCCCCAGTTGCTGACGGCCCCATGGAGTGTGCCGCCGTGACGGTGCGCATAGGGACAAAGGACACCCCCATGGCCTGGGTCTACATCTGGCCGCAGAAACTATGGGATGCCGTGGCGCTTTGCCGGCAGCGCGCAAACCTGGGCTCGGACGCTGTAGTGTGCGGCGACTTCAACGCATATTACCCGGCCTGGGGAAGTCACCAAGACACCCGAAGGGGACGGGAGCTGTTGGACGCCGCCACCTCATCTGGACTGCACGTGGCCAACACCGGCAGCACGTGGGGTTCTGACAATTACCCCATACTGGTCACCACCGGGAACCACCGCAAGCGAGCCGACATAAAAGCTTACGAAGTCAGTAGCTGGGTCGACTTTCGCAAGGGAATCACCAAATGCACTGAGGACCCGGAAGTTGACTTCCTCGCAGCAGTCGTGCGGAGAGCCGACAAGGCAACGGTACGGGGAAAGGTACCTCTCTGCACGCCACTCCCGGACATGGAGCTGCTTCGGCTTCGGGCCCGCCGCAATCAACTACAGAGGAAGGCTATGCGAAGCAAGCGCCCAGAGGACTGGACGGAGTACCGACGGGCAGACGCCCAATGTCACCGGCGGGCACGGCAGCGTCGCAGGCAGGGTTGGGAGTCGCTGTGTTCGTCCATGGACTCCCGCAGGGACCCGGGAAGAGCCTGGCGTATCTTTAACGCTCTGCTGGGGCCTACCACCACCAGCCGGCGTCCCCTGCTCGTGGTCGCCATATCCCTGGGCATCACTGAAGAGGCCCTGGCGGAGCTGTTCGCCGACCAGTTCGCCAGGGCCACTCAAACCCCGCCTTCAGTTCCTGCGGCCTCACTGGACGCGGCGCCAGCCGCCCCACACGATCAGAGAGTGGTGTCCCTCTGCTCCACAGACATCACACTTGTGAGCTACAAGCCGCCCTGAATCGCTGCCCCAAGCGGCGGAGTGCTCCTGGTATCGACGGGGTGACGTACCAGATGTTGCGGAACCTGGACGTGACTCAGCTGGAGCCGTTTCTGCGACTGTTTAATCGGGTCTGGCAGACTGGTGTCCTCCCGCCACCCTGGCTCGTGGGGCTCATCTCGCCAATTCTCAAGGTCGGCAAGCCCCCGACGGAGCTAGAGTTCTACCGGCCCGTGTCCCTGACGTTGGCTGCTATTCAGGTACTCTAGACGGCCCCGACCCAGACCGATGCTGCGGCGCAGAATATCTAGCAGACGACGCCTGCAACCGGATGTTCTTGCAGACGTCACCGAGGAGTGAGGCACCCTGCGAAGTCACGCTCGCGTGGTGGGAGGAGGTGATTACTAGGACATTAATTTACCTGAAAATGTGCACAGCCATGTATCGATGTATCGGCATATACATAAGAAACTTTATTTGCACCAGTCAAAGAGCACAGAGTAACCTCCGTGCCCCACCCCCATCAGTCGGTCGGGATCCCTTGGGACAAGGCGGCTTCTAAGGCGAGACCGATAACTTTACGCTGAGTGCTTGAGGTCCAGCTGAGTAGTAGGAACTCCCAGGATGCAGTATTTCTATGTGGTTTGTTGTGAGAGGGACACGTCCACGCCATGTGGACGAGGTCCGCGACGCCGTTAGAGTTCTTGCATCTAGAGTCGTATACTTTGGGGTGCCATTTGCTGTATAATAAAGTGTTTGCGAAGACCCCGGTTTGTAGTTTCCTCCAGTAGGCCTCTTCTTTCCCGCGAAGCTGTGGATTAGCCGGGGGAAGTACCTTACGCGCTAGTCTATAATGTTGGGTAATTTCGTGAAAATTTTCAAGTTCGTCTACACTTGGGGATGGTTGTAGAAACGGGTCTAGGGCATCCTCGGCGATCGTTCGGAAAGTAAGACCTCGGGCGGCCACATCCGCCCTTTCGTTCCCGATGAGACTCCGATAAGCTGGAGCACAAATAAGCGTCACCTGTTCTGCTGTCACTTTTGCATTTGCGAGAATTTTCCAGGCAGCGTTGGAAATCCTGCCTCGGTCGTAACTTCTAATGGCTGAATTGGAGTCGCTATCACCCTCGTTCCTTGCTTAGTCAGCGCCAGGGCATTTGCAGCCTCCTCAGCTTCTTGCGTGTCGCTACTAAATATTGTGCAGCATGAGTGCGGGACGCCGTCTTCCGTTACTGCCACTGTGGTGTAAGCTTTCTTTCCTAGGTGTTCTGCGGCGTCCGTGTATGCGGCATCCGGCCTGCCTACGTATCTGATTTGCAGGGCGATGGCCCTGCTCCTACGTCTGCCATCGTAATATGCCGGATTCATGTTCCTGGGTAGGGGCGATATCATTAGCTTTTGTCTAACATTCTTAGGCAGGTCCTTTATGTCCTTAGCAATCTCTCTGAACTTGTAGCCCAGTCGTTCTAGTATTCTCCGACCTGTTCTACTGCCTAGCAGTCGTTGTTGATGCGACGCCTTGGTCGCGTCGATGAGCTCGTCTAGGGTGTTCGAGACGCCTAGGCTGAGTATCTTGGCCGTCGAGGTGTTCGGGGGAAGACCCAATGCACTTTTGATTCATTTTCTTATGATAATGTCTAACTTATTTTTCTCTGCCTTGGTGAGTTCCAGGAACAGGGCAACAAACAGAATCCGGGCTAACGCCAACGGCCTGAAACAGCCTGAGGAGGTTTGCTTCCTTCATCCCACTGTGTTTGTTGGACATGCGTTTTAACATTCTACAGATTTGCTATATACTGTTGTCTAGTTTCCTAATTGTCTCTGTGTTTTTGCCATTTGCCTGGACGTGTAGTCCGAGTACCCTGATGCGTTCTACCGCGGGTATGGGTCTGCGCCGGCTCTCAGCATTATGTCATAATCGTTTCAAGATGCCTCCCTAAAATTCTTTGGAACAATGAACAGTGCGTCCGATTTTTCAGCAGAGCATTGTATTCCTATTGGCTCTAGATATTTTTAGACCTGGCATATGGACTTTTGGAGGACTTCCTCAATGTGCCCATCGCTGCCACGGTTGATCTATAACGTGAGGTCGTCTGCGTATATGATGTAACGTAGGTCCTCTGTCTTATTTAGTCTCTCAGGGAGTCCTATCATGGCGATGTTGAAAAGGGTAGGGGATAAGACCGATCCCTGCAGCGTGTCCCGATTTTCTAGTTGTATGTTTTCGAGGGATGTTCCCCCTAGCTTTATGGTCGCTGTCCGGTTAGAGAGAAAATCCCTCACGTAGTTGTATGTTTTCACACCTACGTTCAGTGAGCTAAGTTTGTTCAGGATTGCGGTATGTTTAACATTATCAAATGCCTTAGCGACATCTAGGCCAACTATAACTCTGGTGTCTTGGGTAACTTTCTCTGTGATTTCCTCTTTAATCTGGAGAATCACGTCGTAGGCGGACAGTTTGGCCCTGAAACCGATCATGGTGTCCCGATACAGCTCTTTGTCCTCATGGTACCTGCTGAGTCTAGTTCGGATGACATGTTCCATCCGTTTTCCTACACATGGCGTGATGGAGATTGGCCTGAGGTTTTCGAGTCCGAGCTTCTTTCCTGGTTTTGGAATGAGGGCTAAATTAGCCTCTTTCCATTGCGGAGGTATCTCTCCTCTTTCCCAGCATCTCTGCATATAATTAGTTAAGTTGCAGATGGACTCGTCGTTTAGGTTTCTTAGCATTTTGTTACTGACTCGGTCCGGGCCCGCGGCCGTTTTGGTTCTGAGACGGTTAATTTCGGCTCTAACCTCCGCTACCGTTAGGGGGGCATCCAGGGCCTCATTCGCGGAACCTGTGTAGTCGGGCAGAGTTTCGCGAGTGGCTGGACTTAGGTAGCGATTGCGGACCTCGTCTAGTAGCCCTTTCGAGGAGCCGTCGAATTCGTAAACGGGTCACTGAAGTTGCTGTTGCGCTTCTGAGTTAGTCTTATCCGGGTCAAGCAGGTGCCGAAGTAATTTCCACGTTTTCGCGCTGCTGAGTTCTCTGTTCATTTGGTCGCATATGTTCCCCCAATTTTGTTTGGTCAGCTCTAGCGAGTATTCCTCCATCTGTTTGTTTAGGATGGCGATCCTCTTACGGAGGTTCCTATCCCACCTCTTGTTTGGATTTTCTCCTCTATGTCTCTCTTTTTCCTCCAGAGGCCGATGAGGTGGCTGTCGACTACCTCAAGCACCTCGTCCACCTCCAGCTCGTCCGTGGCCGTTTGGGTAGCATCGATTATCTTCTTACTCTATACCCCAATATCTTCTATCGGTTCGTTATCTGTACCTATATTCCTGAAGGCCTCCCAGTTAGTTACTCTGTGCTTGCGCTTCTTTGGAACTGAGGGTCCGTTGCTAACCACGATCTCTATGAATATCTGTGATCACTGCCTAGGTCTTCCCCGGTATTACACCCCGTGGCCTCGATACCGCCGTGCGTGAGGGTCAGATCTGGCGTCGTGTGTGCTGACACGCTGTTTCCTTGCCTTGCCGGTCGCATGGGGTCTGTGATTAGCGCCAGGTTGTGATGTTGAACTTTCTTCCATTGGGCCCTGCCTTTAGCTAGAGTGTGTTTGTAACCCCAGGCTGGGTGTGGAGAATTGCAGTCCCCTACCACTAGCAGAGGGTCGCCCTGGGCTAGGCTTTTTACTTTGAGAAACAGGTCCCCGAAATGACATTTCCTTTGCTTGGGTGAGCTGTAGATATTTAGTATGTATAGATTTCTTTCCGCACGTTTGCACGGTATGAGGTCCACCAGCGAGTGGTCGATTTCGGTGTTCCCGCTCTCATGCTGCATTGCCGTTACATTTCTCTTTACAAAAGTGGCTACCTGGGTATCGTTTCTTATGCCCAGATAGGATTTATATCCTGCCAATTTTGAATATTTCCCGCATTCCTGGACCGCAATGACCTCCGGGCGATCACTTTTATTGAGAAATGCCTGTAAGACCGCACGTTTGTTGATGAAGCCCCTACAATTGCATTGCCAGATCGTGTTATTGCTGCATTTTGGCGTCATCCTGAGGTCGTTTCGTTTGCTTTGTCTGAGCTTCCCGTATAGCCATTGAATTTGTTTGTCCCTGAGTTGGATTTCACCTTTCACCTGCTCCATAGCGCTGCCCAGCGACTTTGCTTGCTCAAGTATCGACTCTAGCATGCCCGTTATCGAGTTGCATTCCGCTTCTAGGTTCGTTATCCTATTCTCGCATTTGACGCCCTCTTCGTTCTCCCTGGATTTAATTTTCTTGAAGGGTTGAGGACTGACTGCCAGAGCCGGTGTAGCCTCCTGCTCTGTTTTTTAGTCAAAGCTGACCCAAGTTCGTCTAACTGCTTCTTTAGTTCTGCATTTTGTTCCATCAGGATCCTATTCTGCTCCTTAAGGGCATTTAAGATTTCCGCATTAGCATCCTAAGCGGCCCTACCCACCCACCCTACCTTTGGTGCGACTGTTGTCGGATATCCCGAGGTTGCACGAACACTGCCACTATCACGTGAGTCCTTGGTGTATGATGTGTCAGTTCTCAACGCCGGTAGGCGAGGGAAGGATTCCGAGCGGTTCCTAGACCTACTCCGTTACCTTGACTTGCTCCTCGAGCGGTCCCGGTTTTGGTCCTTTCTGCTCGTGCGTGGCGTACCGCGGGTGCCGAGTTACTTCTTTATCTCCTCCTCTTGCTTCCGCGCTTCCGCTTCGAGCTTGCGCTCCCAATGTATTTTCTTGACGATGTAGGGAGTTCCCCCCTTGTTCACCTCTTGTCCCCCGTCATGTGCTCTTTGCCACACAACTTGCATTTCGGTTCACATCGATGCTCGTTCGTCGGCGATGGTTCACCGCATCCTTTGCATGTCTCCGTAGGGTTGTTGCAGACGTCCGACCAGTGGCCGATGTCGCCGCACTTGAAGCACACCTCATACCTTTTGCTGTAGAGGTAGCATTTCATGGGCGCCCCGAAGCAGAGCATCCTATATTTATATGTATACTGGGGGCCGGCGAAGGTGATGATCACCGAGGCGGAGTTTCCCATCCTTTGCACTCCAATGATGGGGGGGGGGGGTCTGCGCGGTGGGAGAAGGCAGTCTCCAGCTCTTCTTCGGCCAGCCTGGGGTCTAGTCCATGTACCACTCCTCTGCCGCAGTTGTCGGGTGCAGCCATGTAGGTGAGAACTTCAAACTCTTTGCCTTCGATTTTCAGTCGTCTCAACGCAAGCATTTTGACGGCGTCTTCTTCTTTAGGTGTGCTATAGGTTATCGCCCCCTGCTTGTCGTTTATCACGACTCGATCTTCTTGTCCTTTTTTGCACTCTATGGCGGCTGATAGTCTCAGTAGCCCTCCGATAACGGGTAGCCCTCAGTAGCCCTCCGAGCCCTTCCTTGGGTCGTCCGCGTGCGGGAGCCTCGGAAGGTTTGACGCGATCGATTTTTCTGCCAGATGTTTGCCGGTTAGCTTCGCCTTATGTTCTTGTTTTGCGGCCACGCTTGTGAAAAACACTTTAGCATTTCGCTCCATTCCGGCCGCAGCTGTTTCGGCCGCGCCCGAACCACCAGCTTGACTTCCTCGCTGCCCCTGTTGTTGGAGCTCGACTTTCTTGGTCACTTTCGTCACCCAGTTCAACTTTTTCAGCTCCGCCGGATCGACGTCCGTGCCGTTGACTATCACTTCCATCCCCATGACGGCGACCATGAGCTGCCGCCGAGGCTGGCGGCTGCCGCCCGGGCTTCTGGGCTGCCAAGCCTAACGTAGGCTTAGCGAGGCGTTCGGTGTGGTCGACCGCGGAAGATGGAATACAGTCTTAAAGAAGTCCACTCACGGGCTTGATTTCGTATCCACAGGATCCTCGCCACTTCCGGAGAGAACTCGCACCCCTTTCAGGCCAAAATTTGCTTAGTTCCGCTAAAGAAATTAATCATTTTACGGAGTCGATGTGACACACGCCGCGCTCACTGGTCCCCTAGCCGCCAACCTGTATCGGCAAAACCTCTTTCAGGGCCGCTTTAACTTATTCAGCGGCAGACGCGTTCAGGTAGAGCAGGGAGTACGTGATCCTACTTATAATGAAAGCTGGGATCAGTCGGATTTTCTCCTCCTCCTCGAGACCCCTGCGGCGGTTGGAGACTCGTTTGGTGAGTCCTATAGTTTGAACAACACGTTGTTCTAATTTTCGGAGGAATTGTGTGTTAGCCCGATTGTTTTGGATAAGCATCCCCAGGATTAGGGACCTCCGGAATCGGGTTGTTTTATATATGCACTCCAATGTCGGAAGTACATTGGATCTCATCTTCGGCAGTAGCAAGAGGAGTTCCGACTTACTGGCGGAGCAAGTGAGTCCGGCGTTGGCGGTTTCTTCCACTACTATTTGAACCCCTTCTTGCAGGGTCTCCTCGATCTGGGAGCCACTTATAGCGCTTGCCTTAACGCACTGGCCGACTCCCACAATTGTGATCTCCGATTCGAAAACGGCCATTCAAAATTTTGCCAAGGGGCTCGTATCCCCACAGGCACTCAAAATTCTCTCTCAAAATCCCCCTCCACCTCAGTAGAACCAGAGTCCTTCAATGCTTTTCTGGTCACGAAACTTCTCCGTCACGCTATGGGAGAGCTTCATACGGGGACCAAAGCTCCCGCGCGGTGGCGCTACGAGTCTTGTGAAGGCGGCTTGGACGGCGGCGGCCGCATTTGCAGTGCATTGGAGCGCGAGCTTGCTGGTGCGTTTGTTCTGTGATATAGCTTTCTACGCTCATCACGAAGGGCAAACTATGTGAAGTACCATGCCTCTGACGTGCTGCGTACCTGGTTGCCGCTCTGGCTATCGGAGTACAACGGAAAAAGCTTCGCTGTTCTGTCTCCCAAGCGACCGCGAACAACGCGACAGGTGGAAGCGAGCCATTCCACGACAGGAGACGGACGCTTTCAGCTTCGAGTCGAAGGCCGTTCGTGTGTGCGAGAAACATTTCGACCCCACGGACATTATTCGAGCCGATGAGTTCAAGATAAGTGGACAATCTGTGCTTCTGCAGCGCGAGAAGCCCAAGCTCCGCGTCGGTGCCATACCCCGGATATTTGAAAACCTGCCGGCGTATCTTACGAAGCCCAAGCCGCGGTCGCGCTCACAACGCGTGAATCCGCCTGCAAAACGTCGTTCGCGTTTCGTCGCCGAACAACGATGGGACTGCAGCTACTGTGAGCTCCAACACAGAGACCTGCGATCCTGACCCAGCGGGAGATGATGGTAAGCCTCCATTCGCGTTGCCTTATTTTCTTGTTTCACTATGTTGAAAACCTGTATTGCCTGTGTGCTGCGTGATGTCGCATTATCAATATTGATCCATATTTCTTCGTTTGACAGGTGGGGCGATAAGCACTGGAGGCTGCACAGAGGCTGCATGCCAGACAGAGGGAAATGTCTGCTCCATCTCAGAGCTCCAAGCTGTAAAAGACCAGCTTCGAAGCACTAAACAGCAACTGCGTTCGTGCCAAGTGAAGATTGCGAAATTGACAGTACAAGCGAATAGGAGCAGAAGATCGCATCAAGACGTCCAGAAGCTTTCGGCTCGCGAGAAGCTCATTTTTGACCACTGGCTCATGAAAGCCAACGCGAAGTCTGCAACAGCTGCGCGGTAAGTTCCAAATACTCCATCACACACGTTGCATCGCTACTGGATGACAACTTTTGCATTTTAAAATGTTATCTAAGGTGTAGCCTTCATTTAATCATCACGTATTTGTGTCTAATGTACCGAAAAACAGTATGCTATTGAGGCAGACATCGGTTTGGCCATTTTGTTTTGTGTAGTGTTCTTTGTAATTTCGGGAAAAATTGCAGGTTTGCTTGGGCAAATATAGTGTCTGCAGTTTTTATAACACCATTCTCTCATTATATTTTGCTTTGCATGGCTAGTTTCTAACAAGCTCATAGTGGAAAACAAATTTGCAATCCTTTCTCTCCAGGTACAAAAAGGAGTGGATTTATGACTGCCTGCTGCTAAAGATAAAGTCCACTGCAGTGTACACTTTTCTTCATGAAATGAATTTCTGCCTCTTCCGAATCCTCGCACCCTCTATGGCTACCTCAGAAACCTGAAAGCTGATTTTGGTTTCGACAGCACTTTGTTCATGGTTCTGCGTGAAAAGCTAGAGGTAGTTCCAGAAAGAGAGCGTCGAGGTAAGAAGCAGTACTCATTTCTTTAATTGTATCATATTTAGCAACGCCATTGAGACAAGATGTTAACCTACCCAAAACTTTGCAGGCGTGCTCATGTTCGATGAAATGAGCGTCAGAAAAAGCGTTCACATTCGCGAGTCGGACATGGCACTACTGGGCAAGGTGGATTTCGCCGAGCACACACGACCAGGGGACCATGGCAAAGACGGTCGACCACGTGCTGGTCTTTCTGTTTCGACCTTTCCTGGGAGGGTGGTCGCAAACTGTGGGCACATTTTGTGCTTCCGGTGCTTCCCCAGGGTCAATCGTTGCTAAGCTTCTTTTGCAGTGCATTGTTCACCTCACAAACGCTGGTGTTGTTGTTGACGCAGTGACGTGCGACAACTCAACATCAAACCAATCAGCCTTGAGATCTCTGGGTACGTCTTTTCGAATTTTATTTAGCTGTGGTTAGTGATTTAGTAGAAAAACTGTACTAGTAGACTGTTTTTCTCTCAAGGTGTCAACGGTGACATTCTCAAGCTTCAAACTTGTTTTGAACACCCGTGTGAGCCCTCAAAGCAAGTCCATGTAGTGATAGATCCCCCGCACATATTTAAGTGCATCAGGAACAACTTGCTGAAAGTTGGCAAGTTTTTGGTAAGTAAAAAAAAATTTGCATATGAATGCCTTGACCTGCATATAAATTATTCAGTTATAAACAAATTTGTCACTTGTCCTTATGTTGCAGCTGCCTCAAGGACAGGAGGTGTTTCACTGTCACTACAAGGACTTACTGGACTACGAGGAGGAACAGGCTGGGCTCCGGGCTGTACCGAAGTTGACGAAGGCCCACATTTTTCCCAATGCGTTCCAAAAGATGAGTGTGAAGTTGGCTGTCCAGGCAAGTGATGCACGCAACTATGTTGAGTGCAAAGTGTATTTCAAAAACATCTGCTCACACGTGTTTTGGAAAGTTAACGTAAAACCTTGTTGCCACACAATTTGCAGCTGTTCAGTGAGAGTACAGCTTCGGCCATGGAGTTCTATAGCGAGCAGGAAGACTGCAAGAAGCTCCATGGGTCGGCTGCAACATCCGAATTCACAAGAACACTGAACAAGCTGTTCGACTGCCTGAACTCCCGGAGGCCAGACCATGTTCGATTCAACGAAGCACAACACATTGCTGTGAGAATCTTACGTGTGTTATGAAGTACCCTTTGCGTACTATAGATGAAGCATAATTTTATTCCAGGTGTTGAAGGACAGCATTGCATGGCTGGACAACTGGGAAAAATACATCCAGACATTACCGACTCAGAGGCGAGTCTGCTTTCTCAGTAAGCAGACATGTGGAGCTCTCAGAATAACTCTGCATAGCTCAGTTGCCCTCATCGAGAGCTTGCTGTCATCTGGGTTCCATTACGTACTCGTTGGGAACTTTGGACAAGATCCTCTGGAGGTAAACATGATTACTTTTATGTGTATAAATGTGCTATGAATTTCTCATTTTTGCGATAAATTGATCATTTCTTTCTAGAGATTTTTCGGCATCGTCAGGCATGTTGCTGGTGACGGAGGACAGCCAACTGTGCAACATTTCTTGTTCATCTATGGGATGCTCTCCGTAAACAACCTGGTTCGGCCACCAAAACGGGCATCGGTCGAGGGAGATGGACCCCAGCTGTTGCTGAAGCTCCAGGGCCTCTTTGACAAGAAAAAACCTGCCTCCAGTCAGGTAAAGTGCCCCTTGTTTGTTTTTTACTCACAGAAATCGCAGTTATGTTAGTCTTAGCTCTAGTTTCTTTTTTTCAGGAGCAGTTCCACTACACAAACGACCAAATAACCAACTGAAACATAATGTGTTATTTTAATTTATGAATCTCAGCCTATACATTGAATTATTTGAAACTTGGAATGTATTTTCAGGTTGACATGTTGGCAGTCCTCTTTGATGACGTTCTTGAGGAGCCCGGAGACACAGCGAACACTTCATCCGTGCCTGACGATACGCTCTCCACCAAAGAGTGCATCCTTGATTATCTTGCCGGTTACGTGGTGAAGAAGTTTTCAACACTGAGCTGCACCGACTGCGTGGGAACACTGAAGAGCCAGACACGAGAGCCAACTGACCTAATCCTGAAGAAGTCGAGAGGATTCCTGCAAGTGCCCTCATCCCAGCTCTTCAGCCTGTTGCGCATTGTGGAAGGACATGTTGAAGAACTGACTGTGGACACAGTTGCATGTGCCGATGTGTATGCGAACATTGTCGACCAAGTTTTGCTCGACAGCCGCACTGCCTCTGCTGGTGTGGGCTGTAGGTTGCACTATGTGGGTACCACAGCAGAGGTTGTTCATTTTTTTTTGAGGTGCCGCCTGCACTTCTACACCAGGGAAAAAAACAAGCTGACGCGAGCAACGCGGCGAGCTAACTGCCCAGCAAGTGGTGGCAACAAGCCTAGTGGATAGCAGTTGTTCTGTTTGTCATGCAATATGTAAGGCCAACTGTTGTGTTTTGTGTTAGCAAGTAACACATATTTGTATGATGTTGTTTATTTTCCTGCATCCGCCATGCTATTGCCATAAACTTGTGGGAATAAACACTTGTACCACACAGCCGCGGCACGTTTTCTAGTCCTTTGCATGCGCTTGGCAGCTGCCTGCGACGATCAGCCAGCGGTCAGACAGCTTCCTGTCATCTATGTGGCGGAACCAAAATCCACGGCGGCCACATTTTGGTTATCCAATCAGATATTTTGAATTTGGAAAGCGGGGCATGGCTATCTTTGCCTGCATGTTTTTTTTTTTAACTTGCCCGCCGCGTTTGCCCAGGGGCTAAGGCGTTGTGCTGATAAGCCCAAGGACGCGGGTTCCCGGTAGCTTTTCTGATGTAGGCGAAAAGAGAAACCGCCTGTGGGTTCGAGATTTCGGCGCGAGTTAGATACCTGAGTGGTTAAAATTAACGCGGAGCGCTACACTACGGCGCGCGTCCCATTGTCTGTGTAGCGTCGGCACGTTAAATTTCATAATCAATCAATGTTTTTTAACTTGCCGTTTGGGTGGGAGGGGTGTGACAGGCACTGAGCGGGCGAATTTCTATCTGACACCCTATACCTGATGAGGACAGCCGAGAAAGGAGCTCAAGGCTGTAGCATTTGCTCCTGCCAAGGCCCCTCCGCGCGCCCATTAGGCTGCTTCCATTTCGTGAGCGTTTTTTTTTCCTGCTGTCAACGGTCACTTTCCGAATCTAGATTATTTTTTTACATTATTAGCGCGCTATCAAATAGCGCAAACACAGCGCTAACCCAACGTGCTGTACGTTTGCACACCTATTTGCTCAGCGCAGCATGTCGCCCAGGGTGAATACAGATTTAATTCTGGCGCTAGTTAACTCAAATCATGCAGGCGGCTGCAAAGGCTAATCGAAAATTGAAAACGCCAGATGTCCGCCTTCTCAAAGCGAGAGCGTAGCGGTGCCTGCCGCAACGAACGAACACTGCAACATATACGCCTCAGTAACACCCGTGGTCTTGTCTGAATTTCACAGCTAAGCTACACGACAACAATTGACTCAAAAACATGCACACATCGCTCGCGTTTTTACAGGTGGAAATGAAGAGCAGATGAAAGCAAGCGCGTTGCCGACGGAGAAACAGCCGGCCAGCAAGCGTCGCGACCGCTGGCGAAGCCTTCACGTTAACAGGGGCGATCCTAGCGGCAGTTTTTGTCCCTGAATGAAACTTCGGCCGGAGTTTCGTGACCAGAAAAGCATTGAAGGACTCTGGTAGAACTGATCTGGACCCCTGCTCACGCCGGGCTAGGAGGTAATGAGGCGGCCCATTCTGCTGCTCGAGGGTTCACTTTCCGAGCCGGCCCCAGCCTCGACCCCTCGCACGGTGCCAGATCAGCTAGAGATAGCCTTCTCAGCTATCACGACATAGCGATACATTTCCGCCTCGCCCGCCGTGTATATCCTCCTGCTCACGTCAGTCTCGACAACGTGCAAGAACGCAGGTGGCGCCTTCTGCAGACAGGCAGCCTCCCCTGTCGCGCGCTGCTCCATCGCATTCATCCGTCCTTATTTCCCTCCCCGAACTGCCCATCATGCGGCATTCCCGCCACCTTATCCCACACCATGTGGGCTTGTCCCAATGATCCTTTTCCTTCCATCACCTGCGACGAGCACTGGGAGAGGGCGCTGGGCAGCTCTGATCCGGAGGTTCAAGCCTCCCTGACGAATCAGGCTGCCATTGTCGCCGCCAGGCTCAAGCCAGCGGCCACCACGTCCCCGTAACAGAGCTTGACTAAATAAAGTTTACCTCCTCCTCCTCCTCCGCCATTGACCTACACTGTGATGTTGTCGGCGTATAGGCTCAATTTAAGATACGGAATTTTCTCAAGACGGCGGGGGATGTTTGGCCAAATTAAACAGGGGGATAGTACCGCTCCTTGAAGTGCGCCTTTAGAGGGGAGATCGACCGTGCCGGAGGTAATGCCCCGATATGGAGGATGGCCCGTCCGGTTAGAAAAGGAGCTGCGTATACAGATGCACGTACAAAGCCCCTGGTTGGTGGATTACAGTCTCGTCATTACGGCTTCGCGGGACACGTTATCGAAGGACTTGGCCAAATCTAAGGCAAGGATAGCCGCAGAGTCCGAATTGTTTTGGAGGACTACGACTTCTCGGGAGATTTGGAGAAGGACGTTCTTGCGTGGACTGACCCGTACGGAAACCGATCATGGAGTGGAGGTAGGAATTTTGAATGTGGGATAAGTGATTGATTGTAGGGTTTAACGCGCCGACGCAACGCAGGCGATGAGGCGCGGCGTAGTGGAGGGCTCCGGATTAATTTTGAACACCTGGGGATCTTGAACGTGCTCTGAAATCTCGTACACACGGGCGTTTTTTCCTAACGCCTCCATCAGAAAAGCGGCCGCCGCGGCCGGGAATCGAGCCCGCGACCTCGTGCTCAGCAGCACAACGCCTTAGCCACTGAGCCACCGCGGCAAGTGAATGTGGGATACCAAGCGTGCATGAATATTGTCACGGGTGTGCGTGCAGTACCTGGGACATCGCAGCTGCCTTGTCTGTCTTCACTATCCCATCTATTTTTGTAATTACTATCTCTAAATTTACTGTCCCTTCGTTGCCACGTCACAATATGCTCAAACAGCTTTCCCAGGCACGAGGTGAAGGATGTCGGCCGAAGGTGTTCCAAAGCCAGGGGTGGTCCGGGTTTGGCAATAAATGTAAGTTTACCATGTTTCTAGGACTATGGCAGCGTGGCCTGTTGCTAATGATGGCTGAAGTAACCTGTAATGGTTGCGATAGAGTAATCATCGAGATTCTTCAACATTTTGTTAGTTAAGTGATCGCTCGGGGCCGAGACCTATCGAAACTTGTGTAAGGCTCCTCGTACTGCTGATTGAATAATTTTCCTGTCCATATACGAATTTATTTTGGTGGACCGGTGTCTGGGGGGAGAGGGTCACTAGTACCTTTGGGCAAATACACGTCCTTGACCTTATTCACTAGGTCTGCATCTATGCCTGGGAGACCCTGGATGATGCGAGGTGATGGGCTTGGTCTGTTTTCAACTAATTAGGGTCCAGTAGGTGTTTTAGAAGGTGCCCTGCTCTACAAAGACTACGCCTCGTGCACTTCGCCTCCTGCGGCCCGCGCCCCGGCCGTGCCCCGGACTTCGCCTCGTAGTGACAGGGACCACATCACGGCCCACTTATACAGTTTGTTCGCGAATCCGGAGTATACATCTATATATAGTTTTTGTTATGTTTATTAGCGAATTCCCGCAATAAAAGAAAGATGGTGCAATGACCGCCTCATTACCAGATTGCCAAGCATCTGGTCGCAGATTTCGCCCCATAGATCCTGAAAGGGTCGGAGTATGTATTTTTGAATGTACGCTTCCAGTTGTGTGGTTGTTTGTTTCTTCTCCAACGCTTTTGTATGCTCTTGTATAGATGCCACAGATGTTGCAGGTGGGGATCTGTGGTCTCCGAAGGTATGTCTAGGTCAACTACAATTTGGTTACGGCTCACGTGTCCGTAACTAGTTGCGTTATATCCACTTTTGGAGACCTAATGGGTTGTATGCTACCGATGTTTCTTTGTCGGATTCTCCACAACCCCTGAACTCGTCCCAGTTTGTGAGGTGCTGCTGTCATTAGGTGGGGGGCAACCGAAGTAGTGAAAGCAGAAATAATGGGTTGCCGCCAAGAACGGAGGAGGCGAGATTGCTTTAACCACAGCCGGCTTGCCTTCCCTTACCGTGACTCCTCCTTCCTGGACTGTATAAAATTTGTAAATACCGTTAAATCAACCACCTTTTTTGCGCCACCCTTCTATCACCTTATGGCGGAACAAGTGCCACCGTCGTAACAATACCATGTCCCTACAGAGCGAAATGTTCTAGCAACCTGCCTTTCCTTGCCGCCACTTAATGCAAGAGCATTCAATCGCCCATTGCACAAAATACATTAAACTCCAGTTAAGACGAACTCGAAGGGACAGTTCGTCTTATGAGAAGTTCGTCTTATCAGATGCCCTCCCCCCCCCCCCCAAAAAAAAAGGAATTGCAACGTCCAGGTGCATGCAAATATCTTGCTTCAAAACGGTGAAATAGACTTACAATGGAAGAAAAAGAAAAAAACATATTTCAGTGCGCTAGAAGACTGTCTTCAAGTGCTCTTTCCTGGCTTTATCCGGTCCAAGCGGTGACGGAGAGCGCACACCAGCTACCTCAAGCGATAACACAGCAGAGACCGAGAAGGAACTCGCTTTCTCGGCGGTGATGCGGTGGGACTCGCGACGCGAACCGACGGGAAACATGCTCCCGCTGAGAAACGGCATTGGTCAGGAGAGCTGCTACGTTCGCAAACAGTAAGTCTCCGTCATCGCTTTTTTTAGAGGCGAAGCCGCTTAGGGGCTCGGGCTGTCATCGTCTCCTGTCGTCGTCATCGTTTCATGTAGTCACGGTACTAAAACACCAGTACACGATCGTTTCCCAACGCCTCGCGCTAGAACGTAACGCGTACTAAAAGAACACACCGGGACACTCGTTTTCCAACGCCTCATGCTCCAAAGCACGAGACTTTTACAGCAAAGCTGTATACCTCTACCCCCAACGTTATCATCTCTTTGTCCTGGTATGGGTTACCTGGCCACGCTAACATGGACGGCAACGCAAGAGTAAACGCGCTTTCCTGAGAACTATCCCCGGGTCCGTCTATGCTCTGACCAACCTCATACCATCCTCCTTCCACTCTTCACGATCGCGCAACCCGTAAATTCACTTTACTCTCATATCGCCTCGCCCGGCAAGCCCACCCTTCTCCAGACCCACGCCTCACTCGCGCCAAAACCGTTCTTCTCCGCCAGGCCCATACCCACTCCCTCCCATCTCATCACATTCTACATCGCATGCGTAATTGCTCCGGTCCCCCAACCTGCCCTTCTTGTGGCGCGTACCCTCTATTCCCCACTCCTACTGGGACTGCCACCCCCCGAAGCTTCCCCCCTCCCTCTCCCGCATCACCTCATGGGGCACGTGGCTGGCTCCCCCGCCCGAAACAGACGTTCGCCCCCCCCCCCCTCCCCCGAGGCTCTCTGTTTTCATATCCAGATCTCCAAGGGCATTCTGGACTACTATGAAGACAGTGACGCCCCAGGATCCATAATTTAGCTGACCTGGACATAGGTCGGTGACTGGGCAATAAATGTTTTCACGGGAACGGCTTAGCTACAGCCAGACGGGTCGGCATATTCTCGGCTCCGTGGGCATCAATCACCATAGGCGTGCGCACAGGGGGGGCAGGGGGGGCGGCCGCCCCCCCTAATCATCTGAAGGGGGGCGCCAAATCTGCCCCATGCCTTGCCGATGTATCGCATGAAAGTAAAAATTTCTGCTCAGAAATATTAGTATGTGTTGCAATTCCATCGCATTGTAATAAAAATTTTATAACCATCCCTCTTTGCACTGCGTTCGGACCGCTAGGCCTTCAGTGGGAAGAGGTCGGGAATTGCTGTAAAAGGGGGGGGGGGGGGGGGGGGGGGGGGGGGCGCAGCGGTAAGACTTTGCCCCCCCTAATCGATAACTCTGCGCACGCCTATGTCAATCACCTGCGAACAGGCACTCACAAGATACCCTTGGCTCCCGAAGTGCGCGATCAAATTCACATCCCACCGTTCCTTAAAAATATGCACCCGGTTCACAATCAGGAACGCAGGCAGGCAGGCAAGGGCGAAAGCCCTGCACAAACGACTCGGAATTTCGGAGGACGTGCTGTACGTGGACGCGGCCGACTATCCGGGTCGCAATGCTATGGCAATTGCAATAGTCAATCACCAGGGCAATTCCATCAGCTCCGGGTCGGTCCGCACGAGCGAACCGGAGGTGGGCGAAGAGGCGGCCATTGCCCTGGCAATGACGGCATCCGCAAAAATCAAATACGTGGTGAGCGACTCAAAGTCTGCTATTATAAATTACGCAAGGGGGCGCATCTGCCAAGAGGCATCTGCAATTCTAAGGATTGGGCTCAACAAAATTCAGCGTTCGGGCAAGATATGTCTAATATGGGCACCTGCACACTCTGGCCTGGCTGGGAATGAATGCGCGCACGACGCCGCTCGAGGATTTTCTGACCGAGCTGGTGAAGACAACAACGCTCATTCACTTCGCTGTTCGGGTAGTGATCGCCTTGTGTCCTACAGGGACATAACTAATCATTACAGGCTAGAGCGGACCCGCTTCCCCCCGGCTCATCCTACCCTCAGTAAATGGCAATACGTGGCTTGAGATTTCTACAGACCAACTCGTATCCCAACCCGGTTGCGTACAGTCACTGTTACCCTGGGCAATATTCTGACAAGTGCCACCGGTGTAAGGACAGGGCAGACTTAGCCCACATGCTGTGGGCTTGTCCACAGGCGACAACGTCAGATCGCAACATCGCTAGTGTAGAGCAATGGGAGAACCGTATTGCTCAGCGCCGACCAACGCCTGATCAAGTCTGGGCCATTCGAGCTGGCCGAAGACGCTGCTAGAGCCCAAGGGCTCTTGGCCGACGTCTAGGATTACGGGCGGTATGCAAATAAAGTTTTCTCGCTCTCTCTCCTCGCTCTCTCTCTCTCCTCTCTTCTCTCTCTCTCTCTCTCTCTCTCTCTCTCTCCGCAAGCAAAAACGCCAAGGTGCCAAGAATACACTTACACACTGCATGATCTGCCCGTCTCCAGGTTTCACTAGTGGACATGGGCCAAAATTTTTCACTTTTTTTATTCCCCTAGTTTTGCGCCTCTCTCCTCCAGAGCAGATTGGCCACAAACCTCGCACTCGCTCTTTTCCTTCTTTGCTTTGCCGCTGGCTCCACGGTTTGAAGGGTGGGAGAAACGGCAGCTTCTTTTTTTTCTCGCTCCCTCCCTTCCTCCGTGGCGCGAATTCGCTTCGCGCTGTGGTTTCCTTTTACTTTTCTTTCCCGTTAATCGCGTGAATGCCCCGCCAAGACTGCCACATTCGCTATTCGGAATCGCCAGCAGTGGTGGACAGAAAGTTGTTCGTCTTAACCAAAGGGTACGTGCAAAGCTGTTCGTCTTCAGTGGATTTTTTTTTTTGTTCATTGGGTCTACGGAAAACCAAACAAACGTTCCCACGATGTCTGGCATAAGCGAGTTCACTGTAGTCGGGGTACGGAGTCGTCTCCGAGCTGTCTAGCCACTCATTTTGACGGAACCTGGGCGGAATAATCGGTTTTGTCCGTTTTGCGTTTAATGTGCGCACTTCGAGAGAACCCTAATTGGCTGAAAGTAGGCGACCCGAATGTGAACCCGAGAAGCAAGGCGGAGCGTCGGTTCCTGTGCACGCCAATGGTCCTGTGCACGCCCTTTTTGCCCAAAGCGGTTGTAAAAAAGTTAACAAGAAAAGGGTGCAAAGGGAAAAAATGGGTGTTGAGAGTCCATTACACCCTTTTTCTTGATTCTCAATATTCTTATTCTTATTCAATATTCTTAGTCAGCGCCGTGTGTCGCCGTTTCTTGTCCCGTCTTTTTGCGCTGTTTTGAATTTCAGTTAGTTCTTATTCTTAGCTCTACATCCTTTTTGTGTGGAAAAAAGGGCGTTGACCAACTTCAAAACCCTTGGTTTTAGGTATGGTGTTGAAAGGGTGTGGAAAAGGTGTTCAGCTGTTGATTGATTAAGGTCATGCATGCATGTGTAATTCCACTGCGAAGTACAGGACATCCCCTCATCCCCTCCTCTCTAACTCGTAACAAATGTTCAAAAGCAAAAAAAAAAAAAAAAACGTGTTCATCTGCAATGATCGCTCGTTTCCATATTCGGTGTGCCTCATGCCCCAAGTTTAGCTTTGGCACGTGAAATATTAATTTGAACTTTTAAGTTAAAAAGACTATATATTGCGTGGCGAAACTGGTGTTGACCGACTCCAACACCCTTGGTTTTCTGTAGGGTGTTGAAAGGGTGTGAAACAAGTCATTATCATCATCATCACCAGCTTATATACGCCCACTGCAGGGCAAAGGCCTGTCCCATTAATCGCCAATTATCCCGGTCCTGCGCTAACTGCGACCAGTTTATCCCCGCAAACTTCTTGGTCTCATCTGCCCATCTAACTTCCTGCCGCCCCTTCCACTCTGTTACCCCTAAAGACCAACGGTTATCTTGCCTTCGCATTACATGCCCTGCCCACGTCCATTTCTTCTTAATTTATACTAATATATCCTTAATACGCGTTTGTTTCCTGACCCGCTCTGCTCTCTTCTTGTCCCTTAATTGCACCTATCATCTTACCTATCTTACCGGTACTCACCTACAGGGCAGAAACTTGGAGGCTCACTAAGAGGGTTCAACATAAATTGAGGACGACTCGGCGCGCAATGGAACGGAAGATGATAGGTGAAACAAGTGTTCAGTTGCAAAAACAAAGAAGAAACAGTGGAGCTGGGGATGGACTTGGCTTCTTCCGGTGTTGCTAAGTTTTGCTAGGTTTCGCACGGGTTTGCTAAGTTCTGTAAGGTTCTGCGATGTTCTTGCTAGGCTAGGCTAAGTGCTAAGGCCAAATTTAGCCGGATTTTACAATCCAGTGTGCCCCCCACTGACAGCGGATCCAAGGGGGAAGCAAGCTAGGTCGACCCTATGCTTCGCTGTTTGTCCATCCTTGCACCACTGGTGCAAGCTGCGCCAATTTTTTTTTTTGCGTTTTAGTATACAAAAAAAAAAAAAAACACTAATACCTTCAAAATGGTATAGTATGAGGTGCGCCTCCGCATACGCCCATTGTGCTCACACTCGGACAGGCTCGAAAGCCGGATTCACTGTCGCAACACCCTCATCTGCGGTGGTGCACGCTTTACAGGTGGCGCAGTTGTTTTTCTCGTTTTTCTTGCTAACGCTACCAAACCTAGCTCAAGGTTAAACAGCTCCGCTAACGATAAATCATGCCAATTCACATTTTTTAGACATCATGAGGTAAAAAACATCTTTCTGCTTCTAAAAATTCTCAGTCCCCCCCGTGTAAACGGGTATACAATACTTCCAAAGTCGGAGGTCCTTTAGCGGTCTTTCACACCCTTTGTTTAGTTTCCAAAACACCTTAATTTGTAGCTTTAGACCCTTGTGAGAAAAACGGTGTTGAAGCAATGAACAATGAATGAAGCAATGAATGAAATGGTGGGAAATAGGTATTTGGTAGTTAGTAAAATTCTACGACTTATTGAACATAATAACTACCTTACCATCAGACAGTTTTTGCAAATCAGAATGCTGGCAGTATATGCTCACATTAAGATGCATAATTCCAAAATTGGCGCTAAAATATCTGATTTTTTTTTCGAAAACGTACTGACTTTCTCGATGACTTTCCTCTGCTGGCTATAAAAGCAAGCAGAGCAGTTGTATTTCTGAGCATGCATGCACTCGCCCTCCCCATGCATCCAGTTGGTTTGCTCGCTCAATCCATTTGTGGTACAAATGTGGCTTGAGCATGTTGAATGTGTATGGCATGCTGCGCACTCAGCCGCTCAACATCGTCACGCGTAGCTGCGCTATCCCAGACCCTTATTTTAAGGAGTTAAGCAACTTTACACCCTTTTTTCACAGCCGAACACACCTTTTAAAGGTGCGCGCCACGGGACCAAGATTTTTAGCCCCGTTTCGGCCAAAAATGGCGCAGAACAGTTTCGGGTGCAACCAGAACTACGTCAGGACTGACACGGACGCGGAATGGAACTTTTCGAGGTCAGCGCGCGGTTAAAGTTCGTAGACGTCTTCAGAGCAACAGGTGCGTACCAATTTGCTATACGCCGGAGTACGCACTCACGCTTGCACCAACCGGTACCCTCCGCTTGACGCACAATATTGTTAGTGATAACTTTATTTGGTTCAAAACTGTGGAAAGGAAGAAGGGGGAAATGGATTCTTTGGGAATTTCTCCACCTCAACGTCACTTGGCACCCCTGAAGCTCAACGTTACGGCCAAACATTAAGACCAAACGTTATAGTCGTAACAAGGGTGATTGGCCAATGCTCACTCATAACAACGGAGAGAAGGACACAAAAAGAATGATGATACTGACCCGCGATTTAAGCGCATTCGGCGCTCCCGACTGCTTCATATTCCCGGCGCCCAGCGGCACAGCAGCCATCACAGACTCCATAGTGCCGTCGCTTTCGCGTGCACACAATAAAAAGCGCCTAGGTGGCCGAACCTTTCTCGTTCCGGCGTCTTTATGTGGCGACGTCGTAAGTAGCTGGAAGCTTGCCATCAGAAATGGGCGCTCCAAGCGCTGCGCCGGAAGCGCATCCCAAGAGCTGAGCAACCGAATTTTCGTGTTCAGTTGCTCGCGCCGGCAACCAGGTGGCGAGTGCCAACGTGGAGCCGCGAAAAGACCTCTGGTAGCGAGGATGCAGGCACCATTCGTGGCAGCCTTTTGAACTATCGCAACAAAGTCAGACCTTTACAATGCGTTTAGTATTCGAAAGTACGGCATACCAGTATACAATACTTACAACTTTTCTGTTCGTTCATGCTCGTTCTTCCGCATTCTGAACAGGTCCACAGTGCGCGGAATATCATCCCATTCACAGTTGATATCGAGGCATGCAAGATGAGAACTTTCAGCGCGCATATCGGCCTAGAAACGCGGAAACTATAGCCTTCAAGCTGAACACCTAACTACGCAATGTCCTTCAGGCCATCTGGATGAGAAGTCCTCAAGTCACTTAACGGTGTACTTGGCGCCGTTATTCATGCGTAAACGTTCGAAGGCCACTTTCCTAAGAAAATTGTGCGTCCACTCGCAGCTTGACGCGTTGCGCTTTTATCGGAAAAAGGCCCCAAGGCCTCCAAGAATCACCTCTGTTCCAGCCCTGCTTTACTCCACGCTAGAACACATCTGCACATGTTAACGTGTCCACACCAAGGTGCTTGCAGATGGCTTGGTGACGTCTGAATGTTTCGCCATCGGTGTGCGCATGGCATCCGCAGGATTAACTGTGAAAGAGAAACTCAGTCACAAGACTTCCTCCACTCTTTTGCACAAGCAATGGGTGTACGCAGATGGCTCGGAGGCGCCCGATTCTTGCTCTATCGTTGTGCGGATTCCTTCAGCCGGATTTGCTGTAAAAGAGAAACTGAGTCACAAGACGCCTTCCACCGATACAGACTTAGGATCGTGCGAGTTAGCATGCACGTGCAGTGGCTTCCCGGTCACTCTGGTACACCAGGGACATAATCTCTGATGCATCCGCGAAATGCGCACACAGCCTGCGTACAACCACTGGAATTCCCATGTTCAAAACAAAACGGAAACGCGGCTGCATTTAACCTTGGGTTGAAAATGCATCTGTCAGTTTAGCAAAAACACCCGAGGAGATGCTCGCCTCTGCACAAGATTGAGCCACAGTGCAATTGCCGGTTTCCGCGAGGCCCAACCAAACAGCCCGAGGGCATCCTGCGCCAACTAAGCCTGTATGTTGCACACGCATGCCACTTTTTAAAATAGGCTGGGCAGATTCACAACTGTTCGGTGTGCTCTGTGAGGAGGGCATTAGGCAAGTTTTGTTCTACTGCCCTACACAAGATACGCAGAAAAATGCTTGTGCGAACTGCGACGAGAAAACACGTTAGAACTGGGACGCTCCCTCCGACTCGTGGTCAAGCCGAGACTGTGCTTGGGCCAGAAGATCGTTTTGAGTTAACTGCTTCAGGATTGGACAAAGACGTTAAACCTGTAGTTTTGAGGCACTCTCAATCTTTTTTTTTTTATGTTATTGAAATGGTTTTCTCTGCCTCCGTATTTTTTTATCATCCTTGCTGCTTCTATACCTCTGTTCACTTTGCTCCACTATACCCACCATATGAAGTAGCACAGCCGCCATTAATGGGGTTAACATATACCTATTACAGCCTTTCTAACTCGTGTTTTAAAATCAGCTTGACCTTTGACAAGTCACCGAGACGTGCAAGTTGTGTCGTTAATTCGCGAACATTTGTAAATAACACCAGCATTAAAGGAGTACTAACGCGAAATTTTGGTGTTACGTTTTTCCGCTGCTATGCGTGCCTACCAGTCCACTAATCATAGAATGACAGATTAGACGGTCAAGCGCAGCGTAAACATTCATTTACGGCGTCGTTTATTCGTGTCATTTTCGGCTTCGACAAAACGAACGCCGAGCGGCCGCAACGACAGGAGGTATCACGTGACGTCACCATTCTTGCCGTATCGCTGCCGCTCTGGGAGCCCTGGAAGCACGCGCCCAGACAGGCCGAGGTCTTCGCCGTCCCCACAGGCCCGGGCAGCATGACGTCAGTCCCAAAACCATACCTGTACACACGCCCGAGCAGCGTGCGCCAACCACAGCCAGCGCGTCGGCTTCGTCACGGGAGACCCGACGTCGGTACAGATGATGTCATGTCGGTCCGCTCTGGGCTTTCCCGTGCGGGCGAATATTAAAATGGATTTTAAATGTGTTTCGCTGAACGGTTGCTGTTGAAACTTGCTGGGAGATATCTCCTGAGAAAAAGGAAGCGTTCTACATGCTTATCTCAGCTTTGAAATTTCGTGTCAGTACTCCTTTAAGCTTATGGGCAACTTCAGGGCATAACCAGAATTTGTTCGTTAATTCGGGAAGTTTGCAGAATCGGGTTTCACAAACCTGAAGCCATTTATAAATGGCGCTTGAAGAAAACTGAACGGAGTATCTTCTACGTATACACAAGCCTTTTCAAGCCCCGTGCGCCATGATGATAAATATACGGTGCTTCATGCAATGCTCAAATGTGTAAGCGCCAAGGCCGGGCCCGCGCACATAATTAACCCAACAAAAGAAAACATATGCTGCAGTTATAGCAATGAAAGGTCTCACGTGAGCCTCCCCACAACTTACAGATGAGGTCTTTACACCAGATAAATGACAGCTCTAACGTCAGCCTTTCCACAACTCGCGGATCTGGTCTTGGGTTGACGCGCTCGTCGGGCTGAGTCGGCGGGCCGTGGGGAGCTGAATACCGTATTCGCACGATTATAACGCGCCACCGATTGTACCGCGCGGGTAGGTTCGCGCAGGAAAATCCGCAAAAATAATTGGACGTCGGCTTTACCGCGCAGATGTAAAATACATGACACTACTTACCTAGAAGATTTTATTTTACGCGTGCAACTATGGCAGCCAAAAATAAATTGTGCTGCGTAAACTTGCTTATCCACCTCCTGCAGGGAATAAAACTGTTGCTGTATAAAACAGCTTCAATAAACATTAAAGCTGTTTGCGATTTGATGTATCTTGACCTTCCTAATTCTACGTGTGACGGGATAATTGCAATAAAAGAAAAATGTGCAACAGCTCCAAGGTATATGTCATTCAGGAATGAGTGCGCCGAAATTCACTCACGTGATATTGACGAATTTTTTTATTGGATTGAGTTGGAGTTTGGGAGGACCTCGTGTCTATGGCAATGTTGCTGGCCGATTTGGAACCTGTTTCGGTTTTGAGCCCGACTGTAACGCGCACACAAATTTTAAGGCTAGCTTTTAGCAAAAGAAGGTGCGCGCTAGAATCGTAAAAATACGGTAGCTCCTTCTCCGGCAATCCCCGGGCCCCCTCGCCTCGACTCGACCCGCCAGTCAACTCGACCCTCCCTCGTCGGGTCCATGTATCCGGGGCTAAGGCTAACGTGAGCCTCCCCACAACTTGCGGGACAGGCCTTACACCAGATGACAAACGTGAGCTGCCCCAAAGCGTGCGGACAGTCTTACACCAGCTTACTGACAGGACCAACGTGAGGCTCTCGACAACTTGCGATCAGGTCGTCACACCAGATAGCTGACGACAGGACTAACGCCAGCCTCCCAGTAACTTGCTGATCAGGTCTTCCACCAGGTAACTGACAGGACTAACGTGAGCTTTTAAACTAGACAACTGATGATAGGACTGCCGCAAGCCTCCCCGCAACTTGCCGATGAAGTATTTACGCAAAACTGATGACAGGACTAATGGCAGCCTCCCCGCGCCTTGTGGATCAGGTGTCTACACCAGCGAACAGAGAAAAAATGTGAGCCTGAATCAAGGCGGAAATTTGGGCGAGTCGGAATACGTTCATCTTTCACAGCGTAAAAAACACACGGGACACAAGTATAAAATAGACACCACAACCGCTCAGCGGTTGTGGTGTCTATTTTATACTTGTACCCCGTGTTTTTTTACGCTGTGAAAGATAAATGTGAGCCTCCCCACTACTTAATATCTGGTCTTACACCATGTGCGCTCCAGTGAAGGAACCACTCCCCTGGGTCGCCCTCTGGGCCGTTCAGAAATTTGAATAAAAGTATTTCCTCCTCCTCTTACGCCAGTAAGACATGACTAACGTGAGCCTTTACACGAGACAACTGATGACAGGTCTTTACACCAGATAAGTGACGACTAACGGCAGCCCTCCACAACGTGCATATCAGGCCCGACACCGATGGCAGAACGTGAGCCGCCGCACACTTATGGATAAGGTCTTTACACCAGATAAATGACAGGACTAAGTTAGCCTCCCCACAACTTGCAGATCTGGTCTTAAGCACAGGATTAACACAAGGTTCCCCATACCTTGCGGATCCGGTCTTTACACCAGATGTATGAAGTAAAGATAACTCGTCAGTCTCTCACAAACTTGAGTTTTCAGGTCTTAACACCAAATAACTGACAGGACTAACGTCAGCCGCCCCCACTTGCGGATCAGTTCTTTACACCAGATAACCGATGTCAGGACTAACAACTAGCCTCCCCCCCAAGCTTGAGGATCAGGTCTTTGCACCGGATAAATGACAGGACTAACGTGAGCCTTCCCACAACTTGTCGGCAGTCTTCCACCATATAGACAGGAGTAACAAACCTTTACACAAGGCAACTGATGACAGCAGTAGCGCCAGCCTCCCCGCAACTTGACCAGACCATCTGCGCACCAGACCCCCCGACGACAGCTGTCAGCCCTCCCCGCAACTTGCACATCAGGCCTTAGACCTGATGACAGGAGTAACACGAGCCTCCCAACATGCAGATCGGGCCTTTGCACCAGATTGCAAAATTTTTACTCCTGAAAACTCAGCTTCGGAAAAAATGCTGCGGGTTCAAACTATCTACTTTGCAAAATTGATTGCATGCCTTCCATAGGGGTTACTTGATGTCTAAAAAACAGTGGCTATTTTGAAAAGTCAAAATATTGGTCAGAATTGTAATTGGAAAATGCACCCGTCCAACTATTTTTGGTGAATAGCTGTCATTGTTTCAGATTGCCTTGAGCGAGAAGATACTTTGGAAGCATAAAGAATGCACAAATACTTCAGGTGAAAAGTGTAGCCATGAGAAATTGTCAGTTTCACAGGAAGACCCAGAAGTTTGTAATGTGCAGAACTAAGAGTGCAGGTCATGGCTGATCTTAGTGCGTGTCAAGTGCCCATTTTGGAGTTTCCTGTATGTTCCTAGCGTAATTTACAGAGAATTCCTGGTTTTCCCAGCCAGTACTTGCCCAAGAGCCACGGAAAGGATACTGACATGCAAAAGGAGGAATACTGGGAAACTTCACTAATGTAAGGGAGGTTCTGCAAAATGGAAACTGAAACATCAGACCTGCATAGTGTTGCAATCACACGGTCCCCGCATCGTTACTGCGCATGGTATATAGGCTCAGCTTTGGTTATTCCATAGAGCTGCTGTTGTGCGTTAGCTTAATACTACCTTCAGACCCCACTACAGGGGCACTGCAGTAGCTTTGCGAAAACCATCACGGTGGCACACAAGCTGTCTGCCAAATTAACTACTAAGAAAGTGTACACGGTGACAAACTCCCCCCTTCCACAAGTGCAATTTCTATTTGGGACAACTTCGTCAGTAGCCCGACCTGGACATCCCGAGTCCAACTAGCAGCACTGTCCTGTGAAACGTCCATTAGATAATTTCCCTCTTAGCAGTGAAAAGCTTCAAGTAGGCCAAGTGACCTACTTGTACACCTTTACTTGTGCACAGGGCACACAGGCAACATCCTAGGCTTCTGCATGCCACAGTGGCTGCATTCATCTACCTCAATCCGCCAGTATCCACTCTTCAGGCCTATTGACGAGAAATAGCGGGCATTGCAATGGCTACTGAAAGTCAAGGTGGCCGTAACAGTGGCCCCCTCGCCTTTTCATGTGGGCGCAGGATTATCGCCAAGTCCCCACCATCTAGACTTGGTACTAGGCTTTCATTAGTACAAGTGTGGCAGGGCGTGTGCAAAACAGCGAGATAACACGGAGCCAGACCAAGTACAGTTCACCCGCAACTGCTATCGCTTTTGATATCACTCAGTGTGATGCCGTTTGTTTCCAAGCAATACTAGTCTACGATAAAAAGTGTAAGTTACAAGTCCCCCGTGTCCCACGGTTGACGGCCGCAGGCGGTGAACCACTACACTGCCACCAGTCAATGCAACCCGCGGCAGCCGCTAAAGGTTGGGGGGGAGGGGAACCCGCTTCAGAGTTTGAGAGAAAGAAATTTAACGAAGTCCCCCCACTGAACCGTTGCAAGTGAGCTTTGTTTGGGCATTGCAAGCAGCTGAGCTGATGCAGCCGCAATGTCGCCCTGCCCCGAGAGAGAGTTAAGACTGCTCTGTCATTAATACAACGGTACAGCAGCAGCGCTCGTAGCTAGCATCCCAAAAACGCTTCCCCGTTTGTGAACGCGCCGGCCTGTCCACCATCCCCGTCAGCGGAAGGCCGCAGACCATTCACTCCGGCACACACACACACACACACACACAGAAGAGGGGGAGGTCTGTCCGATATTCAAACGGCTTTTATTCGCTTCCTGTTTGCCGCAACACACACCATACACGACACACATCATGCACACACTCCACCCACAGCAACGACCAACTAAAGGTAGTAATAATAGTACACACATATTTTCCTTTTTTTTTTCCATAATAGTGCACACACGCTTTACACCAAGACCAACAAGCGAGAAGATCGAGGAAGGAAAGATAAAACAAAGGAAAAATACAAACTCCTTCCCTCCCTCTTCCTACACTAGAGTACCATAGAGAGAAACGGGCTGCTCTACAGGCAAGTCTGCACGCTGCACACAGGCTGGTCTCGGGAGGTCAGGTATCAAAGCACTCAGTAGGAGGAGGACACTCCTCGTTCAACCGGTACAATCACGCAGAAAGAAAGGAAGGGAAAAAAAAAAAAAGAAGAAGTCCAGCCAGTACACACGGCAGGCATGGACACAAGCGGCCATCTCTCGCTTCTCCCGTACAGTCAGCAGCCATTCGCTCTTTCCCTGCCGTCACCGTACACACTCAGTCACCACAACACCGCTGCCCCGGAAGAAGCCCCAGGGCAAGTCCCGCCACACAAGTCACAATTTCGCTCTCGCTCTCAAGAGCCATCAGTTAGTGCGCTGTCAAAACAACTGCCACCCCTCGGACCATCCTACGGCAGAAAAAGAAAGAAGACAGGCAACTTCACACACAAGTCACACGCGTACACACTGCCGCAGCGTTAAAAAAAAGAAAAAGAAATCAGTAGACGAAGTAAAAAAAAGATGTGCGAAGATGTCACAGCACACGAGAAATAACAGACATCCTTTCGACCATGTGGCTGGGAATTTCCCAAGCTAGCTGCTCCTTATTAAGGCAAGATGGCCTGATTCACACCAAAGGTTTCAGTCGTCCTCGCACAACGATCACAACCTCTCTTCGAGCAGGCTGAGCCGTTATGTAGAGTTTTTCCAGTGTTCCATTTTTGCTTTTGTACATAACACACAAAAAAAAGAAAAAACCCAATCCACCCTGAAGCCGTAAAATATGCCCTACAATCATGCTAAATGAATTTCATCCTTCCATGCCAACCAACAGAGCAGGGGTCCCCCAAGGGTCTATACTCAGCCCACTTCTATTCCCAATTTACATAAACAACATCACACGTTTATCAGAGGCTTCCCAACAATGCTACGTGGTGCAGAAAGCACACGTCAAGTCAGAACGCTCCTCCAGTTCCAGTTTGATCGCCGCCAAAAACAGCAGTGACGGCTGGGAAGGCACAAGGCAGAGACTTCATCGCAGGAAGAATACGTGACCAGACATGGCGTGACCAAAACGCTGCAACTCAAGA
Organism: Haemaphysalis longicornis; assembly: GCA_013339765.2. Lineage (NCBI taxonomy): Eukaryota > Metazoa > Arthropoda > Arachnida > Ixodida > Ixodidae > Haemaphysalis > Haemaphysalis longicornis. The sequence goes on from CM023453.1 coordinate 1,228,589, forward strand.
AATGTAAACCACTAGAGGTTACCAAGTCACCAATCATCACCGTGATAGAAGTGTCGCAGCGAAAAGACACCAGGTTCACCAAGTGACTCTTGCAACATTGGGGCATCACTCGGATGCCATCGCACACATTCGTCAAAATTTTGCCGATGCCGATTATTCGTGCAGGTGCCTTTAGTGTTGGCGATAGGATGCAAATAGCTTTGTAACGATTTTGCATAGTTGTAACATGAAGTCGTACGTAACCTCCCGGAGATCTTCATTTGTTTGTCCAAGAACAAATGGGCATCCCTTGGCCACAATTTCCCTGCCTTGTGCCTTCTTCAGCACTCGCACGCTACCTGCCACAACACACAAGCATTTCTCGTCAAATGCAGAAGCAAGGCCTGCTTTCCCTTGTGCCTACCATTTGCACATTCACTCGCACGCCCCTTTTGCCGCAAAATTTTTCACGCAGCTTGCACGCACACACGTAGGTACTAAATTCACCCGTACTAATTCGCACACCTGGCGAGGTGCACCAGAGACGTTGGGAAATTCCCAGCCAACCTGTATAGCGTGAAAACTTCGCCACTCCGTCGCGCAGAAAGAGCCACACTTCTCAAGAGCGTTAATCAACCAAGCTGCACACACACAGTCATTTAAAAGGGCTTACAAGAGTGACAAAGGCCAAAAAGAAAGAGCGCAGTCAACAATCAGTATGAACAGCATTACCGCCGCCTTGTGCAAGTGCGGACGGCGCATTCTCCGACGGTTCCGCTCTGCCACAGAGCAGAGGGCCGGCGTTCACATTTGCGTGTGCTCGCGTTGCCATGTGCCAGACGATCTGATGTCACACATACCCATAGCTTCGCAATGAGGATGACAATCATTACAACCCGCCTTACTCTATGTACACAGCCACACACTACTACACACCACTCGGTTAAAAAAAAGAAGGGGGGAAAGGAATACAAACAGCCATAGAGAAACAGGGGAACCCTGACAAACACCAAACCCCGGGTTAAAAAAAAAAAAAAAATGCAAGGCAGCTAAACAGCGTCGGCCGACCGAGGCGTGCGCATACCCGCATTGAGGACAGCTAAGCTAGAGCCGCTCTCCGCCTCCTCCTCAGTCAAGCCTCGCGGCCGAATCGGCTGTCGTACCGCCCCTGCTCTTGGCGATCCCCTTCGCATGCCAGCCCTTAAACTTTGGCCCCCAAGTGATGCTCAAATACGACGACACAAGCCTGGCCTCGGCCATCGTCTCCACAGGCAGGCAGAGAGAGAACAGGTTGGCGGCGCAAAATCCTTTGTACTTTTCATCAAACAGCCCAATCGGTGGCACACACAAGTTTCCGTGTTCCCCTTTTTGGTGCGGGCGCAACGACAGGCCCCGCAGTCAGCGAACGAATGGCAGACGGTGGTGTCAACAGCAGCGGCGGCAGCAGATGTGCCCAGTGTGTCAAGCTAGGCTAGCTCCATACATCTGAAAAAGACGGCAAGGGTCACGCATGTAACCTAGGCGTATGGGCACACGGCTGGCGTACAAGACAAAGAAACTAGCGAGGAGAGCTAGCCCGCCTGTCTGCCTCAATACATGCTGAACATGGCAGCCGATCCTCTCACCCCTGCGGAAGCCGCGTCTTAAGATCGAACTCTTTCACAAGGGTAAATGGGGCAAGGGCCTGAGCGCCGAAGAGCACAGGCGCACTGGCTCGCCGCACTGTGTCTCACATAAGGGCTTACAGACATAACTGCATTGATGGTAGGGAAACCAGGAGGGCCACAGAAACTTCTACAAGGGCACAAAATCAATACTGGAGAAACTAACGGCAACCATTCTGTATAAAGAGGGAGGCCTCCTGTCCTCGTAACTGGTGGAGTAGTGCCATCATGACAAACACTGCAGCTACAACCACGAGGGCCTCTGTCCGGAGAGTATGTACCACACCTCACACACGCGCCCGATGAACTAGTTCCCCTTTAAAAACCGGAGAGCGTCCGCTAGAGACGCTTGCTAATGTGGGCCTCCTCTGCACTCGCAGCAAAGGTTGGTGCAACCTCGACCGGAGACTCGAGATGCCGAAGACGAGAGCACATTCGCAAAACAGGCTGGCTGCAGGCCAGTGACTTGCAGACATGTACAGGTACTTTGTGTCGGAGGAGGTGGCGCAACGTCAAGCGAGACCCGAAAGAAGCAGAGACGGCCTGCATGCTCGGTGAAACCTTGGAGTCCGCCACGAAGACGCGCCGCGCGCCTCCGCTAAACTCTCAAACGCAAGTACTCGGATCATCATGCGAGGTCCAGCAAGCATGAACTACCACAGACTCCACTGACGATGCCCCAAGGGCACCTCATCACGCGCCACAACCTACAGTCGCCAGAAACAGAGCTCCAAACATTCCCATCGCGTCTGCAAAACTGTGGCGGCCGCACCACCCGACCGAACGGAGAGAATTCCACGCACGCACCCGCCCCCTGTCGTCGGAAAAGAGGGAATCCTGGCAGACCTGGCCAGGAAGCGCCAGAGGGCCGGAGGATAAAACGAGAGAGAGGCAGCTTACACCACCTGAGGCGCTTCATGCAGCAACAAAGATGCGCTAAATGGATTTACAATGAAGTGCACTGCTCTGCCTGACCGAAAGAAGCACACATCCGGATTCCAAACGCACCTGCACGAGCTTCTCGCACACACAAAGAAAGAATGTTCACAGCTGCTACAAAATTATTCACCCCGACGCCCGCACCCCTCCAAAGTGGGCAAATTTATTCCAGACTCCTAGCGGAGAAGATGCAAAAGCTCTCATCTACAGAGCACGACAGGTACACCGTGGCTAAGTCAAAGTACGTGGGCCAGAGAATGACCAAACACGCCTATCCTCATCTGCTGAGGCAAAGCCCGATATATGAACGCATTTGGCCACAACCACCGTTGCGTAGCCTTTGCTCTTCAAAGGAAGACATAGCGGTTGACCCAAAGTAGCAAGTAGGGAATTTCACTGATCCGACTGGGATTTGTGGGTTACAGCTAGCACACAATGACGTCATGAGTACAAATGCTTGTCCATACTTCCGCCCATCAAAACGGCAGGTAATGTGATAAGCTTGCCAATCAATTGTGTGAAAGTGACAAAATGAATTAAGGCCAAATTTTCCACCACGCCGTCCAGATGTCTTCCGGTGAAGGCAAACCTTTTCACCTGCCCCGCTTAAACCGCGTGTAAACGAACATCGTTGATGCTGGTAGTGGCAGATTAGGAAGCCGAGGGCACCAATCGTCCTGAGGCTTGTTTACGCCAGCACAAGCTACTGCACGATGAGCGTAAAGGATGTGTTAAATGGTTCAATGCAACAGCCACCCCCATTTGCACTCGTTAGTATGGTAATGGGAACAGAACAAGGCTTTAATGTTGGTATGGCCTGATGAAAACGCAGCCACGTTCACCAATCCCTCGAGTGAAAAACCCTCTCACAAAACTGAACGTGCCAAGGGCACAAAACCGGTATACGATGAAGCCCTACCAAACAAGCGCACCACTAGAAAAAGAGAAAGAAAAACCAGGCGTAGCTGTGGCCCACGCTTGGCAAGAAAATGCTCGAGTGTTGCACCCTAAAAACTCTAACCCGAACACGCGCGGGATATACCTTGTGCTGTTGATGTTCGTAAAGGTCGTATGTACAGTGGGGAAGGGAAAAGGAGAGAGAGAGAATGCGGGAAAAAGAGAGCGGTGGCAAAGCGGAAAGAAAAAAAAGACTCCTCCAGACACGCACCACGCACGCCTTAAATACACGTGACACTCCGGTGGGCACTGTCGTCCCCCCCTGGCAGGCCCTACACCACACACCTAGCACGCGTGAGAGGATGAGGGGGAGGAGGGCAGCAGATGCCCACGCGAACCACCAGGCACACCACCCACACCATGCACAGGCCAGACACACCACACGACACCCGGACGGAGCTGCTGGCGGCCGCACCCCCTCCCCCCGCACCTTGCTGAACGCTAACTCGCCTCCCCGGCCGATGCCCACGCCGCCAGTGGTGCGTGTCTGCGCACCCTTCGACCACAGCACCCCCTCCCCCCACCCGGGGCGGTGGCACCGGTGCACGCAGGGGAAGAGGCGCCCACGCTCCACTTTGATCGCACCGGCTACGCCGAGAAACTTCGCACTCAGGCTGCCGCCCGTTCCCCTGCCCAGGCCCGCTCAACCCCACCCGGGTGGCCCCGCGACGGCCGCGCAGTGCACCAGTGCCACCAGAGAGCGGGCAGGCCCAATGGCGGCCCCCCGCGAGCGCCGCCGCCCCCCGCTGTCTCACGCAACGGCGGCGGCGCTCAGGGGGAGACGGACATGCCGAAGCCCTGCTTGCCCTCACGCTGCGGCCAGGGTCCCCCCTGCCCGGCCCCGGCGTCCCCGGAGCCCCCGGCCTGTCCCGCACCCCCCTGGCCCATCCAGCCGAGGAAGGAGCCTGACCCGCCGGCGGCCGAGTTGGGCGGCGGGGGGCGGGGGGCCCCCCGGGGGACCCTGGTCGGACCGCGCCCCCCTGGAAGGAGCCCCCGAAGAGGCCGAAGCCCGCCGCCTGGCCCAGGGCGGCCACCACGGCCGAGCTGAGGGGCAGGGTGGCTGCGCCCAGGTTCAACGCACCCATGCCGAGCGTGGGCGGGGTGGTGTTGACGCCCTGCGGGGGCGTGCCCTGCGCCTGGGCCGCCCCCAGGGGCCCCATGCCCAGGCTGCCGCCCAGCAGGTTGGGCAGCTCGGCGCCCCGGTGGCCGGCCCCGGCCGCCGCCTGGTGCGCCCCCCAGCCGCCGTGCGCCGCCGCCAGGTGGTGCGCCCCGGCAAAGGGCCCCGGGGCCGCGTATGCCGCACCCTGGCCGGCCGTCCGCCCCACGTCCAGGGGCCCGCCTCGGTGGCCAGGACCCTGCCGGGGCCCCCCCTCCGGCCCCGGCCCCGGCCGCACCTCCTGCGCCGGCCAGTGGGCCCAGCGCGTGGTGGTGGGCAGCCGGGGCGGCCTCGTTCTTGGGCACCGCGTTGCTGACGTGGATGCTGGTGCCACGGATGATGTGGTCCTCGCCGCACAGCGACTGCGCCACGTCCGGGTCCACAAAGGTGACGAAGGCAAACGCCCGGAACGGCTTGGGGATGAACACGTCCGTCACCTCCCCAAACTTGGAGAAGTAGTCGCGCAGGTCGTCCGAGCTCAGGTCTTCCGTGCAGCGGCCGACAAACACCTTGCGGCTCAGCTCCGAGGCCTGGCCGTCCTGCGAGCGTGGCCGCAGCCGGGGGTCACCCGTTACCTCACAGAAGAGGCTTGCGAGAAAGAAGACCCGCTGGGCCGTCCCCCGTGAGCTATCCCCTACCAACTTAAAGCTGAAAATTATGATGCTGTTTCACGCACAGAACCTACACCCAAGTTATGAGGCACACAACCGTGGAGGGCTCCAGATTAATTTCCGCCACCTTGCCATCTCTAAACGTGTGCCAAAATCTCGACGCACGGGAATTTTCGCTTTTCACCTCCACCTGAAAAGTGGCCGCAATGGCCAGAGGTCGAAGCCGCATACCTGAGCTTAGCAGCGCGCCTTAGCCAGCATAGCCAGCACAAACTCAAGGCTGAGAGCCCCGCATCACCACACCTGCTTCTGGTAACAACGTTGACATACAAGTGCCCCCAAACTCAGTAAATGCCAGAATGACTGCCTTCCTGTGTGCTTGTAACATAAAGAATGAGTTTTTGGCTACAGAAATGACCCCAGCTCACTCCTCAAGCTAGTACTGCTCACCCACATTGGGAGTGGCATCCACGAGACTCTATTCCCTCCCCGCCATACATTCAAGAACCCAAGAAACCCTGCGTCGCAACGCATCACGCTCAAGATGAGAGACGAATGAAAGACCAGGAAGTCCAGGCATGCTTGCAAGAAAAGTAGTTGCTTGCCCCCAACGGACGTAGTTACCCAGTGGTACCAACCCAGCTGCCTTTCTCCGTCCTTTCCTCCTCCCCGCGTGCAGGCGGAGGCAGAGGGGGGAGGGGAGAGAGAGAGAAGAAGCAAGCCCCTTACTTGAGCACTCACTTTGGAGTTTGGGATCTTGACGTCACACCAGCGGCCGTCGATGAGGTGCCGCTTGGAAAGGGCCCTCACCTGGGACTCGTAGCTGGAGAAGCGGATGAAGCCAAAGCCCTTGGACTGGCCCGTCTTGGGGTCCTTCTTGACCTGGGAAGGGAAGCAGCAGACGAAGACCGCTCGCACTCCCCCTCCTTCCGTTACCACTCCCTTGGCCGTGACAGCAGTACCTGAGCCATGAGGACCTCCCCGAAGGACTCGAAGTACTGGCGCAGGTCCTGCTCCGAGGTCTTCCAGGGCAGGCCCAGCACTATCAGGTCCGAGCACTTCTGCCGGTTCTCCAGACGCTTGGTCTTGGCCGTGCTGTTCTCCAGCTGCTCGTCGCTCTTGCGCTTGTTCTCAGAGTTGTGCAGGCACGCATCTGCAGCAGGGCAATGCCATGCCATGAAGTCAGCCCCCCCAATACACAGCACACACCCTCAAAGGTGAAATCGCGCCACGCCAACCGAGCGTGCCCAGAGGTCAGGCAAAAAGCATCCTACAAGTGCAATCCCCGCAGACTCCCGTACGAAGGCACGAGGTGGTAAAATGACAAACAAGAATGGGCCCAAGATGCAGCCAACTCGTGTGCAACAATCCTGGCATTCAAAAGCTTGGACATGTTTTGCTTGTGCTCTGCTCTAGCCCGGGAGCACCAAGGAGGAGCAAGGTGGAAAAAAATGGCAAACTGTCTCGAGAAGCCACCTGTTAAAGCTAGAACACATACCGCACCCTTCAACCCCCACAGTAGCTTCATTCCACAAAAACAGTTGACGAGACTTCAACACGACCCAAACTTAAATGACACCTCATCTATGCAGCTAACACCAGCTTTTTCTTTTCAATCAACTGCTAGTACAACATGTCACCTCTTTACACACACCCTCCTAATTGCTCTGTATGCATGGATCCAGTAAAAAATGTGTCGGCGCATGTATAAACATTGAAAAGTCCCCCCACCCCAGCTTTAGCCCACTCCGCTAAGGCATAGCAGCTAATTGCCAAATGCACTTAATTGAGCGTGTTCCCACAACACCTCACCGCGACCATGGCATCTGATAGAAGTGAAAAATCATACATAGCAGGAAATGTTTAGACAACTGCAATTGATGTTAAGAGTTAATATACATTTATTTCTGCACAATTTTAACAAAAAGAAAGCATCCACAATAAACAAGGAAATAACCTTGGGCCAAACATCTCGTAATCAATCAGCACGGGGCACCATGCTATGGCAGCCATTCACTGTTATGTTCCTCCTCCTCCTTGTTTTTGCATAACCCTCGTTCTTCCATCGATTTTTCTCCAATGCTTATCTTCCTTGATTTGTTGCGCAGAAAGCGACAGGCCGCTGTTCTGTTGCCGTCGAGACCGTGTTTTTGCCAACTCCCGTGAGGTGCTGACTGCCGTTCAGTTTTCTTCATGTACTCTTTTTTCCCCCTCTCCCTACGCAACAAAGTAGTGCGGAGCAAGGATTACTGCAGTGTACAGACTGTGTTTCTCGCGTGTGCTTGTGGTTCGGAGATGGCGACGACAATGGAGAATTAATAGAACTAGAACCTCACATTGTGGATAGACGACAAAACCAGCATCAAGCATGAGGAACATCGTGCGCTAATCTGAGCCGAACAAAGTGCTACAGTAAAGTCTGTGAACTCGCAGTTAAGCAGCTTTTTAATGCTGCAGCTTGGCGCCCGAACGTCTTATTTCGTAACATGTTGTGAAATCTTGCATGAACAGGAATTCGCTCAAGGTAGCGTTCATAGTATTTACCCCAGGAGTCAAATTCCAGCTGCAGCAGCTGGAGTGAACTATTAGTATCATAGGTTCCCGGTGACCCTTGGTGTCTAAGCCAAACATTCCATGTCATTTTGACAATGTAGTAATTCTCGCAAGAACTGTGTTCGCATGAAAAAATTTGCCTTTCGAACGTGCATTCACACAGTTTGGTGCAACATAGACAGCCATGCAGCTTGATGGAAAAGTTCGCTCAGACATGCTAAGCACACATTTCCCCTTGCAGTACCTAACACACTCGTCTCAATTTGCTGCATTCCACCATAACTTACGTACAAATGTTTAGTTGAAGTGTCTACATCGTTTCGCCCACAATTTCAAATAATTTCTACATAATCCCATTTTGCAGAATATTTATACCAGCCATTGCCGCTGGTATCACGGCCAAGGACACTTTATTTTGTCTTTCAGTGGTGCGCAGCCGAAAAGGCGCGAGTGCGTGCATTTGACAGGAGTTTAGGCCGCCCGGGAAAAGAACTGAAGGCCGTTGGGAAGTTAGGCTGTTATACAAGTTTTGCTGTGAATATCACTTATATAATATTTCTTTTCCTTGCGATATGACACTGCCGTAATAACCGCAATCCTCCTCCTCGCCAACGTGAAGGTGTGGAATCAAGACCAGAAAAAAGATCATGACGGGAATTGGGGAGCAGAATAATCTGTGCAAGTTTATGAATACAGCTGCCCTCACGTTCCACATTATGACAAGAAGTTTACCTCCAATTTCTTGACCTGTCTGGTGACCATGTGATGGCCCCTGCTGCATGTTCACTTAGTTTGGTCCCTGCAGCTTTTTTTTTTTTCCAGGAAGGGGGTCGAACCGACCGAAGATCTACAGATGCACTTTGAAGTTTTAATCAAATCGATCCTGCCGATGACCAGTAAATTTAATTAGCTAAATGCCACCCATGTTTCCTACCCCACAAAATGTGACACCCAGATGCTAAACCCATCATTTTCCCAGCCACTTCCACACTCTGCACCCTTTTCTCTGTCGAGCAGTTTTGATAGAGAGTTCCACCATTTCTGCAACACTGGTACAATATTTGGGCAAGCGAAGTTCTACCCAATCATGTTCTGCCGTAGGTACTCACAAGATTCCCTGGCCGCAACAACTGCCACCGTTCAAAGACCCTGAGCCTGAAATCTACTGCCGCCTTCCCCAGGAACTTGGAATTTACTCTCCTGGACATGTGACATCCCCCACCACACGGTACACGCGGGTGCTCTCCTGTGTTGCCTCTATAGGAAGAGGTTGAACCTGCAGCCTTGCTCGCAGCAGTGCTGAGTAGGCCACAAATTACAACCAAGCCAGCTGCACTTCTGGCCTCACACAGGCTGCTATACAACCCTTGGCTTCTTGAACTACAGCAATCACACTAATGCCACGGTGGAATGCCCAGCATCACAAATTCTGGCAATCAACATCTTTTATGCGATGAAGAATCGCAACACGGCAAATTGTCTTGGCTGGTGTTTGAACGCATTTCTATGTTCCAGTTATTCTCTAGCTTAGTCAGAGACTGGTCACAGTTGGATGCGCTATACCAGTGCTTTAGAAGCATTAGGTAGCAATAACAGCCCACACATGCTCTGCCTGGTAATGAGGTAAGTGATGTAACGAAGAACAGCTAAGCATGTTGATAACAGAGCCTATCAGAAGCCAGACCCTTCACCAATAGTCCCTCCTTCTGCACAAAAGTTGGGAAAAGTAACCACTTATTGCACCTCAGTTGCGACAAGTGTTTCAAGTGAAAGGAACACTGTACCACACCACTGTGCACTTTCCTCAGTCAGTTCATTAGCCCGCGTGTTCCGCTTTTGGATCGGCCACAGCTCATGAGTGTACATCATGGCACGGCAATTCCACATGGGGCAATGGAACAATTCACAAAGTGAGGCTCTAATAAGACAGACTGATTGATTGTGGTGTTTAACGCGCCGAAGCTACACCAGGGCTATGAGGCGCACTGTAGTGGAGGGTTCCACATCAATTTTGACCACCTGGGGACCTTTAAAGCGCACCAAAATCTTGACACACAGGCGTTATTGCCTCCACCAGAAAAGCAGCCGCTGGAACCAGGGTTGAACCCGCATCCTTGAGCTCAGCAACAGAATGCCTTAGCCGCTGAACAACGTTGGCGGGTATGGCATATTGTCACAGCGGACAGGCCGCTTACAGATTATGCACGGCTTTTCCCTTTAACACCCCTAAATCAATAATACTAACCAACAAATGTTCTGATGTCTCGTGTTAGTGGTAACTCATCAGACCATTAGAACAGCACAGAAGTGTGTACAGCAGCTGAAAGGCTGTGAGAAGCCCGTCAATTCATATCCAGCAAAGTGCAGCCGGGACAAGTGAGGACAACTTAAACTTGAGGCTCAGACTGTCGTTGCTACGGGCAAGCTTTTACACCATGAATTCCGCATCCGCTCGCAGCTCAGCTGAAAAGCAAGAAACCTGGCCGCATGTATGCGTGGCCTGGCCTTGCCCTTCGCGTTTGCTGCGCACATGACTTTATCGCGCGAACTCGCAGCCGCAAGTCTGCGCTCTCCTTGATGCACCGCGCACTGTTTTCAAAAGCGCCGTCAGATGCCATGGTCTGCATTTGCGGCGTAATTCCTGCCGGCATGTGAACATATTAACCGACCAGAACCCGTGACAAACCTTCCATGCCAGTCAGCTTGCACGTGGAACAACGTTGGCAAACATGTTCCCGCAGCTCTGAGTTCTAAGCCTGAGCGAGCACCATTCTTGACAATATCAAACAGGTTGCCCTGGAACAAGGACAAAACCGCTAAAGTCGACGTCACCCGGTTCAGCTTGGCCCAACTCGCGGCATATGGCACTGCAGGCATACTACTCACTCCCAGAAGTGCAATGCGTTGGCTTACAGAGGCATGGTTTGTACGCCTTTGTTCGCGATGAATGCGATTGGCTTTGCTATAGTGCTTCCCATGGTTGGAATCTTCTCGAGCACGTAGACTCACCTCGCATGTATGTGCAGTTCGTGCTAAAAGCCATCGCTGTGCGCCAGATAAGTGACTTGCTGTTCGTCCCAAGCCGCGAGTGCTCCGATTGCACGGGCAAGCAACCCATCCTCTGTCAATCGTGGTCAACTTGCAACGCATTTTGACTTGTGTTCGTTAACACATCTCGGATTGTTTGAAGTTGAATAAATGTATGCTCAACCCGGCATTCGGCTCAGTGTTCTCTGCATTGCACGCAAGAAGGCCACGTTCAAGCTATGGAACGTACTCGGTACAGATATCCATGCGTGTTATGGCCCTGTTCAATACAAACGTTAAGCGTTTGTACAGTTCGTTGTCGTAAAATGCCAAGCACTCCGGCACGCTGGCATCAGCCGCGACGCATGTGGCACTTTAGCATTCCCCATGCTTCAGGGGTTGCATCGTCCCAAGTGCTCACACAATTACTGACATCTAGTAAACAGAATGAGTCCGCCCACATGCAGGCATTCCATCCATCTCAGTGGGGAACACGGTTAGTGCCCCACTGACAACACAGCTGCAAGATATCCCCCCCCCCCCCCCCCCCCGATTCATTCTTATCCCTTTTTTTTATGTACCCCCTTCTCCTGAAGGCATGTTTTGTAAACGTCTTCTAATGCTGACACAATGGGCCTGAGGTTCTTGGACGCTAAACCACTTTCATAATGGGCCCTGCTGCTTCCTTTATGCCGCCACCCTAGCACTGTCTATAACCAGGGACAAAATTTGTCTCAGAAAAGCGAAACAAACAAGGCACTGCAGTAACAAGCCGACTGATTAAAGTCCGGCAGCCTTCCTTCCCAAAGGGACCTTGACAACTTGTTACTATTTCGCAACGTTGTGGTTACTGCTGTTTTCCTTCCATGTGAGAAGCCCTTCTAGGGTTTCTTACTCTGGACTTCCGTGACTATTGTTCTCTCCCTGCAATGCAAGAATCTGCAGTGAGTGCAAAACCATCCCCCTTTCAAGTGGCCCTTATTCCAAGGTTCGAAACTACGATCCTCCAGGTGACATAACAGAGGCTAGGTCCATCTGCTATGCCACGCATGTCCGCCATCAGCAAATTTTCCACAGGACCACTGTGGGCAGGCCACGATGGGCATGCAGCACTCAAGGATAGAGACGCTCTAAAAGCATCACGACTAACTGCTCTGGTTTCTATGACTTCGCTTGCACCTTGACAATTCCCTTAGGGGCCACAATCATCCCATTTATCTTTGTCTTTACAAATTCCTGCTACCATTCTTGGTGATTTCCAATCAATTTTCCCATGTGGGCACACAGAGGGCAAGGAATAAGCGTTGTCAAGGTGAGCCAAATATCACGTGGTAGTGCGCAATGCAACGAAACCAAACTAGAACTCTGCAATCTTAACAAGCGTTGAAAATGTAACAGTACTGTTGTTACACCCATTTATCGGCCCTTTCATCTTGGTCTTGCTTCTTCCGTGACTGCAAGCCAAACCCACTGGTTCTGCCCTTTTGCCTTTGTATGGATCATTTCTGCACAGCTCAAATAACTAAAACCTGCGAGTAGTGCCTTTCAGAGCTCTTAATTACCATGTCGTGCACCTAGTTGCACTGACGGAGACAAACGGGGTGGTGACAGCGAGTGTGAATAGGCAAGCAGAGATGCGGGCATCATTTGCATCGATGCTTTGGGAGCCTACATAAAATTGCGTGCTCCGTTAGTGAAGATAGCGATAGCCGATTCCCCAGACCTGCACTCGGGTGGCCTAATCGTGTTCAGCTCATTATTCAAGTTTTTTAGTCGACTAAAATACTAGTGGCACACAAACTGTAGTTCATTCCACAAGCTATGTGCTGCACTGTGGAGGCTACATTGTTGTCAACAGTTCACTCAGTGAGCACGCCTAATTTACCGTTTAAAGGACATTTCCTTCTCCCCTCTCGGCAGGTGGAACCGCAAGGCCCCGGCGGCTATTCTCGCTTTCCTCCACGATGAGTTAGGTGCCCTCATTGGGAAGACTGTTGAAAACAATGCAGCCTCCACAGTGCGGCACATAGCTTGTGGAATGAACTATAGATGCATTTCGAACACAAGCCTTATGATGGATAGAATGTGTTGGTACAGCAAACAACTTTTAGGCCCTGCAAAGCAAAGAGGATGGGATAATATGTCGCAGCCTCTTGGAGCACCTCCACACTAGAGATCTACACCAGAAACCACTGCTTACCCGTTAGCATGCACTGTTTGGTTTTGCCACTGGATCAGCTGATCCAGCATGGGCGCTTAAAGGGCCCATGGAGGCAAGATACAAGCACGGGTCATTTTTAAAATGACTGCTTTGTCCCGATAACAACGGCACCAAGTTCGTCACAAACGTGAAACAAATAACAGATTTTAAGGGGAACAGACGCAGTGGTGACTCTCCAGCCACTTATTTTGCGACTGGCAGCCACTGATTGAAGTCACTGCCAAGAAACTTAGTTGGGCCTATACTTTTGACTGAACGTATCAATTGAATGCTAGAAGTCTTTTATACCCGTGCTACATGAGCGTTTCGAAGGCAGTCAAATTTCATTAGACTCAAATGACGCCTTTGAGCTGCTACACCATGTTTTTCAGACGTCTTTGGGTGAAATGGCACTTGAGTTGAAGGAGCAACACTAACGACCTTTGAGGTTCTCAAAGGCCTTTGAAGCGCAAACAATTGTACTCTCGTGTGCAGTTTGTGCATGCTGTAATTACAAAACAATTATTTACGAGTAAAACTTTGTGTTTAAAGCGCACGATCTTCATTGTTTTTCAGTCGTTTTTGTTGTCTATCACTCGCTGTACGATTACAAGGTAACTCGATACTCCCAACACCAGCGGCGCAAAAAAAAAAAAAAAAGAAGAAACTGCTTGTTAGTGTATCTTTTGAGCACGCTTGTGGATTTTATCAATTTGATCACTAATAATTGTTTTATTTTGCCAATTTTAACTCTGAAATTCAATTTTTATCAAGAACGAAACAAGGCAGCACTGGTGACACAAAAACATGGCGGGCGGAAATGCAGAAACTTTAAAATGCCTTTGAGAACTGTAGTGCATATCGGCAGAACTCCTTCCAGTTAGAATGACATTAGAAATTTCGAGACTCAAATGTCCTTTCAAACACTCGTGTAGCCCGGGTATCAGTAGTAGGCCATGTTACGCGAGTGACGCAGGGAAATTCAGAAGTTCTTCAATATTTCCTGCATTTTTTCAGTTAAAAAACCATCTTTTGTGGCTGGAATTGAGCTGAATGAGCTACGAAAGGCTAGTTTTTCCAAACTGAACAAAATCATATTTTGCCTCCACTGCCCTTTCAACTGCTGACAGGAACAGCCTTGCCAAGCAACTAACCATTTCACAGTGCTCTAGCATTCAATGCTGCAAGGGCTTTCTTTCCCTCAAGGTCTTTCCTGCTCCTGCACTGCTCCCTTTTTACGCACACAACCAAAAAGTAAAACACCGGCCGCCCCTTCAGCACAAACAAGCGCCACCGGCTGGCGAACCACGACGGGGCAGTCATCGGGACGGGCCGATTAACGTAACGCGCGCCGTCGTTCGCGGAGGGACGGACGACGCGCAGGGTTGAACGAACGGCAGGTTCGAAACTGTGTCAAGATGGAGGAAAGAGAATAGGGCCTTTGGGGGGGGCTGGCGTATCGGGCACGGCTGCGTGAACTGGGCCAGCGAAGGACGGCCACTAGCGACGGGGGCCGCAAGAAAACGAGATAGGCATGACGGGGGGGAAACGAAGGGGTAGATACAACCATGAAGTGGCGATTGGCTCCGCGATAGTGGGAATTTTCTTTTCCCCCCACAAACACAAACGCTGCTGCCGCGTACAGAGCGCACTAGTTAAGGCTTAAACGGCCAATCAATGCATGCAGAGCACTACGGCGTGAACGCGCAAGGGAGATGATACTGTTCGCCGGCCCCGGGGAAGACGGGGGGGTCTGCCGCTTCCCATGGCATCGCGTGCCCGCGTTTCCATCAGGCCCAATCGCGGCTCCCTTTCCCGTCGCAGCAATCGGTTCGGTGGCGACGACCGCCGGCGACCCGGCGAGGAACGAACGACGCTGGCGGAAGGAACACACATACGCAAAAAAAAAATTCTCGCTCGCCTGGCAGACGCGGCCGACCGAAAGCAACGCGTTTCGCCACTGGACACGCACAAAAAATGGCCAACCCTTCGCTTAGATTTTGAGGTGACTAAACGAGACAAATTCCAAGTGTGCAAAGCTACCTGCGATCCCTTATTATAGGCGCAATCTAACCTGCGCCTCTAGGCTAAGTTCTCTGACCGATCTGCACGATATGCAAAGAACAGACACGGAGGTGCAAATAAGTGTGCGGGGGGAAAAAAGAATGAAACAAAGCGAAAATGATTCACGAGCAATGACGAACCCTGGGATATCAAAACTAGGCCGGAAATTCGCAAACGGAACGCACAATCCACGCAACCTGTCGTTACGTCCCAGAGGCGAACACATGCCTCAGCGACGTTTACAAACAACCCGACGCCAGGTGCCTGCCAGAACTCGTCGCGTATCGCGCTCGCGAGCTCCGCAAGAGCCGTGACCCTGACGGCCCGCCGCTCGGTCTGCGAAACGCGTCGGCGAAATCGGCTCACGTCCCAGAACGCGGCAAGGAAGCGTTCGCTGGCCGTTCGCAGGCATTAGGCTTAGCAATCGCGCTTGTGTTCCTCGGATACGTCGCGGTACCGCGCGTCCTCCAAAACATACGATGGTATTTGAGCGTTGTCTCACCTTTAGGGAAAACACAGTAATACACAACATTCCCCCATCCGTTGTCTGGCGGGTGAAATCGGCCGTCGACCAAACGCACTCCACGCATCGTTCCAGACTCTGGGTTTCGGTATTTGAGCCCGCATGTGGCCGGGAACTGAGCGGACAGCGTTGTCAGTAACAGTGTGCCATCGTCTTCGCACGGAAGTTCAATGGGTTCTTCACTTTCATCCTCTGAAACTTGAATAAAACAGCTCATTCTGAAATTTATATAAACAAACACACAAGCATACACTTACACCACAACACACACCAAACTTTAGATACTCTCGCGCCACTACGAGAAAACGCGAGATTTGGAATGTTTTGGAAATAGGCGACGTCTGGTGGCCACGTCCATGCCAAAGACGGCAAAAGAGCCAGTCCGAAGAACATAAGCCAGAAGCCAATACGAGCGCCTATGCGAGCGTCCACCCGCCTCCTCCAACTTCGACGCGCGGAGGAGGTTTGAATCGCGACTTGAACACGCTACACCGAAGCAAGGTTAACTGAGTGCCATAAACATGTCGGGAAAGCCTCGCAAGCGATCTCTGTTTACCAGGGAAGACGGTGGGCCTATGTGCTTTTCTATGATGCCCTGTCAGGAGCGAAAAGAGATACGAGAACTGGTAGAGTACGGAGGCGGTCTGCTCGTGCAGCCGGACAGAAGAGCCGACGCGATACGCCTGGTGCCGTCTTTCATCACAACGGCGTACGACAGGCAGCGACGATGTTTTCTCCTCCAACTACATCCGCGCTTGCTCTGAAAGCAACAAGCTGTATCCGCTCAAAGACTTCAAAGTTCCAACGTCACAAATTGCGCTGGACGACAGCAAGAGACGAACGCTTCGCTCAGTCCGCTCGAGGCGAGAGTACACGCTCGGCGAGGACATGGCCATCGCAAAGTTCATCGCGGAAAGGCCAGGAGTCCGCGTCAGAGGCAACGCGGTGTATCAAGAAATGGCTGCCGCCGGCGTCGTGAGTGGGGATCATTCATGGCAGTCCCTGAAACAGCGCTACCTTAAGACAATACAACCCATGAGACATCAGTACGAATCGCCCGATGCTGCTTCGAGTCTTGCCAAGCGGTTCGCCGAAGAATCCGGAGCAGCTCGTGGCAGTTCGCCGCGTGACACTCCGGGGAAGCACATCCTCGTCGAAGACAGTGACAGTGGCAGTGACGACAACTTCTCCCCTAAGCGGAGGAGGCCAGCCCCCCGCGAGCTAGAAAGCTCCGAGAACTCCAGCACGGAGGCTGAGGTTATTGCTGAGACGGAGAGTCAGACCACGCCACCTCCTGAGCAGCCTGAAACGCCTGCTTCCCAAGAAACGAAAGCCGAAAAGCGCAAACGTCCAAATTGTAACTCGAGCACCATTTCACTGGTTGCTAGCAGCGACGAAGAGGCGTCAACCACAAAGGGCTCCCCCAGAAAAGTGTTAGAAACGAAGGCTGGGAGAAAGTCTACAAAGCGTCAGCAAGACTCAGGTGAAGTCCCCACCGGGAAGCTTAGGGTGCAGGCGTCGTTGTGGCAGGCACAAGGGAGGACGCCAAACAGGTCTCCCGACAGCGGCGCTGCACGACCGGCGGACCGCGAAACAGTTGTCGTGCCATCGTTCCCTCCTAGTGACAAGCAGAAGACCTTGCCGACAACTCCCAAAACAAGCAGTAAGGGTGCACCTAGTGCCAAAGCACATGCTCAGAGTGTCGAGATCGACAGTGATTCTGAGCTCGAGGTCAGCCCTGGCATCAACAAATCAACAACGAAAGGCACAGGACACAACCTGGAGGCACACTCTAGCGACCGCTTGAGAAAGCAAAGGAGACGGCAAAGACCAAGTGGACGGCCAGAACGCACGCCATCTCCTGAAAACACCCGCCAGCCAATGTGGTCGTCTCCAAGGAAGCGGGGCAAAGCCAGACTTCTGGAAAACTCCATCGGACAGTCAAACACGCAGATGCACCCAAAGTCAAGGATCACCGATGATAGCGCATGTGAGACAGATTCGGAGGATCCGCCGGGACCAGTGTGCATTGCAGAGGGGTCGAACCTGCCAAGTGCGCCGTTGTTGGGTGGCCGTAAGAAAAAAGGTGTTGCTTCACCTGGCAAGAGGTATGAGATGCAAACACTGTCCTCGGAAGAAGAGCAAACCATGCCTCCAAAGGGGGACAGGAATTCGTCACGTCTCCGTTTGCGGACAAAACCTACAAGTTCCGCCAAAGGCAGCGACGGAGTGCCGAACGTTGACAGCTCTGTCACAAGCAAGCCAAATTCGGGCTCCGCAGCAGAACGTCGGCTTCCATTGTCGCCTCTAAAGGAACGGCAAAGGGGAACGCTGCCAGCTGACCGTGGTGGTCGCTCGAGCAATCTGGGACGCCTCGAATCCGGCCACTCCAGCATCAAGCCACCTGAAGCCGACTCGGAAGACCCAACACGACGGGCTCACACATCCGAGGGTTCCAAGGTGCAAACCAGATCATTGTCGAAAAGCCCTACAAACAGGGGTGTCCGTTCGCGTTATTGGCAGTCCAACAAGACAGAACAGGCAAGCACTGAGGAACGGGAGGTGGACACCCCGACTGGGACAGAAACCCCGTCGCTTGTTCGCACACAGAATGAACCACCCAGTTCTGCGAAAGGCACTGGCAAAAAACCTGACGCCGGGAGCTCCACAATGAGCGCAGTGAATTCGACTCGCTCACCTGAACGTGTGTCTTCCCGAGAAGGCAAACTCCGTAGTCTGCGGCTGTCTGCGAGGAAACAAGTGGGTACGTCTCCAACTAAATCCGACAGTGGCTTGAGCATAGAGCATCGCCACAAATCCAGCTGCAATGACGGTGCAGCCTCCGAGACGGATTCAGAGGATCCGTTAGGACTTGGCCGTGTGGTCAGGGGGTCGCTGTTGCGAGCTCAGCTGCCGCGAGACCAATCCAAAACCAAAGGTGTTTCATCACGGAGGAGAGGCCTCGGCAAACAGACGGTGTGCCTAGAAGAACGTGAGAGTTCAACGCGGAGTAAGGCTTCAGCACTTTGCAAGCAAACCAGACTCACCAGATCTGCAGGCGAGAGAGGCGTCGAGTCGGCGGTGAGTGCTACACAAAAGGAAGACGGTGCTGATGCTGGGCAGTTTGATAGTGCTGACGAGTTGCTGTTGGAACAGGCAACGAGGCGGGCAGCTGACTCTCCAATGTCGCTGGACAGCGCAGACGAAAACCTGCTTGCAAGGGTCACTGGGCTGCACAGCGACAATGTGAGTATAGCATCGCGGAAGCTTGCTTTTTAAAGTGAAAGCTTTCTTAGTTCAAAGGCTATGACTGGCTTTTTGTGATTATTGGAGAGTAGAAGCTCGCTAAGAATCTCTTAGGGTGGTATGAGAAGATTAAACATCAGTATTGAGGTGCTGTTTCACCCATGAACCTGCCTTGATCAGCCTATTACAGGTTGAAGTCTATGATATGTACACAGTATCCTTATTTTTTTTTTTTGCTGGTTTGTGTGCATTTTATTTATTTTTTTTTCTTGCAATGAAGGTGCGTCAGAGAGTATAGTTTCCTTTGCACGGACCTCCTCGTCGATTTTGTGACGTGATAAGACACCTGCAAGTCTTCAGGGTTTAAATTTAATGCGATAGCCCCATTAAGCGAAAAGGCTGGCCTCTGGCGTCTTGTAGCAGCTAAACGGTTCCTAAACCTCCCATCGACTTTGAAGGCCATCATGCAGCTTTATACTGCCGGAATAAAAAGAAAATATGGCTTGCTTTCTCATTTATAAGCAGTGTTGCAAATTCGTGTGGCAATGTTGAAATCGTATCTCTTCTGTAGGAGAGGTGATGTGTCAGAGAAGGAGTGGACATGGTTGTGAAACCGTTCTGGTGGTATAACTCATATCGGCTTTGTGAATCAGGGGTTTGGGGAGCCATGGGTTTGCTTGGTGCAGGTGCGTGAACCCTTTCTTCCGTATTTTAACGGACATGCTCCGTGCTTGGAAGTGAAGCACCCTTCCGACTGTCTGAAATCTCTGTCCTCCTTGTCTTCGCCAGGCAAGCACGGTCACGCTGTCAAGCGAACCATCCAGAGCAAGCCCTATCGTCATCCCGAGCAGCAGCGAGTGCTCGGAAGAGGACGTTGCTGCGGAGCCTGACCGAGACAGCTTCGCCGCAGAGCGCCAAAGGCTGGCCAAGTTCTTGGGCGTCCTGAAGGAAGGGAACAAAGTGCCGCCGCACGCTTCCGTCACGTGCCCGCTGGACTGCAGGTGCCCCCGTTCGACCGAGTACATACGTGCGGCACGTAGCGGCGGCTGCGCTCGGCGCATCCCTCGCTTACCACGGCTGCCCGTTGCCAAGCGACTGCCCCGGAGCCAATGACCCCAGGGTCGCCATTCTGCTGGAAGTGCTGCTCCGGCGGTTGGAAGGGGGCGATGCTGACGACGAGCTTTCGTGACGGAGCATCTGCGGATGTCGTGTCGGGCTTGTGCATTTGTGGTTGCCATCTGTTCCGATACGTGTTTGACGGTGCAGGGAGAGAATCAGTTTAGTGAAAACGGCGAGGTTAGCCGAGCTGTTGCGCTGGCTTGCTACGCCAGGTGACAAACCATTCTATCACGGTTTGTTTTTATCCGACGGCACGGGGGAAAAGCAAACTTGACAGTGCGAATCCTTTGGGAGCGCACGCGGACTTGATGCAAGAGCGAAAAATTACCGCTACGACATTAGCGAAGTCAGGCGGGTGTAACGCACGTGGAAGCGATTGCAAATTTTGCGGGGTGGTTGGCAATCCCTGTTTAGGTAATGGCGTACACGTAAAGTACTAGTCATTGGAATCACCGGGGGGAAAACGGGGAATCTTGGGGGCATTTTGGCATTTTCTTGCATTGTCTTATAAATCATCGCCTCCTTCATTTGCTCTGCTGGAAGCCTCGCCTTGTAATTGTCGGGGCGAGAATAGTTTCGGTCCTTCTGGGTGCAGCCGGTTTTTGGCTGATGCACCAGTTAACGTCGCTTGCTTCAGTCACCATACAGCACAGTCTGGCACCATTGGTCCATTGCTTACTAACTGTTTATCACGCCTGCAGTTTTGTCTGAGCGTGTGAGTAACGCTCGAGTGTGCAAGCAGTTACCGAGGCGTGGGGTGTTCTGCAAAGCCCTTTTTTGTCTCTTAGTTAAGGTGATGTTGCGTCATCCTGAAGCTGTTTTATGCCACGATTTTAACGTTGTAATTTAATGTTTCGCACCATATTCCACTATTATTTCGTTCACGTTTTGTGATTCACATATTCTGCGCTGCGATTGTAGACAAAATTTGGAGCGGCATACTTTGTTTGAAGAATCGACGGTGTCGTATTTTAAATAAAAGTGCTGTGGCTTCACTTTGTTTGTTTTGGCTGTGTTTTTTGTACCTGGACTGCAAATTCTTGAGAACTGAATTTGATGCTCAGTAGCTTTGCGACTCAGTTTTGGCGGTCTTGAACCGCCAAACGTCTAAATTCTGAATGTCTCGCACAACTTGTGCTTCACGATTTAGGAACAGCAGTCGCAGACACGATTTCACAAATCGTTCTTCCTCTGTTCGTCCTCTTTGGCCCGACGATGCGTGGCTTTTGTGTGTGAGGAACAAATTATTCGAAGAATTTAGACTTCCTCTCGACGGCATGTTATATTGGACCAGCACTGTGAAGTTTGCAGTGCACAAATTTTAACCGGACTCGTTACACTCTTGAGCTCAAGCACTCTGGTTGATCCCAGCTGCGGTGGTTGCTTTTCAGACAGGCGAAAAACGAAAACACCCATGTATCAATTTCGGCGCATGTTAAAAATCCCCATGTAGTCAAAATTAATTTGGAGCCCTCCGCTACGGTGCGCTTCGTAGCCATGTGGAACTTCGACGTGTTAAACCCCCAAATTTGAGTTTTTTAACAGCGAAGCTCTTCAGCAAATCAAAATTTTTCGTGTCCGCAGGCAAAAATACGAAGAGAATGCCAAGCATACCCACTTGGGAAGATTGGCTAAGATTGGCCAAAAAAAAAAAAAAAACTCCAGCGTTTAACATAATCGTAGCAACACTTGCTCGGAAACGACAGACACGGCATAGCGTACGCCCCTCCAAGGTGATGTCCAATGATTATCACTTCCAGAAAAATGCAGGAAGCTCATAGCCCAATGATGGCGTAAAGGTCGTTGCGGCAGCGAAGCAGAGGCAATCCTGGACGTAAACCGTCGTGATGGTCGTGAAGCTTGCGTACAGCTCCAGTGTTTGTTGTAATCGTGGAAGCACTTGCTCGGGACGAGAAAGACACGTCATAGCGTATGCCACGCCAAGGTGATCTCCAAGCATTATCATTTCCAAAACAAAATGAAGGAAGCTCACACTTACAGCAACAATGATGGAGTAAAGGTCATTGTGGCAGCGATGAAAAAGCAAATCGGCTGCCATCGAGGACTTATACCGTCGTGATGATCGTGAAGGCTGCGTACAGCTTCGCTACGTTCAAGTCTTGCGCATTAGTGTGAGCTTCCTTCATTTTTTCTCATTGCGTGCTTTCAGCGTTGTTATGAAAGTGCCTGGGGCGGTGTTCAGCACCTGCCTTTTACCGTGCACTGCGTTAGCCACTCTGCTTCAAGATGGTTTTAGTGCGACTCGAAACCTTTTCTCAAAAAAGTTTTTTTATAAATTGCAGCACTTGACGTTTTATGGCCCCTTGCATTGAATGTTTTATTTAGCATAAAGGGTAGAGTCAGTTATTGCCAATGAACGTGTTGCATTGCTTCAGCAAAAGCTTTTGGAGCTTGATTAGCAGAAACTGCTTGTCCGTCCACGCTTTTGCTTTGCACGTTTCTACTATCTTGCCTCTTTTTCCCCAGCAGAAAATTCGGGTAAAATGCTTGCTCTGCTCGTTTGGAAGAAGTGAAAATCTTCCATTGCACAAGCAACAGAATCCTGCCCCCTAATGCTTACTGCAGTGCAAAACATAAGTGTAGCAAGACCTTGTGGCCTTGGCAAGCGAGGTGCGGGCGCTGTTGTGAAATGTGGCGCTAAGACCAAATATCCTTAAAATCTGGGCTCCTCCCAGCAAAGTACGAATGAATAAAATTGTCATGCAAATAAAAAAAAATAGTTTCAAAATTTTATAAGAGCAGTGTAAACGTACAATGCCTTGGCTCTTCCCTTGTGATCTTCCGTCATCTTCCCTTGTGGGGAAGATGATCAGATGCCAAGGTTAGTAGCTGATGCAGTTAAAGACTGCCCAGCCTGGATTTGGCATTCTTGCATAGTTTTTTTTTTTTTTACATTTTACTCCTGAACAGATCTAGGTACGCATCTGGAACCTACAAGCGCCAGTAATTAGTACTTGAAGAGTCGCAACCAACAAGCAGGTGAACTTGTTTCTTGAGAACGCTCAACGGGTTGTTTCTGTGGCTGAAGCTCTCTTTCCTTATATATGCAAGATGTTGCTGGTTTTCAACCAGGCTGACAAAAGCGCCTTAGTAGACACCTGGTCATGAAATGTTTGATTTGTGTTTCATCCGATGAAAAAACTGTTAAGAGGGTTAACTTTACTTGGCACTCGGCTTTCGATGATGATGCTGATGCCCTCAATACGTTTGGCATGTACCCACAAGGCTTGTTCACCGATTATACTGCGATAGGAATTTAAACTACTAATTTATTTCCAGAAAGAAAAATGGCCATGAAATGAAAATTCGCTGATTGAAACCCCAATTACCCATTAATTAGGCAACCTTTAACATTCAGCGCTAGTGCCAGCATCTAAATAACTTTTTCCCTTTTGTCTTCTATTCATCTGCACTGCTTGAACTTCTTCCTTGGTTTTGCCAATTTCTTTTTTCAGCAATGAAAACGCTAGGCGTGTAGCATGGCTATCAACCGAGCTGCGTTTGTCGGTAATCTTGTTTTATTAGGCGGGGTCTGTCAACGGCGTCATCAGCTTTAAAAAAATCAACGCCGTTTTTTAAAAAACCAGGAAGGACCAACATCATGAACACAAATGAACTGAAATAAATCCCAATTAAAAATTAAGCCCACTAAATAGCATCTAAATACACAAATTTGCAAAATTACTTTCCAAATTTCCTGGGGCCGGTCGCCGCTGGAAGCTTCGATGGGCCAATGCATACCACATGGAAGCACAGAAAAATGCGTGCAACGTCACTGGTTTTTGACTGACAGTCACCACCTGCAGCTTTGTGGCCTATAACAGTGCAACGTCGTGGCTTCTGTCATGGCTCGAACGTCCACTGAAGGGAATTTAGTCCATCCGCGCTGCTGGCAACCGAAATTGGTTGCAAGAAATGCGTTGTAATTATTTATATGCAGCTGCTGAACGAGTCTTGCTCAATTTTCATAATTAGTTGTCGAAAAAGGTATTGTTTACAGCACAAAAACCAAAATGCAAAAATTTGGTGTCAGTACTCCTTTAAACAAGAAATCCAATAAAAAAAAACAGGTTACAGGGAACAGCAATTGGGCTTCTCATATACCAAAGTTGCTGAACGAATGCCCCGTGATCCCAACTCTCCTATAAATACGTGTCTCAAAACAAAATGTGCCCTTCATCAGCTGTTCACTCTGCCTTTAGCTATGTCACCAAAGACATAACTTGGTATGAGGACTGTCTTCAACAGAGCTGACCTAATAGAGGAGGAGGGGGAAACCAGGGCCTGTACCTTGTGACTGTAGAGTGTGTCAGCATGGCACTTGGGAATAAATGACGCGCACCCATCAAACAGTTTCACTGCTGGGACATTTATTCAGCCAAGCCAAAGACCGGCAACTGGCACGGCCAGACAGGGCCAACCACACTTTCTCATAAATACCAAACAGGGGAGGACACACAGTGCCATTCACCGATTACAGCAGAACCCACCACACAAACTGGAAAGAGAGACTGTTTCACACAAACAGCACAACACCAGAGCAGCAAGGAGGACAGCTAGATGCTGTACAACACCAAATCATAAGAGCCAATCAACCCAAGGAAGAGTTATACACAATACACTCTTTCCAGCTTCAACTCTTGAACACGTGTGCATAGATAAACACAGTGAACATGGGGGTCCAGTGCGGTGGCTAGGTTAGCTGCACTCGGCACTAAAATTTCCGCCATCAGCTTTGGCAGAGTTGAGTGGTAGCAAATCTTGTTTCCCAGTTTAATGAAGTACTCCATCTACAGAAAGCTCCTTCAGCATACAAGCTTGGATGCACATGTTTGGTGCTTAATTAGAGCCGTTGCAGAACCCAAGCCAATCGGAAGTAGACGGGTGTTAAAAATCTGCCAGCGATGCAGTACGCTCAGTTCAAAAAAGTGCCACCGTACATGCATTGTTGTGCAAGTGCACGTGCAGTGTTGAAGTCAGTGCAGCAGCCTGGTACACGCCTTTTTGGTACCTGAACGCTCACTAGATCTGGCTTGACTACGGTGGTTGCAGTGCGCATCACACCAACAATTGAGCAACTGGGTTCCATCAAGAAATACATGCCTGCACAACTGACCCATTTCTTGCAAAGGCACAAACATTTTGGCTTGCTGGGAAATTTTTTCAATGAATACTGAGCCAAGAAGAATCAACTTCCAGTTTTCGTTTGCGAATGGTGAAATGAGAATTTAGCATCCACCACTTCTGCTATAGTAAGTACATTTGGATCCATAACTCGAGAAGTAGAAATGAAACACTCACGCTAATCTATGTTTTGACTTTGTTGCAACCTTTGCAACTTAGTCGAAACTGGTTTAAGTCGACCTGTTTCTTGAAAGAACCATCACATCGCTACAAATGCTGCAAAGTCTTTCGGGCCACAAACTGTTTGTCGTCTAAATGCCCATAGTTTATGTCACCTAAAAATGCAAATCCTCTTTTTTTTTCATACCATGTCTACACAATACCTAGCACCTTGAACAAAGCAAGCAAACTTGCAAAAAGACAGATTAAACTTGTCTATGCGAGTGACAGTTTGTCCTTTCACACAGAGCTAGCGGTGCAACAAAGCGTTTCTGCTAGGGTGGAATGCAAGTTACACTGCCACTACCTAACGGTGCAAAGGGCATGGTCATAGGAATAATCCTAATACTTTGCCTTAACACCAGTCTACAGGCATATGCTTGCAGGCATGAATCTACAAGCATGTATTTCTCTTCCAGAAGTAGGGAATGGATCAAACAACGCCTAAATAAACAGTGGCTGATGCTACTGCTTGCTGTGTTTTATGATACATATATATATACTGTCAAGGGTGGTTATAACAAAGTCCGTTATAATGAAATCGCAGCTATAACAAAGTGATTACTATTCCCCATCCTCGTTTGAGCTTTTTCAATGTGTTTCTGCACAGTCTCAATGAAGAGAATGAAGGAGCTCTGGTGGATATGCATAGCGAAAAGGAATTTGGGGTATCTGAAGAACCGCTAATTCAGAAAGATTTACGGCTGCACTGCGCAGTTGTTACTAACTCCTGCCAACTTTGACATAACCAGTCTGGACAGTATATGCACTCTGTGTGCGTGTAAGTAGACTCTTCTGGGTACGCGCACAAAAAAGTAAAGCCAAGACCATTTCACCGGGGAGGACTCACTGGGTAGACAAATTACGAAAAAGGTACAGCACACCGAAACAAAAAAAAGGAGGACTTCAAACAACATTGAAAGCTTGCTTAGTGGCTATTACAAGCCTTTTTTGAATGTAGGAATGGTAGAGAAAGGAAATAAAAAAAAAACTGACACCTTGGTCAATTTCACTTGTGTGTTTGTAACATATCTACAAGCGTGCGAGTGGTTGGACGCATCACGACTACTACACAAACGAACAAAAATTGTGGGGGCTACAACACTCACTTGACACACGAGTACGCGCTACTCCGAACATTGCAGTGAGTTCCCGCAAAGCGCCCGCTAGCACAGAGCGGGCAGCTTTTGCGGGGCACACCTGATGCAAAGCCTTGTAGAGATTGCTTCTTTCCCAGCCATGTTTTTACTAAGTGGACACACACAGACACACACGACAAGCAATGCTAAAACTATCACAGCCACTGACGAAAAAAAAGCAAACAAACAGCAAGTGCTGACTACATCAATTCTGCGCACAAAAAGTGCAAGTGTACGTCTAAAACTACCCGAGTCTAGCCTGTGCCACAAAGGTGCAGCTTGCAGCGAACCGTTGCAGAACAGGAAGTGGACAAACAAAAAAACAAACAAAACCTGCGACAATGCGGCTTTTTGACTTAGTCGAACACTTCAACAACTACACTTGCAAACGGTGCACTCTAATTTTATTGTACACAATACTGAACGTGCGCCTGCGGACGTGATATTGGAAGACTTGGAAAAGGAAGAGGCAGGGGGCGGAGAAATTCAGAATGTGGAAGCCTCTGTCCCTCCACAGTACTCTGTAAGTACGTCGGTACCATTTCCAAGCATATTTACACGACTCACACCGCCAACACATTCAAAGCTTTCAAGCTTCTCCCACATGCCACTGTTCATGCAAGAGTTTGCACTAAGCAGTGCCACTAGAGCACATCAAACGGTAACAAGCTGAAAACGCTTCGCACAAAACGCAGCACTGCTGTCCCATTCATTCTGGCCTCAGGAAGGGGGAGGGAACATGAACATGACTAGACGTGCTTTTCTCCAGGAAAGCTATTCAGAATCGCACGATACTGCAATACTTCAAAATCACCGGTTGTCGAACCACCTCCCTTCTTGCCTTCCCTTTCAAAACAACATACCGTCCGTACAGGATGCAGAAATGGGGCAGTGGATAAAGTGAATTGCAATGGACAGGAAAACCAAAGCAAGGTAAAGTACAAAGTAGCAGCGGACAAGGGAAAATAAATTTGCATGCCGAAAAGGAACAAGTAGCACTTCCGCAAAGGAGGACACCCATTCCATTTTCTTTTCTACCCCCTCCTCATTCTGCATGTTGATGCACTATTGTCGAAGGTTACCAACTGTACTCTATCTAACAGCTGCACTGCATGCTGAGGGTTTGTCGATGGTAATACTGTGCAGTAGAGGAAATATGTATCACAACTGCTGGTTCCATAAAGCAGAGGCAAGCCATGCGAGCAAGCTGTACGGGCAAGCCATACAGTTATGTCATGCAGGAAAGCCATATGGGAAAACGATACAGTTAAGTTATACGGGAACGCCATATGGTTAAGTCATATCGAAAAGCCATATGGGAAAAACCATACAGCTAAGTCATACGGGAACGCCATACGGTTATTAAGTCATACGGAAAAGCCATATGGGAAAACCATAGTTAAGTCATACGGGAACGCCATATGGTTATTAAGTCATACGGAAAAGCCATATGCGAAAAACCATACAGTTAAGTCATACGGGAACGCCATACGGTTATTAAGTCATACGGAAAAGCCATATGGGAAAAACCATACGGGAAAGTCATACAGGAACGTCCTAAAATGTAAGCCGTACGGGCAGCTTAGGTGCCACGGCTCTCTACAAATGGCAGAGTGGGCAAGAAAGCACTGGGTCGGTATCAGTTTTTGTACCAACAGTGTTTACAGCAGTAAAAAAATTAAACATACGGAAAGGGAAAGAAGGCATCACGACGGAAACACGGCTGAACTTGCTTTGGTTTCTGGCCAAGCGAACACTGAAAGATGGCCATTTGTAGTTCACATGTCCTTTCCCGATAGATAGATGTAGCTAAGTTATGAAGGGAAAAAAAATGCGTGAGGAAAGCACCGGTATATGTTAGTCGCGATTATCAATTAGGCGTGCAAGTCTAAATGGCTGTACAAGGCGTCGTCAGGCTGGCAGTGAAAGCCGCAAAACTGCACAAGGAGCGATGGAATCAATCACCACACTCTGTCGAAGTAGGCACAAACACAGGCTGAAGCACTGTTTGATTTACGGCAAAATTAGAATTCATAATTCAGGAAAAAAAATAAAAAGGTTTGTGAAGCTGGGTGAGTTATAAAGCTGTTGAAAAGGTGATGTCG
Source organism: Haemaphysalis longicornis (assembly GCA_013339765.2). Taxonomy (NCBI): domain Eukaryota; kingdom Metazoa; phylum Arthropoda; class Arachnida; order Ixodida; family Ixodidae; genus Haemaphysalis; species Haemaphysalis longicornis. Next base: position 1,257,235 of record CM023453.1, read on the forward strand.
AAGGCGTGTGCTTAAAATGCAGTTGAAATCTTTCGTTACGACACGAACTCTAGGAATGCAGAAGTCATGTTTCTAACTGTGCTAATACTGGGTTTAAATCTACTCGCCACACAAGTTTCACACGAGACATACAAGACGTACACATCAGAAGAATTCTCAGTACTGCAAGGCTGAAAATGTTGACAGTGGCAGTGGGCGATGCGTGATGTTTGCACGAGTGCAGCAAAGAAAATGAGGCAAAATTGCGCAGAATTCATGAGCATGTACAAGTGGGGGCACAAACTCGACACAGCTAGGAGTTCTACAATATGGCTGAAAGCGTATTGAAGCAAATTTTCGAGCAACCCTGGGGCACGCGCCAATACAGTCACTGTTCAAGCCAAATCCAAAACTGACAAGCAAGCGAGATGCCAAGCCCCAGCTTAAGCTAGACAGCAACTGCGGTCCTAATGCGTGACCACAGACGACATTTTGTCATCAAACACTCAGCCAATCCAAGCCATCACAATCCGGCCGGCCAGCCAGCCAGCCATCAAACATGGATACTCCGTTGCAAATGCTTTCATACAGCTCAAACAGGCAACTCTTCTCAAATGGAAACCTCAAGCTCAACACTTCATTCCCAAACACCCAGTGCACACTACCCTGTAACGTAGTGCAGTCAGAGGGGGCTCAGAGTGCACGTTCAGTGCACACTGCCCAGTGTAACACTGCTACCACAAGGGGGGAAAAGGCTTCCACCACCGCATCCACACCAGCACGTGGACACGAGAGGGACGTAGTATATGCTCCTGGGACTGCACTTGCACTGCTCGCGTTTACTTCGTCGCCCTGGTGCACAGCCGGAGCAGTGGTGAGTCTACTGATCATAAGAGACGGGGCACACACGACGCTTTCATCACGGCAGGCACACCACGAGAAAAAACGCGGTCACACAGGCAGTCACAGTGCGGGCAGGCAGACGCTCTAAGTTTGACACATTCTATGTGATACTAAAGTCAGAGACTAGTAGTCCTTTTTTTGTTCAACTAGGCATTGTTACGAAATAATACTGTTTGTATATAATACCTGAATTACAACACCTCCCCCTCCCGTGATACAAAAAGACTCCTTTCAAAACAAGAAATGGCAGTAACGAGGCAAAGACTATTTCTTTTAGAAGTTTCAATTCAGTTACCTTATGATGGACAACAAAAATGCAATGACGGAATTTTGTTTGCCCGTTAGGTACATGTAGGCTGATCCGTAAATGAAGGGAATCGTACACCAACTAGCACAGACTCTGTCAATTCAGTTCTTTTTTACTTCAACTTACACTTTTCCTCCTTCTCTCGATTATGCCTTCAAGATTTGACAAGAGTCGCACTTATTCTCAATGAGAAAGGCACAAGGGATAATGTAAAGTGAAACGCCCTAGTTAAGGATTCAGCTAGATATGCCCTGTAGTGTGGAGGTAACTTTCTTTACAGCAGTGAAAATTTTATTCTAGAAAACTGAAATTTGAGTTTATGTCTTAAGATGAAGTATTGACAGACACTGGCCGTGTCGAAAGCAATTTGCATTTATTAAAAGAATTTCAATCCGGCATTGTGGTTAGCACATCTTATCGGGATCTGTTTTTTTTTTACCTACAATCGTTCAGCATCCTAGGCTGACTGTCTTATCATCTCAATCTAGCTGGACCGAATGCTTAACTGAATGTCTGTTTTTTTTTCTGTTGGAAAGATCATTTAAAACTAGAATAGCATATACGTATGAAAACAAAGTCGGTTAGAAATGTGGCAGGATACAGGCTGGAAAATGTGAGGGCAGTGGTGAAGGCAGTTACAGCAACTTAATAAAATGCTGCTGCAATGGGCTGGAAATAAGTTTCTCGTTTGGTGTTTAAAAAAAAATAACCTGAAAAAGTGATTCCTTACCAAGCCTTTTCGTATTTCGTACAAACGCAGCTTTGACACATTTCAGCATGTCATCCATTGCCTGTAGTCTTCTAACACACACCTCAAGGGCAATGTTTCCAGGTGATATCAGGCTTTACAAGCACACATTTTGAGCCTCATGTAGTTAGGCAGTCCCAAAGCAAATAACGTGTTGGGAACTAATTCTACCTCACATGGCTTTCTTTTTTTTTTTTTTTCTGGAATAAGCCACAATAACTGCAATCAACACAGTAATTTGCCGTGGAAGAAATCTCAGACAGTGAATCTCTTCGACAGTGAACCTCTTCAGGTAGTAAATCTCTCTTCAATCTTTTGAATAAGGTTCACCATAAACCAATCAGTTCACAAGAAAATAAAGTAAACGCCAAACACACATAAATATAGGAACATAATCTCTGAACGAGGTATTGGGCCAGTGCTTAATAATAAGCACAGGGGTAGGTGACCTCTTGCATCGAGGTACAAAACAACAAGGTAAGAGGGGAAAAAAAAACAAAAAAAAAAAACGTTGGAGTGCGGAATGTACAGAAGATAAAACAAGAACAAAAACAAGCTTCCGCTAGAATGGCGGTAAATAACTCGGACCCACCACTGGTAGAACGGTGGAAACAGTCCAACAGAAAAAGTAAACTCCTGCAGATCAATGTGACATGTGCTCAGTGGCTAAGGCGTTGCGCTGCTGAGCACGAGGTCGCGGGTTCGATTCCCGGCCGCGGCAGCCGCTTTTCTGATGGAGGCGAAAAGCAAAAATGCCCGTGTGTACGAGATTTCGGCGCACGTTAAAGATCCCCGGGTGGTCAAAATTAATCCGGAGCCCTCCACTACGGCGCGCCTCATCGCCTGCGCGCGTTGGCGCGTTAAACCCTACAATCAATCAATCAATCAATGTGACATGCAAAGTCAGTCTCGCAATGGCAAATAAATATTGCGTACAATCTTGCGAACAAAAAGAAAGACTTCGCATCACACAACAGACCAACCCAAATTCTATGCGAAACCTTGTACATGTGCTTTACAAGGATTTAACTACAACGGTGAAAAAACTAGCGCCAATTAACATTCTCGGTAGTGGATCCGGTTATTCCATGCATGCCAACACATGACACGCAACGGCCATCGGAGCGCGTAAAATAGTTGATGAAGGCAAGAAAAAAGATGCAAGTCATGCTTAAAAAAAGCACTAGCTATTTTATCAGATTAGAGTCTACGATGTGTGAGCTATGTTCCAAGTTTTTCCAGTATATATTCACAATTGGTCTGTCGAGATGCCGTGCTCTTCTAATGAAAGGTGCTGTACAAAACTTGTGCATTGCAGTTAGCCACTGTAAATGAACGAAACAGAGCTTGGCAGGCTGCAAGAAATGACTGGCCTGATGCTAGCAGACAAATTAGAATGTTGTAAGTATTACTGGCCTGATTTCTCACACACAAACTTCAAATGCCTGTTTAATTGATAACAAAAAGAAAAAAAAAAGGCAAGACAAATGGCAAAATTAAGTTTCCTCGCTCAATCTTTCTCACCTACGGCTACACGACTGACTGAAAGGACATGAACGAACTCCATTCTTGGGCTTACTAAGTTTAGAATAAATTAAACCTCTGAACGCACAACCCGATGCACATATTCAATGCACAAACAAAGTCAGTTCAGTTTCAACCAATAAAATGACTGCCAGAGGTAGCAAAACAGCCTCCTGCACAAATAATTGGCAGTGAACAGGCAGTCTCAAATAGAAAACTTGTGTAAAGCACCGGGATAGACAATAAACTGACTTCTTACACCATTTCTTACAGGTCAGAGCTTACTCCGTGCAGTTACACACACGAGTAAAGCTTGGAAACACATTTGCTCAGCGGTCTTTTTTTCCTATTCACTCCAACTAACAATGAAAAACAAAGCAAAGTAACACAAACAAACTCTTCGGCACAAACAGGTGTCCGTGAAAATGCCAAAAGGGCAACAGTCACGCACATTTCACACGCACCACATTTAGGCTCACAGCAAGGGCCAGACATGAATAGCAGCCATTCCACTGGTCACATGGCCGTGCTTTGAAAGTAGGCAAAGCATACGATGTGCCGTGAAATGCGCCATCAGAGTTCACTCAGTGTGGCCCAGTAACAGTCTAAGTGAAGCTTTGTCAAGGTCACTCTTTGGTTGGGCAGTGTTGGTCCATCACTTGCATCAGGTATAGCCACTGAGAGGGGGCTTTCGTGCTGTGAGTGCAAACAAACACACGACAAAGCCTTTCCTTTTTCAAACGGCTCCCAAAGTGGCTTCACTGACGTTCGAGGGTGCTTCTTACTCCGCACAGCACCCTCTACAAAGCAGACACCTGCGTTTTTTCCCGTGCACTAGGTTTCAGTGCAGCTGGGCTTGGGTGCGGAACAGGTCAGTGCACAAAAATGTGAAAAATGCTGCCTCATTTTCGATTGTGGTAGGTGTCGTAGAGATGCGAAACGAAATCGGATTGCCTCCTCCTTCTCAAGGCTCGGCAGAGGCAGCACCGATGATGGAGGCGGCGAAGGAGGAGCCGGAGCGCTCCAGCACGGGGCAGTCGAGCACGGCCGCTCCGACGCTGCTCCGGCGGAGCATCATGGCTGTGACGAGCATCCACTTGTTGTGCCGGGGGTCGTACCGCTCGACCGTGTTGAGGCTCGAGCTGCCGTCATTGCCGCCCACGGCGTACAGGTAGCCGTCCGCCTGCACCACCTCGTGGGTCGTCCTGCAGGGAGACAGGCAAGGGCATGCATTGAATCCCTTGCCGGCAGGAAGGGGCACAGGAGCCAAAAGGGCACAGGAGTGAAAGGGGCACGGGAGACAAAGGCACCAGGATTTAGAAGCACCAGGAGCTAAAAGCACCAGGAGCCGCCAAAGGGTTTAGGAGCCACCAGAGGGTCCAGGAGCTACCATAGGGTCCTTGGAGCCAAGGGGGACCAAAGAGCTAATGGGGACCACAAGCTACCATAGGGACCGGAGCTACCAGAAATTCCGTGCGCCAAGGGGGACCAGAAGCCATCATACGGACAGGAGCTACCTAAAGCTCCGAAAGCCAAGAACAGCCAGGAGCTACAATACGGTCCAGGAGCTGCCAGAAGATCCAGGAGCCAAAGGAGACCAGGAGCTATCACACGGTTCATGGGCTACCAGAGGGTCTAAGAGCTACCAGAGGGTCCAGAAGCTATCCAAGGGTCCAGAAGCTACCATAGGGTCCAGAAACCAAAAAGAAACATGAGCTACCAGAGGGTCCAGGAGCCAAGGGGGAACCAGGTGCCAAGAAGGGACCGGAAGGGGAATGAAAAGCAAAAGGGAGCACCTGCGGGAGTGCATGGAGCCCACGTGGTCCCACATGTTGGCGGCCAGGTCGAAGCGCTCGGCGCTGCTGAGGCAGAGGGAGCCGTCATTGCCGCCCACGGCGTAGAGGGCCCTGTCGAGGACGGCCGCGCCGCAGCTGTTGCGCCGGCTGTGCATCGACGGCAGCAGCCGCCACCGGCCCTCCCGCGGGTCCAGCCGCTCCACCGACGACTGGTAGTTGGCCCCGTCGTGGCCCCCCACCGCGTACAGGCAGTCCTCTGCGCAGCAGCAGCTGATGGCAGGGAGGGAGGGTGGTGTTAATTAACCGGAGGACCCAGCCTTGCGTGGTGTGCCGGCAATTGCTCCCCCCTCGATCAGCACCTTTTTAAGGCTGTGTGGGAAATCACCACACTTGTGTTCTACAATGAGCTCTGCCAAGACTCTCACAGACTCTTTGCGGAGATGAAAATGGGACTCCGTTCTGTTTTTAGCAAAGCTTATCCCAGCCGAAAAAACAACTGGAGCCCAATTGGACATGCCGAAAACACAATTGGTCTACTTGGAACCATTTGCATTTCCAATTGTTCCAAATGAACCAATTGTGTTTCCGACAGGTCCAAATGGACCTCCAATTGTTTTTTTTCGGCTGGGATTACTCTAGGTACAAATCCAGGGAATGTCTCGTACCATCCCTATGACCTTCAAGTGCAGACAAAAACAAGCAAGCGCCCCGTGTGGTTTCACGGCACTGACAGAAGTGCCACTGACCACACTTTGACCACTGACTGAACCAATCCATGGTGCTAAGGGAAACCTCTGCTTCAATTGCTGGCTGAACCAATTTGTGGCGCTGGCAGAAGCATTTCGCAGTCTTGCTAGAGCAGCGCGTCCTGTTCGTCAGCACAGAGAAATACTTTGAAATCCACTTTGTGGAGGACGAATTCGGAACAGCACGCAATTTTGAAGCTTCGCTTCACAGCAATTTACCCCGTGCATGGGATTCTGCAATTGTTTAACGTTGAAATGTACGCGGAGGCCTCCATCCTCCCCGACAGAGAGGGAAAGAGGAGGAGGAAGACCCACCAAGCACAGCCAGGCGGCAGTACCGGCGGCGGTACTCCATGGCGGCCACAGAGGTCCAGGCGCCCACAAGGGGGTCAAACTGCTCGACGCTGCTCAGGCAGGAGGCCCCGTCGTAGCCGCCGGCCACGTAGAGTAGGCCGCGCAGGGCCCCGACCCCGAGGCAGCTGCGCCGGCTGCCCAGCGAGGGCAGCAGCGACCACGCGTTGCGCACGGGGTCGTAGCACTCCACCGACGACAGGTCCCGCGTGCCGTCGAAGCTGCAGCGAGGGCAGGGGCAAGAGACATGTTGAAGAAACTAAGGCGGGGACCGCAGGACATGAATGATCTCTTTAATGGCGGACAAAACTGCACAATGATGGTGATTGCTGAGGGCAACAGCTAATAGCCACCTCTTCCTCTTCTAATATTTTTAACAACATACGGCTCCGTCTAAGGATGCCACTACCCTCATCTATGTGATGTGCGTGTATGGCTCTTGGGGCTGTGAACTCCGTGAGAACAGTTATCACCATTAGCTATGACACGATGGCACATGCCTAAACATCACCCAGTTGCCAAGTCTCTCATGAAAGAAAAAGAAAACCCCTGACATGAAACCACAAAAGTTACACACTGCAGGTGTCACTCCCACTAAGCTGCTAGACAAAGCAAAAGCGAGTTGTTTGAACAAGCTCCTTGATGTCTCCTGTCCTGGCTGCCAGTAAGGGGTTGCGAAGGCAAAGGAACTTTTACGTAGGCACAAGGTTCCCGCTTTGATTGTACCTGCAATTCCCCTAGTCAAAAGCAGCACAACAACAAACGAACATTGATCTACAGATGTATTTTTAGTTGTTGTTGGCTTACATTTTGATTACTTTCTAGGAACTCTGGCCAGACCAGGGCTATAGGCGCTTACCCTCCAATGGCGTAGAGCATGCGGTTGAGTGCCGTGATGCCGGCCCTGGACCTCCGGTGGATGGTGGGAGCAAAGGAGCTCCACCGGTCCGTCCGGGGGTTGTAGTACTCGCACTCGCTGTGGATGGCAAACAGCGATCCCCCGCCTGGACGGATGAGACAACGTGCACAGGCCAGCTTGTCCCGACTTCACAGACCTCCAGACTTCTAGTTCTGCACTGTACCTGTCTTGCGACACTTGGGCTCCTCGATTATCAGTTCCGGACTCATTGAGAAGCAATGCGGCATTGGTTTTCCCCACATACAGTCAAACTTTGATGTAATGAAGTCCTACTTGGGGTTGAAAACTTCAACAAATCGCAAATTTTGTTACGCCAAGGAGTGCACATTTCAGTAGTCAAAATAACGTCACAGGTGCTTACACCACTCCTGGTTGTTGTCAGTAACATATGTATGAAAGCCCCTGAGAATATTCAGCAAAAGCACCAGCTGTGTTCTTTTTTATATATCGGGAATAGCATCAGGCCAGATAATGAAAGGATGCAGAGCGTTTAGAGCAAGGATGCAATGTGATATTGACCCTACTGGTTGTAACCACCACAGATGATGCCACATGTACTATTACATTCAGAGTTCATCAATACTAGGCACATTTTATTCGCAACTTTGACCTGTGATGCCATATATGCACAAATGGGCGCATCCCAAGACCACTATGCCCACTGAAAAGCCTGGAGAGCCAAAAGTGTTTTCTGCATGTAACGCGCCTTGCACTAGTTCGATATGACTGAAGTTGGACAACGTGCCCATACACATCGAGTGATGCCAACATTGGCTTTGGCTGCAATCTAGAACTCAAATTGGCAGCTCCAGCTAAAGCCCATCGCCATTCGCCAGGAACTCCTGGCAAAAACAAAGCTGCCCATGTGGGAAAGGAGGTGTTATCACAAGCAAACAGGGAATTGTTGCCCACACAGCTACAGGCGTTGTGGTCACTAAATATTTGCCATGATAGCAAGCCTGATTCGGCACTTTGTCTCTGTTTTGAATGCTTTAGAACTGCCTTGGGTGCATTCCTCACTCTTTGTGCAAGTATCAGGCCACACGCACACATCATACATGATTAGAGCACCGTTTGTGATGGACGTTTGGTGGACGCTGGAGACGCTAATGGCAACACTATGGAGATGCTATGGAGACCCTCTGCACATCTTCGTTTGTCCTCACTGAAGTGCTCGTAACATCACCTCCAGTTCGCTCTTTCCGTTTCCGACTGGCCAGTGGCATGTTCCGAAGCATTCGAAGCACTCCCGCGTTTCCTTTAGGCTCAACTGTATTCATATGGCAAGAAGCGTTCTCAGACAACCCGTGCACAATTTTCGACGAGTCTGAAAGTGATCATCAAACAGTATTATTGATGACTCGCATTGCACTAGTAGAGAACTGAACAAAAAAAAATGAAGGCTTGATGTCGCAAAGCTAAGCGTCAAGCTACAAGGCACGGGGTATAAAAGAGAGAACCCGGATTGGCTGTCAACCAGCTGAGATTCATCAATGCATACCTACAGGGTGTCTAGCGACCGGGAAAACCGGGAAAACCGGGAAAAGTCAGGGAATTTTTAGCCACGGGAAAGTCAGGAATTGTCAGGGAATTTTTTAATCAAGTAGTACCAGCCAGGGAAAACCACTTTGGGGTCTGCACACACAGTTTTAGAATAGGGGAAACCAGTCGAACGCAACGCGAACGCAAACCGAACGTAACACGTTCGCGCGCGACGAAAGCGTGAACCGCATGAAACGTTTTCTGGTTTTTCTGCAAGGGAAAACGCGGCGCGTACGCCCGAGGCGCGCTGACGCCGCCACGGAAACCTCCCGCACGGTGCGTGCCGAGCGGCAGGCGGTGGCAACATGGCGGCAGCACCGGCCGCGGAGTAGTGCGGTAGCTCCAACGGCCACTTCTAACCACTTTAAAATGCTACTCAAGGCACAAACGCACTCGCTTGTGCAGGAAAGGAGCCACCACAGGCACGAAATCGTCGACGCGGCCGTGAAAATACCGCGCACGAATCACGTGCAGAAACTCGCCGTGCGGTCCACGCACCTGGCTTAGGTTGCTGGGTGCATTTGCGGCAGAGGGACGTCTAGGTGGTGCCCAAATCGCACGCAAAATGGGCCTTTTTTTCCAGCGAATTTTAAAAGGCAGCGTTTTTGGGGGGCTAATTTTGAAAGAGCTTCCTTATGACATCAGGAGCCAGAATTACATAATCAAAAAGAAACATGGTTTAGCGCGAACCCAGTGAACCGCATGGGGTGTTTTCTGCTCGCGAAAACGCGCCGCGCACATCACAGGCGCGCTGACGCTGCCGTGGAACTACCCGCACGCTGCGCGTGGTGCTGCCGGCGGCGGCAACATGGCGGCGGCTTCGACCGCGAAGTGGTGACGGGAGCTCGAGCGACCGCTTCTAAGCGCTCTCTAAAATGCCGCACAAGGCACGCACGAAGTTGCTTGTGAGGTAAAGGAGCTTATAATGTGGGCGAAAACGGTACAATAAAACATCATTCGCGCCGCTGCTGAAAGGGCCCATGCAATACCTGCCGGGGTGGTAAGCCTTAACAAACATGTCTGGCGGAGCCAGCCAGCTGCCTCGAGAGCTTCGAAACTGCCGCCATGAGGCGCGCGGCTCCCCATTGGCGCAAGTCGTCAGGCTCCTCCCACTGCCGCGCGCGACGCGCGTCATTTTCTGAGCGAGGCAGAAGCTGCCGCGTGCGCGAATCGTCGACGCGGGCGTCAAAAAATCGCACGCGCAACGCGCACGCGCAACGCACCATGCGGTTCACGTTGCATGTCAAGCCAGGACAATCAAGAAAAAAAGCAAAAGGTGCTTGCTGAAGCGCAACTTGAAGTTTCTATCCCGCAAGATGAAATAAACTCTGAAGCCGTAACTGAAGGCAAGCAAACCTCAATGAGCAAACTGAAATTAATCAAAGTGCATTTTGAGAATTAGGGCACTTGCAACAAATGTGTTTTTCCGTATGATAGAATGTCTTTTCTCTACGCTTTTTATATGCTTCATGGACCATTTCCACAAAATGGCGCGTGTTGTATTGGTCAGGGAATTTCAACTAAAATGGTCGTGGAAAACTGGAAAAGTCAGGGAAATTGAATTAGGAAATTTGTTAGACACCCTGACCTAGTGCCACGTATGAAGATTTGGTGAAAACTTAGATCACAATTTACTGGCTGTGCTTCTTCAGAAACAAGGCCACAAAAGAGGGTGCAATAACGTCTTCAGTACTTTTTTATTTAAGTCAGTGAGCACCTCACGCTACTTTAAATAACCCTGGGGCCCCGCCTGCCCTGGGACATTTAAGGGGGGACACTGGTCTTGAGGACATTTTTGTTATTTTGTGCTTGAGATTTACACATGGAGTGTATTTCAACATTCTGAGCACAAATATGTGGTCAGTTTTCGTCTATGGGGTGTAAGTTTACAGTTGTGCAACATGTTATGTCACTCCGTTTTGGGTAATTTTTTCATTATGTACCTATGAAATACTCAAAAAGCTTTTATCCCTTTTGTGCTCTAGAAGGACCAGGGAGTGCAACTATGCCACTGCAGTAATTTTAGCATGGTTTCTGCAAATGCTGTAAAATTCGTAAATGTCAGGTCATCAATTCACAATGTTTTTGTAAAAATAACTGCATAAAATAGTGTGCCAGCAAAAATAAATTCTGTACTTTTGTGGCTTTATTGCACTGTTCAGTTCATAAGCTTTCGAATGCTGCAAAAATGATGTAAATCGAACCAGTACATCCAAAGATATTGTACCCGACCGCTGACCATGTGGGAAAAAAATTGGTACTGAGAAAAAAGGGCGTGAAGTTTGCAAACCGTAGGCAAAAATGGTCATTTAGGCAACTTCAAAGGGCAACAGCTTTGTGAATACTTATGATACAGCTATGATATTTTTCAGGTACATTCTTTGGGACCTGTAGACTGCAAATAAAATTAATACAGAAAATTGATTTTTTGGCAAATTTTCGGTCCTCAAGACCAGTGTCCCCCCTCAACGGAGTAACAGCGGCAGCCGTCTGCATTAAACCCACCGACAGCGAAGAGGTAGGAGCGGAGGCCCTCGGGCCGGCGGTGGGAGGTGCGCGGCCCGGCCAGGGAGGCCCTGCGCTCGGGCATCAGGTGGTAGCGCATGGCCTCGATGAGCAGGTCCTTGCTCTCGTCGCTGGACCGCACCAGGGGCTCCTCGCCCACCTTGGACAGCAGGAACTCGCGCCGCATCAGCGGCAGGCGGCAGTGCTGCAGCAGCTGGATAAAGGGGGGAGGAGAAGACAGAGACAGAGCTTGTGAGACACCATTTCGAGGTGGGAAAGTAGTTAGCAGGGGAACAGTACCTACAATGTAACTGTCTCGTGGTTACTGCACAGTTTCCACATCTTTGTTTACATGGTGGTGAGAGGTTATGCTCATGGAATACTAGCACATTTACAATTATAATGAGCTCACATGCCTACACCTGTATGTGTGTGTGTCTGCGTGTACCCAAGCAACCGATACCAGGTTTCACAAATTTCTTAATGGTGCAAACAAGTTTTGAATCCGTGGCGGTACGTTAGTTATCAGTTCTAAAGCATTTTCAAATCTTAGGAAATTCCCTACTTCATAGTTTCTTCTGGTTCCCACACGCTCCTTAAAACTGGGCTCCAACAGTGGTAGCCCTGCTGTTTTGTCATTTTTTCGTGCACAGTTCATGGCCTGCACTGCACTATTCTCTCAATACAAAGTGTAACCATGGAGCAGCTATCTTGAATTCGCACTTGTCAACATTCATCCTTTTTTCTTCAGTTTGCTAAATGCGGCTCTGCGACAAACAATGCAAGACGAGGGAACCACCTGGAGCAAGCCCAGCTCTTCTGCTTCTGCTGTTGATGTTGCGCATGTAAAAGAAACAGGCTACAACTGGCTAGTTCTCGGGTAGACACACTAGTATAGTACTGAGGTACAAGTTACGAATGGAAATTTGCGCTTGATGCGTGGCATTGCCTGATTTTTCTCCTATGCTTTTTCTCACACGTCACACTCCAAATACCCCAATAATGGACTCTTTGTACCGCGTAGGGAGTCAGCTGCGCTGATGAGGAGCAGTGCCGATTTCCTTTGCTGATCTTAAGTTGTACCCGAGTATAGGCGGTCCTTTTGTTGTACAATAAGTTTCAAGATAAAACTGAAGTACGCACATAAATCCCAAACTCGGGACAAATATAGCAACATGGTAAAACAGAAAAAAGAGATCAGGAACCGGCCTCTGCAGGAGTTCCCAGTGCCTCACCTTGCCCAGGTACTTTTCTCGTTCGGGCAGGTCGTGCTTGATCCAGGCCACGGTGGCCTCGTAGACCAGCTCTTCAGACGTGACGTTCAGCTCGTCGCTCGAGATGAGGTCCTCAACCTACGCGGCCAGCAAGCAGACGACATAAGCCTCTCGACGGAGAGAGCGAGAGGGAGAGAGCGAGAGAGATCACCTGCGAGAGGGGCAGCATGAGGAACTCGTCGGTGTGGGCCACCTCTCGGAAGTGGTGCAGGGCGTAGCGGTGGCTCTTGCCCAGCAGGTCGCGGCAGGCGTGTGTGTCGGCAAAGCTGCGGATGCCCCAGGCAGTTGGACGGGTGCAGCTGGCCCAGCAGGAAGGCACAGCACGCCTCGCGCACGCTGCCCACCTGCAGCAGGCTGGCCGCCGGCAGCAGGCTCTGCCAGGCAAAAAGGGAGGGCCAGGTTGGCAGCCGAGCCGGGCAAGTTCATGTTGGAACCGGGCCAATAGGTATGCAAGCTGGGCCAGTAAAAATAAAACTGGGCTAGTTGGTAGTCAAGAAAAGCCAGTTATTTAAGCAGGGACAGTTCATGCTGAAACCGAGCCAGTTGGCAGCCGAGCTGGGCCAGTTTACGCTAAAACTCAACCTGTTGGTACCCGAGCTAGGCAAGTTCATATTAAAACTGTGCCAGTTGGCAGCTGAGCTGGGCCAGTTTACGCTAAAACTCAACCTGTTGGTACCCGAGCTAGGCAAGTTCATATTAAAACTGTGCCAGTTGGCAGCTGAGCTGGGCCAGTTTACGCTGAAACTCAGCCAGTTGGTACCCGAGCTAGACCAGTTCATATTAAAACTGTGCCAGTAGGTACCCAAGCTGGGCAGTCCTAAACGGGGCTAGTTGGTATAGTCAAGCTGGGCCAGTTCACATTGAAACTGGGGTAGTTGATAGTTAAGCCAGTTCGTACCAAAATAGGGTCAGTGGGTGTGCACTTACACTTGAGTGGTAAGCAGTGTGCAGAAACAAACCACCGAAGTGAAAACAAAAAGAACAAGGAAGAGAACATTAAATACAAAATACGGCTAGTCTTGATCGATAGATTACCTCATCACGAACACGAATATAACCCTTCAGAGGAGTACTTCTAAAATACAGTAGAGAATGGCAAGAAGGCAAATATCAACACAGGCCATTCTGCAGCAACCTGCATCGGGAGGGGTCCAAAGTCGCGGGACAATTATCCCAATAATACGCCCCCACAATTTTATAAAAACAAAAGTTGAGGTCTCAGAGTGTTATGTTCGAGCGTTGACAAATGAAAATAAATCTAGGAATACGATACGACCCAAGCTGGTAGCTTATGCATAACACCAAAGGTTCATACGGTGGTTTCAGTGCAATGCTCAACTTCTCGAGCAGATCCCCATACAACACTGTGCACATGGCCGTATTTATTATGGCCCAACTAACTATGCGCTTTTGCTGCAATAGAAGCCTCTTTGAGACAGCAATTTCAGCCAGAGTCAGTCAGTTTCAAGCTGACCAACCATAGGCAGTGGCTGCAACAAAAGCAGGCAATGGGGGGAAGTCCTGTACAAGACCGACAAAGTCATGCCTTTGTGACATTCATTGTGACATTGGCTCGGTGGCCAGGTACACCCGTAGGGGGAATAACGGGAACAGCCATGACAAAGTGGGAACATAAAGTGACCATGAGGATCACTGCACCAACACTTCCAGTTAAAAAAAAAAAAGACTGAAGGCACGAATGAATGACAAGGGTCAGGTGGATGGTGTTAGACAACTCGATTGTGCATCAAAACAACTTGTGTTATTGTATATCATTAGTGTATATTATTTGCCTCCTTCTGCCAACTGAATGCTCATTTTCTTTCAATGTAGGAGGAAACGTACAGCACGCATATATATATAGACACGTGCAGTGTGCGATGTCAGATATGCTAGCAGCAGGGCCGGATCCAGGTTTTTCTGAGAGGGGGGTCAGCTTCCATCAGTGATGATAACGATGATGATTAGGAGGAGGAGGAGTCTTTTTTATTCATCGATACTTTGGAAAAGCAAAAATTGGACAAATAGAAAAAATTTTCAACTAGACTTTCTATGACCCGAGGGGTCATCGTCTTGTGGGTACTATATACTCAAAAATTAAGGGAGGGGTCAGGACATCCGGATCCCCCCTCTGGGTCCGCCAATGGCTAGCAGCACATGGGGAGGTTTGTGAGCTAGGGCGGTCACTTTCACATTTGTGGCAGCCAACTTTCATGGGTTTTTGAGAACGATTAGACGCTGTTCCTTAATAAATATGGTTGTTCGTTTTCGGGTAAAACCCAATCGGGTAAAACCCAATTCTTACACCCCGAACAGGCTTCAGGAGAATCAAGTTAATTAAACCCTATTTCCCTCTGAATGGACCTTTCCAAAGTCGCGATCTGCACAATTGTGGGCTGACGGTACGCTCTTCTCAACCAGTACTTGCTGGTAGCAAGCTCCACAAATACAGCTTTCGAACTCATTGAGTACTAGCAATACTACTCTGCCGCTTGCTACCCCAAACTGACAAAGGCTGCATTGACATTGTTGTACCCAGCTAATGGGGGGCTGTGATGTTGAGAGAACTTTTTCCCAGCTGAGATATGTTCAACGATCGGACAGGTCTAGAATGGAGGCTGACACGTTGCGCATGCAGGTGATATTGTGCGCAAACAAGGACATGTAAAAAATTGACGACCAGCTTTTTGTGGATAAAATGTTTAATTTCTTAGCAGCTATGAATGTTCTTTACTGCCATCATTACTGATTCTTACTAAATTTCGAAGAGTAGTTACTAAAACCCTGATGTCCCACAGATTACCAGCTTCTAACAAACACTAATTTGAGCACGTTAGAGTTAAGAAGCTCGTGACACTTTCTAAAACAAACTGATTATATCACTTAGTGCACCTGAATATTTAATCCGAAAAATCCGAATTTAGGGATGGCATTAAAAAAAAAACATTTCTCCCCGATTATCAGATCTTTGAAATATGGCACTCGATTTTGGTCCCCCCTTCCCCCATTTTTTAAAATATAAATCCAGAAAACGAACAACCCTATTACTAAAGCATGAAACTTTACCGACAACTACAAACACACTCGGTCCTTACACCAGCCCTTGCCCGATACTATGCCCCGAGGTGTACGAAATGGACATCTGCCGCCTATGTCAAGACCAGAGAGCTACACTGGCTCACATCTTATGGCAATGCAACAACGCAGCAACGGGAACAACGCTTCCTCAGGAAATAGAAGACGCCAAGTGCAGCGCTAACCTAGACACACAGCTCCAGGCGGTCAACACTATCATCGCAGCACTGGAGCTACAACGGCCGTCAAGTCAACGCCAAGAGGAGCCCACCAGGAGCAGCGCCCAGGGGACCACCGGGAGTGTGCGGGACCTGGATCGAGTCGTTCCTGGGATGTCCATGGACCGCTCTACTGAAGACTAGCCATCGGCCTGTATTGGCGCCTTAAAGGGACCCTGCAGCACTCTTCGTGCAGTGCAAGTAAACCTGCGCGACGTTTAGATTAGACTTCCAGGAACACCCGAGCCAAATATTACACGTGCACGTGAAGCGGTAAGCGCGCAAATCGCCATGAAAGACGCGGAAAAACCAACCGCTCTCTCTTCAATTCTCCTCATTATGCACCCCTGGCATGGCCTCTGCGACGTCAATCGGGCCATGGCTGTCCTATTGGCTGTCGCTGGTCAACTTCGCGGCTAAATTCTGGCATTTCCTGTGATGATCAGCCGTCGGCGGCGCTGTGTATCAACCTCTTCTATGTCTGAACCTGTCCGCATGCTTTTGGTGTTTCTTTTGTTTTGAGTGTGCGCAGAGTTTGAGTGACGAACTAAATATTCCACTTTCAACGAGCCCACTCGACCACAAACATCTATTGCTCCAAAAACGCCCTACCAGCCTGAGCGCTTGCTTGCGAGCAGCCAGCCATGCCTGCTCTTTTGTGGCACCAGACCGGAAATAGACTCGTCCATGTTGCGGGGAAAACGACGAAACTCCCCGGCCTGTGACATATCGAAGGCTGCCGAACAGAACGCTGCGCGCCACCCCCCTCTCCGGGAGAGAGCGCGCAGCTTTCGTCGCGTTGTCCGCAGTTGAGTTGAGAGGGAACATTTATGCGCGATTCTTCATCGCGCGTAGTTTCGGTGATAGAGAATGGATTTTCATAATTCTTGCGGGAGGAGATTGCTGGGACAATAGACTTTACCCCAGAATACATCCCGAGTAGTCGATGGTAAGTGCTGCAGGATCCCTTTAACAGGTTGCCTCCTCATGTGCTTTAACATGGGTGTTGAATAAAGTTTCACTTTTACTTACTTACTGATAACAGATGCTATAAAGACAGATTTTGTTTTGTGGTGCCGAGGAGCAAAGAACGCGAAGTTGAGCAGAGCATGATTGATGAGAGAGAGATATATAAAGATACATATATAGTATACGTACAGAGTTGTGCAGAGCATTGCACAGCTGTCAATCAAGAGCACTCACCCTCTGCATCTTTTTTTTAATCATCAGCATCCTGTTTTTCCCCAGGTTTAAGCACCTATGAGCGGAACCACTTCAATAAATTGAACTCTCGCTTCAAAAGGATTTTTACGAGCCACAATAAAAGGCTGACCCTGCAATGTTGTTACAGGGGTGACTCATCTCCAGCAGTGAATTATCACTGACAATTATCACCGACCTGAGAGTGCGGAACCCCACTAAAAGAAAAGCTATCTTATCACACACATTTTTCCCCCTCTTGACTGAGATTACAAGGGAGCAAAAAGCTTTGTATCAAGCATATGCCACATACAATAGATGCCTTTCACTGGACTACAAGGACTACAATGCACCTGGCAGTGCATTGATACCCCTACTGCGCACTGACCCCAGATGGCTGAAGCAGTGAAACAACAAAAACAGCACCCCTTTGTCTTGATATTTCCAAATGGGGAGGGAAGGGGGTTTGTTTCGTGCAGTGAACTTGCACCTGGACAATGAAGCATTGTAGTGAAGAGCTTTGTGGATCACTTTAGATTCTGAGGGGGTCTACAACGGCAACCAAAATCATCTTACACCTGGTTGTTTTGTCTTTTCTTCCATCAGAAAAACAGCCGTTTCAGTCAGGAATATACCCTTGTGTCTTGTTTGAGGACTAGGCTATAAATAACTGGCGATTTATTACTGGCAGCTACTACAAATAGCCTCAGTTACCGTATTTATTCGATTCTAAGCACCCCCTTCTTTTTACTACAATCGTGATGCCTTAAGTGAGAAGGGTGCCTAGATTCGAGAAACCTAAATTAACCCCCCCCCCCTCCTCTCCACTTTTTTTAGCGGCCGTATCTCGACGAGAAGGGTGCAAGGAATAATGTAATATTCAACCAAAAAATAGGTGCAGGCAGTGAACCCACCGCTTTTGTATGATACCCAGTCACCTTCACTACCATTTGAGTCCATTGTGTCGCTTGGGCCGCCGCTTTTGGTATACCTCAGCAGGTTGTCTTCTGTTTCGTTTAAATGGTTTGTAATTAAAAGCTTCACAAATGACTTGGCGGCCGCAACGTCAACTTGAGCCCGCTTCCACGCGTTTGAAATCCACCTCGTGATGGTTGCTTAGAAAAGGGGGCGCTTAGATTCGCATGCAAACTTCTTTTTAAAATTTTCCACCGAAAGTAGGGGAGGGTGCTTAGAATCGGGGGGGAGGGGGGGTGCTTAGAATCTAGTAAATACGGTATTTCCTACAAGTAAAAGCGAATGACTGCAAGGGTCGAAACGAGATGCTTCGATGATAAGCGTAGCGGTCATATAGCCAAAACCCAATCCTCATCTGCATGCCTCAATGATGCCAGCATCAGGCTACGTACAATGTGTGCGTGTGCGATTTAAAAAAAAGTAGTGTTTGCATTTGCGTGCCAACCAAACTTTCCGGTATCGTTTTCACCTGCTTTGTGTCAACTGGTTTAGATGGGTACCAGTATGCAATGGCCCCAGTCAGGTGAGATGTGCGAGCTCTAATGCTTTACCACTATACTAACATTATAAAGCTGTGATTGAGTCTTGTATTCAATAAAGTACTCGTGCCTCATTTCATTAAACAAAATGCAAGTATACATGCTTCAAGATCCAACCCTGCAGATGAAACTACATTACACCATGACAGAAGCACGACTCTCTAGACGTCACTTCCTTACTCTAAGTACGCTAAAAAGAACAAGCAAAAATCAGGCACGAAGAGTCCCGCGGCCACAGACGACAGACAAGGCTTATGCCACACAGAAAGAAAAAGTTCAAAGATGAGAAAAACAAGAGCAAAAACGCCGTCTGCAACCCAGACACGTCATCATCCGAGGCCATGAGCGAGTGACAGGCTCACTGCTGCAAACTGAGCTGGGCACGATTCCGGACAGAAGGGACAAAAGCGAGAAGAGAGGGCAAGGTCGCAGCTTCAAACAAAGGCTGTAGTAGGTTTTCTTTTTTTTTTTTTTTTGTATCTTTCCAGATGCTTTTTCAATGTCACATAAGACCTCTCAATGAAACAACGCAAGGCTCCAAAGAGGTGAGAGTCTCTGAACTTCTTTCTGCTTGGGCAAAGAGTGAGTATTTGTTTCATTTCATGTATTCAACCTCAAGGGCCCAAAAGCACCACATAAAGGCAAGCGTATGTCAAAGTTCCACAGCTTTATAAGCTCAATGTTGAGTATTACCCTCGTCCCCGTAGCAGAAAAATTTCAGGCCTTATCCACGTGCTGTGCCACCCGTGATTAAATAAAAAAAATGGCTGCCATGAGAGAGAGAGAGAGAGAGAGAGAGAGAGAGAGAGAGAGAGAGAGAGAGAGAGAGAGAGAGAGAGAGAGAGGAGAGAGAGAGAGAGAGAGAGAGAGACCGAAAAGAAATACCACAAGACCAAGCAGTAGCCTACCAAAAGGAGGTAAACAACACATAGAAGGCAGAATAAGAAAAAAAGAAGTTGGAAAAAATGATTATTAAAATTAAAACAAAACAAACAGAAAAGGAGGCAGGTCGTTGTAGCCTTCTGAGTAACCCAGCTATGGAGTGTTGGAAGGATTACCTTTAGATACGGTTTGCAAACAAAATTTGTACTTCTAGTGCAAGAGGCAAGTCTATGTACTGTCAGGAGCAAAAGCCTGGATTCCATGTCAACGGCAGCAGAAAGGCAGCGGACCGCCGCCACATGAGTGCGGGGCTGTTTAACTGTACCACTGCTTACCTAAACATCTCAACTGTACAAATGCTCGCTTTCTTGCCCAATCCGATACGAACATCGTCTGCAGAAAGTACCGGACGTGGAATCCAAACTTTTGTGCTTGCCTGTACGTTGTACGTGTTCGTTCTTCACTGCACAATTACCTCACGGAATAGATGCTCAGACGACAGATTCCACATCTGCACAGCGTAAAGGGCGCACCAATACCGTCGGCACAGATGTAGAAACGGGGACATAACCACACATGAAGTGTCCCAAATATTTGATACCCAGTCCAGCACGTTTCTAACCCTTAAGAAAAAGAATAAGAGGAAGGAGCAGGCAGAGGCATTTGTAGGGCGGACGATGTAGGAATGGCGCACCTGGACGTTGCTCTCCATGATGACGATCTCCCCCGTGTAGGCAAACTCGACCAGCTGCTGCAGTGCCGAGAAGGCAATGTCGTGGAGCACCACCTCGCCCTGGGCCTTCTCACACATGTCGCCTGGGCAGTGGCAAGAAGGGGAGAAGTTTCAATTGCACCCGCAACACGACTGCGTGCACAACAGATCAAGGGCGGTGGGGACAGCTACCACCTGGCGATATATAACAGTGCCAATCGAACATAGCACACCTCCGGGCTACCACATTAGAAAGCACGTTAGCAGCATAAACGAGCATGAACAGTCTGTTGGAGGGCAAAACACAAAACAAGCTTCTTTGTCTTCAACTTGAAGCTAGAGGAGTCGGTCACCCAAGGATGATAGATTTTCCTAGCCTCATGGACTGCTCAGGGCGCAAGAAACACGACACCTGCGAGGTGAATGCTAAGCTTTGCAATCAACAACCACTGATGCAGCACATTTCATGGTGAATGCATAAAATAATGTTAAAAAAAGACAGGGGAAGTGCTAAAAGTGGCATGAAGGAAAAAAAAGCTACACAATAACTACACAGATGTGTGTATAGTTCCCATGGCTAAAAATATTTTAAACAAAAAAGTGGCATGACAAGCATTAAAAAAATCTGCAAAAGAAGAACAAATCATAAATCAAATGGGAGCCATATATTTTAACGACGACACATATACAGGCATAAGCAGAGCTTAGAACCAAAAATAGAGCAGACTGCAGTGTACTAAAGCGACACAAAAAGCTCACAGAAGGTGTACAGGAAACGGGAAGTACAACAGCGAAAACATATTTGGAAAAGAAGGCAACGAACTTTGCATTGAACACACAGTGCACATACAGAGCACAGCGAGAAGAGCAAAACCGCAAGAAAGCAATGCAGACAACCTGAAGCCTGATTCAGTCCCCCCCCCCCCCCCCTTTGCATATATCTTCATTAATTTCCTTCAGCATTTTTTTTTGCCCACAGCTAACAACACACACTTTGGAGGCAACACAAAGTACTGCCTGGTGCGAAAGGTCTACTTCACATGCATGCCGCTGCGCTTGACCCTCAAAGCAAATAAAAAACACTTAAATGAGATACGGATTGTAGGCGGGCCAGTTGGTACATATTTCTGAGATTAACAGCGCGAAAGAACGGGACAACAAAGGAGTAGACTTTGGTAGAAAAAAAAAACAATAAAAGTAAACTGGAACTGAAATTTGTAGTCTTTCCGTGTGGCAACACCTGCCCCATACAACACGCTCTTTCCTCGGAAAAGCGGTGGTCGACCGGGGATGTAAACAAGACGAAAACTTTCACGGAATACCGTAAAACAACAAAAACACACACACACAAAAAAACGACCGAGACTTCGAATGTCCGAGCCTAAAAACGCACAAGTGAAGGTGGGGAATCAAGCGGAAAGGAACAAGAGGACCGGAAAAAGGCGCGAACGAAATGAAAAGTAGCAGGAAGCGCTGTGTTTGTATACTCCTCTCATGTGCAACAGCGCTGTGTTTGTCTACTCCTCTGTTGTCCCGTTCTTTCGCGCTGTTAAGCTCTGATAAATGAGATAGTTTGCCTCAGTTTTAACAAAACTGGCGAAGTGTAAAAACAAAAAAAAGCAATGCTTTCCGAAACCTTGATGCAAAAAAAATTGCCGCAGCTTGCACTAGTGGTGCAAGGCTGGAGAAACATCAGAGGTGGCGGTCCCTCTCTCTTTAATGGAGACCCAGCTGTTGCACCTCACGACTGGAATTCACTGCCTTCCAACTGCGTGCATGCTCCGACGTCTTCTAGTTTTGACCTCTGTGTTAAGAACCTGATGTAACCCTCTCCTGCTAGGATGGTGAAAAACCGTTCGCAGTATTTCCTTAAATAAATAAATAAATAAATTTTAAAACTTGCTGCTGAAAGCTCTCCATGACTGGCAGGCCCGGACCGTTTCGTACTCGAGCTTTCACATCTCTCCCAAAGTGGACTGCATTAGCATGCGCTAGAACCCATGGCCAAGTCCAAAGCCAACACTCGCACAACAAACCCGAAGGAAAGGCTGCGTGCCCAAAATACGATGATAGCTCAATTTCATAACGCCGGTTTCATAACGCAAGGGACCCAGGTTCAATTCCGACCACGGGAGGCATTTTTTTTTGTTTCCGATTGGCTACACGTGCTATCGTTGCCCGCCACTGTTAACCCCGTACCCATACGGCCTTCGGGGTGGGCCAATGGTTAGGCTGCCAGTTGCACAACGTAAAGGTCCCGGGTTCGATTCTCGGGACCTCCCGAACCACATTTTTTTCTTGAGGCTTTGACGTCTCTCGGTGTGATGAATGGACAAAGCTCGGATTAAACAGCTCTGCTGTTAAATTTTTTTATCCGAACCTCATAATCATGATACTGCATCCCACATTCTACTAATCCATTGACAAGCATCACGGCCTTTGTAAAACTATACTGTATTAGGCAGTGCCTAGTAGCTAGTTGGGCTGCCTGGCATGACTAACCCAACGCCTGGTCCAACACTAGCCGAAGACTGGCTCAACTAGCTCAACTGGCCCGAGACTACAGCCCAACCCCCCCCCCCCCCCCCCCCCCCCCCGATTCAACTGGCCCAAGACTAGCCCAAATGGCCAAAGGCCTGGCTCAAATAGCTCAACTAGCTGGACACCTGGCTCAACTAGCCCAACTGGCCCAGCACTAGCCCAATACCTGGCTTAACTGGCCCAACACTGGTCCAACACTTGGCTAACTGCTGGCCCAGCACTGGCCCAACACTAGCTCAACTGGCCCAACCCTACTGGCACCCAACCCCCCAAAGGTCCAGCAGCACTCAACTGTTGAACATGGCGTGGAAATAGGGGCTGGAGGCAGCCAGCACCAGGCGGTGGGCCAGCAGGCTCTGCCCGCCCGCCACCAGGCGGACGTCGCAGAGCTGGCCCTTCAGCTGCATGCAGTGCATGGCCTGGAAGGCCTCCCTCAGGTGCGCCTCATGCACGTGCCGCCGCTCGTAGCTGTCCCCGCTGCCCACCACGCTGAGCAGGCTGCTGCTGCCGACGCCACTGCTGCACTCGCTTCCGGCGTCCCCCAGGGACCTGCACTGGCACCCACCACATTCAAAGGCGTCCACAAGGCCACGGGCTCTCTTCCGTTTCGACACCACCAAACACGGACATTAGGGCGGGAAATTCAAAGCTTGGAACATCCGCAACGTAAGCAATTTGCACTCTGTAGCAAATTGTAACATTTGGTGACGGAAATTTAATGCTGAGCAGATAGTGGCAACCAAGATGTTCACCACTGACCTGCTCTAAGTGAGAAGTGACAGCACAAGTTGATTGACTGATACTCCCAAAGAAGGATAGCTTACTTTACAAACAAACTGGCAACAAATTAGAGCAAGTTAGAAGTGCAACAACAAATATGTCATGTGGTGCACATTGGCTGAAGGAACATAAAAACTTCATACAATTTGGAAAGAAAAAATTGGACGGCGCAACGCCCACACTGCCAGCCTTCTGTCCATGTGCCGCTATGCAACAACAACCAACTCAACGTTAAACACCTCATATGGGACCGCAGCAAGCTGGACGAAGAAAAAGAGGAGACACAACAACACCATGTTTGCACGTACAGAGAATGGATCAAGCCACAACGAAATGAAAAGGAAACGAAAATGCCCCTCTGGTGTTTTGAAAAAGATGCGAACGTTCCTCAGCTGACTTGAGAACTTGTACCACGAGCCAACAGGCTTACTTTTTTCCCTTTCCTCCCCTTCCTCTTCTCCAACATGAGTTGTTCGATAACTCCTATTTCAAAAATTTCATTGATTCATTTGTACTTGAAAAAATGTAATAACCACCTTGCACCCTATAAAAATGTGAGGAGCTGCTGAAGGTATGAACTGAAGCCATACCGTGATGAGGCTGCAACAGTGCCATGAGGCATGCAACAGTAAGGAGTCCACTATTGTTTTCGCCCCCTGGAGTTCTCTAACAGCACCGAACATTGCACTCTCAGGAATTTTCCACTGCCGTATAAAAATGGCTGCAGCAGCCCAATTCTGAATCGATAAAAAATGAGCTGTAAGCTTTGACAAGTGCAGTGCCAAAGCCCAGTTGAAGCGAATAAAATCCCACCCATTCCAATTGCACTTCTAGAATTTACTGTGGCTGTTTTATAGGACACCCAATGTTCTGTAAGGGGGGGGGGTGTTGTGAGGAAGCAAGGGGAAACAACATTCATCAAACTTGTGCAGAAAAATGTTCAGTTGAACCTACTCGTTCAAATCTAAAGAAATACTGGAGTGTTCAATACTCTGATGCTACAACTGGCCTGCAACACGTGTCGTCAGGGCGTGTCGGGAGATTGTGTCATAGATGAATTTATACCGCTAACGTGCGCCAGAAGCTCCCGCAAATGGACACTTTTTTGTATTTTATGACCTTTTTCAGAAATGCAACTACCATGGCTTCCAATTGAAACCTCAACCTTGTGTGCAGATTACTCGCAAGTTTGGCTATTATGTATCAAAAATACAAAACAAACAACCTACAATAAATTAAAAATTATTTTGTGAGCAACTCAGAGTCAATATGATACGCACCGTAAACAAAAAAAAAAAAAAAGAAAGATGGCTCAGAATCGACAAGATGCCCCGAAGTGGAAATACAAGTTCCAGCAGGACTGCACTAACGTGCACGTGCTTCCCGACACTTCGTTTTCCTCTAAAGCCAATTCACCGAGTGAACAAGTTACAAAGCAAACGCCGCCCTATGACGTGTATAGTACTTGAATGACAGGCACTGTCACCTTGTCACAGGGGCTTGCAAGGTCACAAAAAGGCAGAGAGAAAAAGAGAAAGACAAAATGATTTGCTCGCAGAACTTGCATCCATGCACTAGGACTAAAAAAGGCCTAAAAAATGTGTCTTTCTAATGTTCTCCACAGGAAAGAAAAAGAAAGGACAAATAGGAAAGGGGACTGATCACCACTCTCAACTGGTTTCATTGGGCAGGGAACTAAATGTGTATACGAGTTAGCAAATTGCAATTACACACAAGGTTTGGACAAAATGTAGAGGAAGCCTACAACGAATGGGAATGTTTGACCAACCAGTGGAAGCAGATCAAAACGTACTCGACTCTGAGATAAGGTTCACACTTATCAAGCTAGACTAGCGCTGCATCCGTGCAACCAACTCATTTTGCAGACAAAAGCAATAAAAGTATAATAGACATTCCCTGATCAGTGTGCGTGAATGTGTGTGTGTTATATATTATATATATATATATATTATACTTCTTTACTTTGTCTTGCAACAAATCTGCATTTGTTTCAACAATAATAAATGACCTATTGCATTTTCCCCTTTGCTTTCCTTGGCATTCTTGACTGCCAGCCCTTATTTCTGTCTTAATTCAACGAGCCCCTTATTTCCTATTCTGATTCTCTCTCTCTCTCTCTCTCTTTCTCTCTCTATACATCACCATACATCATATAACTACATATCACACAACACACACACACACACACACATTTTGTTCCATGCTGAATCACATCAGTTGGAAGTCAGTTCTCGCCTGTGGTCATTTCTATTTGTCCGTTTTTCTTTTTGTGCTATATAATTAAGTGGATGAGCAATTATCCAGTACCTTCCCATTCCTATCTTGCCCCATTGTTGCGTGTGATTTGTAGCAATTATATGGTCTCCTATGGCTGCCACAAAAATCCTCCCCAGGCTCGTGTCCTTGGTAAAAATAATGGGAGAGCCGCCTAATTGTTCTGCCCACCAGGAAATGCCTCTTTTCGCTGCCTCACGCCCCTTGCCTCATCCATTCTTCCGTCTCTTTTTTTCCCAAATCTGGCATCACATACACCCTGTGCGACAAGGCAAGGTTGTGCAAGAGGTGCTATATGGCAGGAAGCGGCATTCACAGTCGGAACAGGCGTGTCACTCCTCCCAAATGCCAGTGTCGTCGCGCAGCACACAATGGGGCGATTCATTTCAGCTCACCTGCCGCCAGCATGCGCGTCTGTGACAGTTGCACAGTGTGCACACGACGGGCGATATTGAACCACCACGACGCCATGGAAATTGAGCTATTCCTCAAACAAACTCCATTCGAGCGAACACTTTACTTGGGCAGGGGGTTTCTTGAACCGTCGGCAACAATTAATGTCGTCACTGGTGCGTGAAAATTATTCAACGAATTTACAAAAACTTGAAATCTCGTAGGTGGTACAAGATGTCGAAGTTCCGCACTCCTAAGATGAAATTTACCATATTTGTTCAATTATAAGATGAAGGTGCAGTTTGGAGAGTAAAAAAATCACATTATTTATTTATTTATTTAAGTTACCCTTCATTGCACCCGGGGCCATGTGCGTGTGCGTGTGTACCTATATATATATAATATATATATGGTGATTTTTTACTCTGCAAACTGGTATATATATATATGTATATTACGGCTAGGCGTTGGTTAAAAATTTTAACCCGTGGCATGCTTTAATCAGTTAATTAATCAATTAATCGGTTGCATTGTTTTAGAACACAAATGATAAAAAGTAATATTTTAAGTACAATCATAACACTATAATATTAAAAATAATAGCACCATGCTTCTCATCCTGTTCACAGACATTCCAGATGAGATAAGGAGATCTTCATCATGGCGCTGATGCGGGCAAAATGTGCATCACTTTGTTCGTCCTTCACACTTTTTTTAGAATCAGGTTCATCAGACCTCGCTGTGATTGCAGGCTGACCCGATATTAATAGTGGTTTACTTAAGCCACAGTTACTTTATACAACGGTAAAATGGCGTGCGTAACTGCTTGTCGTTTTTTGTACCGTGTATATTTGTATTAAGCGTAGCCATTTTCCCGCATGTCTTGGCTATAAGCTAGCGATTTTAATCACTATCATCTCTGAACATGCTTGCATTATTTTCTGTTGTGACGTAAGGCAGGTTATTTGAACACGATCACGATTCTCGACACGCTTTCCCACAACTTCAACATGACACAATTGTTTCATTTTCGTCACACAATTTCAACCGATTTACCGGTTAAAATAATTAGTCTGCAATAAAGTGTTAATCGATTAATTGGAAGGTTAATTAATCAATCAACCCCCCCTGATATATATACATATATTGCATCTTATTCTAAAAGATAAAAGATATATATATATATATAATATATATATATATATATATCACTGAGGTTCAAATATAAGGCGGGGTATGACTTTGAGACTACGGTTTCTGAAAAAAACCTCGCTTTATATTTGGATAGGTATCGTAATGAAATGCTTAGAAACAGTGAAGTCTTTCGAGCGTTTCATGGTGCTTCTTGAAGTGACCAAAACGGGGAGAAGTTGGTGCGGTCTGTCAGATGAGCATCTTCACTTTGATTGATCACACCATATGTCTGAAACTGCTCTTAGCAGCCCACCCACTTTTACAGATCAGCCATGTTACTGTGCACAAAAGCAACCAGTAAAGGCAGGCGTGCATGCGTGTTAAATTAGACTGTGAATACTTTTTAAAATTAACAGCTGAATAGCCGAAGCTCAAGTTCTATCAACACAGAAATTATTAGTTTCATGTGCATCTGCGCAACTGTGTAGGCGTGAAAAAAAAAAGACAAACTTACAAAACAATTGCACCACCCTGAAATGGCAGAGTGGTATCTTTTTGCCCCAGCTACAACCACAAATCTGTCCCCTTGAACTTAGCAATTTTGAATCATTAGCATATGACGGTTAGTGCCGACCACTACAAAACTTTTACAACTGCTACTTCAATTACAGTCGCAACCTCCACAAAACCGGAACGGCACATTGGCTCCCTCAATTGCTCGTATACATTCGATATGGGATACGATATCCCCCAACACATCAAAAGCTTTGATAAGACTATCGTGTCTGAAACAAATATAGCATAACACTTCCCCTGGCCTATAGCTGAGCTTAATGCAAAGTTACAGACCTGTTGCATCCAGCCAGCCAATATGTCTGTGCGTATGTGTGCCTTTTCCTACTCGCCAAAATTTACACTTGACCTGCGGGCAAGAACACGGATGGAGTTACATAGCGTGTAGTGTGCTAGCACTACTGTTTACGCTATATGTATCAAATGTATCATATGTATCAAATAGGGTGGTGGTGATGATATCTGAGGTTCACCAGCACGCCTGTATTTGCAAATTGTTTCCGACACATTTAAAGGGCCCTGAAACAGGCTTTGAAAACGGTGCCGAGACTACGTGGTAGTGAATATTCGAGTTACATGACATGCTCTCCACACAATGCAGAGCCCACACATGGTTAGGAAGACAATGGTCCGTAAGAAACCCGGTTTGTAGGACCCCTGAAGCTGGTCTTCTGTGTTTGACGCTTGCCACAACTTCCCAGAACTAGGGTTCCAAGACTTACAAAATTCCAGCAAAGCAAGCAATTTTTAACGCATGAGCATTAATAGGCTCATTTCTGCGATTCCGGTATGCTTGCCAGCCGTTCCCTGAATAAATAGGAAAATTTTAAAAATCTTTAGGGGACAAGAATTGAACCCAGGAATGTGCGACTTCAGGCAATTGAGTGATTTAACAACTACTCTACACTGCTACCACGTGAAGCACAGTGTTTGAAGCACTTAAGTGTGAATAAAAGAATGCCGAGAGGAGAGAAAACATGACAGGAGCATGTGCCCCCAATGCTCCATTGCGTGTGCCTCAGAAACAGCTAGTGTCAACCAGACGTATAGAAATGTGATGCTGTGCACTTGGCTGGGCGCTGCCTTGCAGGTGGTTCACTAGATGGAGCAAGCTGGACTAAGGTGCGTATTTTGAACCTGATGAATGGAAACGCATCGCATGGAGCCACTGTCGCTTTCTAGGAAGGAGGCCATGCAAACATTTGAAGACGAAATCCTCACGGCCATGCCACAAACACGAGTGCGCTTAGCTGGCGAGCATCGCGAAGCAATGTAAACCCCTTTCACGATACTTTCGTGCCCACACCTTAAATGGCACAAATGTTGATGACGACGGCAACATTTTTGATTTTCCGAGTTTGATATGTTGAAAAGTGCCAAACTTCAGGAAAAACTTTCGGCTGTCCTTGCAAATAGACACAGCCCTTCACAGCCAATGTGACTGAACATGAAAAAAATTGAACCAGTGCGCAGGTGCTGAAACACGCTTCGACTCACATCTCCCTGGCAACGTTGCCCTTTCTACTCTCGAAAGCATCCCTCTTTATGCGCTCCCTCCACTCTATTTTCGTTCTGTGCTTTCGCTTGCTCTGTTACGGAGTGACACAAAAATTCTGCCTACATGCCCATACACTGCTCATGCAATGAAAAAGCCATCTAGAAGGTAAACATTTGACAAAAACCTGTCTGGTTGGGAAGTTACAAATGAAAAATTTAATTACAACTCCAACCAATCATGGGGCTTTGTGAGCAACCAACCGCGCTGAAAGGCTATAAGACATGCGGCCCAGTCATCCCTGCAGAAGGCGCCGAGCTGGCTCTGAAACATCGGGTCTCCATACTCTGTACGACTGGTTGGAGTTGTAATTATATTTCTCAAAGGCCATCTGGCCTGTGCAATTGTGAAAGAAGGAATTGTGTCGAATGCTCAATTCTCAGCAGATGTATTATACTTGTTTTTCCACCTTGGCAAGCATGCTTGTTAGGAGGAGTGGTGGCTAAACCGCTTGCACCATCTTGACACTTCGCTCTGACCTGCCCGTGGCGCTAAAGCCAAGGACAGGTTTTTCCCAAGCTGCAAGAATCAGCAAGAAATAATGCTGTGGATTGTGTGACGCCAACCTTGGCATATGTGTGTGTAATGCTAAGGGCCTTATTGCTGTGTGTGATTCCTCGTCACTACTAAGCTATCATCGTTGTACCATACGCATTTTCTTGGTGGGTGTGCGTGTTTTGTGTTAGTGCGAATACCCGTCTTTTGGCTGACTGACTCCCAGGCACAGTATTGTATGCCATGACAGAAAAAACTGCGTTTTCACAAAAATAGAAACTGAAAGTATAGTTTACAGTGGTAGTACAATTGCACCATCCACACAACAAGCGCATGGTGCACAGAGCTTGAATTGAAGACTGTATGCTTACATCTGGCCCACAGTTTTCTCCGGGCCCTCTTGTAAGTGTTGCATTTTATCAAAGAGCCTCATACACCATGCACGGCAAGCCTATGACCTGCTGGTAGAGTAAGTCGACTTCCACTGCGATTTGCATTGTGGTAAGATGACCGACAGAGTGCTCGATTGCTCACTTGCAACTAACGCACTCCACGAACAAAAGCTCACAGTGTCATCGCTTCAAACATGTACAGAATAAACTGAGCGCATTAAATATTTCACCAGTGCACAACATAAACACAAACAAATACAGTCGTCCACCATCTTAGCTGAAACAACGCCGTACCCACACATCGTCTCCTACAGCTGCCTTCGCGTAAAGTAATTTCTCTGAAGTTTATGGAGCACTTGAGCATTCCACATTCGTTTGAACAGTTCTACAGCAGAATTTTTCAGATATTCTACGCTGAAGTCGAACTTGACGTTCCAGCTGAGTGTGTGGACGACCGTACTGGCTTTGGAACGATGCAGGAAAAAGTGGCCCTGTGTTGAAGATAGGTATACGAAATGCAATACTAGCACACGCACCTGGGTCCTTCCTCGGAGTCCTTCAGGCTGCCGCCTCGGCCCCTGCCCAGCTGGGATCCCCGCAGCATCCTCTCGTCGCCGTCGGGCCCGCCGGGCGGCGTCAGGCGCATTCCTAGCCGGAGACCAAGGTGCCAAAGGGTGCCCGCTAAGGCCATCGCCGTCACCACCGCCGCCGCTGCTGTGCTTTCACGCGCGGCGCAGCACTAGCCCAGCTGCTATCTGATAAGGGAGCGCTGATCCAATATCGAACTCCGCGCGCAGAGGCATATCCGCGTGTTTACAACGGCTTTTATCTCTCGCATGCACAACCTGGGGGGCTGCAACGGGCGGCTTGAAGCCGAGTTACATCTCGACGCCGAGTCAAACGCGATCGGGAAGGACACCCACCAACCCTGGGGGTTTTCCAGCTGAGAGTCTCCGACGGCTTCCGGCTACCCGGAAGAAGCTTCCGCTGCAATTAAAAAAGCCCCCGCTGTTCGAATGCACAATTAAACGTTGAGGACTGATATACTACTAGGTCTATTCACGGCTCCGGCAGTGCGATGCTTTCAATGCACGCGCAAACGCGCACGCAACGCTCCGCCCCGCAGCATCTCTACGAAACGGAGCTCCGCAAGCACTTGCGCTCCCCACCATCACCACCGGGCTCGCCCGCTCTCCTTTTTTCTTCTTCTTTGCTTCGTGCCCGCATCAGGGGGTTCCGCCCTCATCCCCAGCGAGCACGCGGCCGCGACCCGCGCTGCGCGGTCATCGCGGGGGGCCCCAGCGGTTCAATGAACCCACGCCGCGCACAAAGGATGGATCGCGATAAGCGAGCCTGAAATATAAACGAAACGAGCGCGGAGCTCGGACCGCGTCGGACGAAGAGGGAATCGAAAGACGGGCTCACCACCAGCAGTGCCGTCGGTACCACAGCGCGGGCCGCCACGGCACCGGCTGACCAGCGGAGTGCCGCCGCGTCGGGGCGTCGCCCTGGGGCGGAAGCGAAGCGCCGGGCTGCGCCGCGAGTTGAACGTCCCACGGCGCTGGCAGCACCTGTTCGTCGCCGGCCAAGAACGGCCCCCTCGTCCGGCGGACACCGCCCAGCGGATCGATCGCCCGGAGCGCTGCTGCCGCCGCGGCCCTCGCTGCCTGCGTTGTGCACGCGAACGTCGACGAAAGTGCTGTCAGCCGCTGCTTCGTGGCGAGGAATGCCCCTCCTCCGCCGACGTCGCTGCAGCAGCCTGTCGCGTAGCAGGTTCATTGCACCGTGAACGAACCGGAGCCCTACACCTGACACCGCGCTGCCGCCGCACGCCAACTCAAGCGGCACGGCGATCGGCGCAGCCCGCATCCGGCGTGCTACCGCCGATCGCGCAGCACTTGGATCCCCGCCGGGGGAGAACTCCGTTTATTACCGCGACCGTACTTTCGCCACGCTTCGTTCGTCTCGATCAAGGTGATCGAGCCCGAGCCCGGCAATGTATGCGAGGTCGCCTCTCTCTCGGCGGCGCTTGATTTGTTTTCGTTTCGTATTGTGTTAGCTGCTTGCCTACCAACACATGCGCGCAGCGGTTCCTCTAATTCGTTGCGCCGTGGAAGAGGCGATGCCCCGCCAATCGAATAAACAAGGAGCGTGAAAAAAAAAAGAAAAGGTGTATCCTTCCCCAGGTGTTCCTCTGGGCAGCACATCAAGGCCCATCGCAACGTTTTAGGAAGGCAACTGTTGTTCCCTCGTCGTTCGGACCATGTCTTTTTAACAGAGAGCAAGGTCCGTTGTTCAGAAGGGGTAGGGCTAGAGCCACACTCGGGTAAGCTTAGCTGGCAAAGAAAATATGGACTGACGGGGGATTCGAACCTGCGACCTCCGCTTTCGCAGTCGAGCACGGAACCACTCAGCAAATCCTCCAGCACTTCACACGCTGCTACATAGACAGGCGATCGCACGACTACGTGACAGCGTGACAGGTTGGTTGGTTGGTTGGTTGGTTGCCTCCCACCATGGCACATACCCACGCGGGGGATTGGCCAAGAAGTTTTGTGCCTAATGAGGATGTGACCTATATTATTTTAGATCCCAAAATTTAGAAAATAAAATACCCAACAGAATTTTTTAAATATGTATAATCCAAAACAGTCAGACCTAAAATAAGACCGCACTTTACCAGCTTCAAGGGTGCATACCCACTGAGGGGGATTGTCCTGGGCTTCCCTGTTCCAGGACTTGTGAATGGTCTGTGAAACCACAGAGGAAAAAAAAAGTTAAAGGCAGGGCTCTGGTTAAACGTGCGTACCACAGAGAAAGACTTGCATACTCTTGGACAACGTTTAACGTTGTTCTTGAATTAGAAAACAATGACACGTAGAACAAAAACATATTCACTCCGTAGCGGAGGGGGGGCAGATAAATTAGTAGGTCCATGGATAACGCTTACCTCTCTGAACATTGCCATAGCGGTAACGCTAAACCGAAACTAAGCTGATGCGTTTACATATCTACAAAAAAAAATGGTATGCAAACTTTCACACTCCAGTGTGTATGCAAGCTTATAAAGTCAAACGCAATATTGGATTTTTGCCCCTACACGCTTTAATTTTCTAAACACCTGTTTCTTCTTTTTTTTAAGCCGCTAGAGGACGCGTTACAACAAACAAATTCAGCATAAAGTCACTCATACCATGATACTAATCCAGTGGGAACAGCTTGTGCTTTTCCGCATGGTTTCGATGTACGGGCAGTGTGATTCCTTGCGTGCACGATAGCTTACATTTCGCATGCGATCAAACGGCGTAAAGTAGGAGAATTCACGCAAGATGAGTTGTTTGAACAAATGTCTTGGGCTCTGTAGGTTATTGGTTAACAAGGCCGCAGTAAGATCATCGCTTACGGCAAGCTTAAACAGGTGATGTGTTCTTCACTTCAAAGCATGCACGACTATGCTGTGGTTCCGTTACAAATCGTCCCATTCCAATCTCTATGGGTTGAAATACTGACCACGCCTTTTTTTCCCCTCTCCGGATAGGAACTGGCAGGTTACGTGTTCTCCAGCCTTCCACACGTCATGCGTTCGGCCAGGTCTGATGGAGTTTTTCGAGCCGAAAGGCAACTGGGGCGCTGAAGAAGTTCGTGCGGGTCTGTCTCCCTGCGTTGCTGCTTATTGACCGTGATTTGGAAAAAAAGAAAAAAAAACATGTGCATGTCAGTCCTTTTGCATGCTGATTCGCGCCGGTACACGGTAAAAGCCGGCATTGCGCTGCATTGGACCAGCGAGGGCGGCCTGCAAAATGCAGAGCTAACCATCATACAGCATGGTTTCCGCTTGTTGAGTAGCAGTAGTTGGCTCTTTCGTGAAAGAAAACAAGAAAGAAGTTATAGAGGTAATTTCTGTGAGTTGCGCGTGCAATAACATCGTGCCTGAGCGTAAGCAGAACATTAAAAGATAGACAAATACTGTGATGTTTAGTTTACAGTTAAGAAAGTGATGTTTAGTTTACAGATAAGAAATAAATACAGAACGAAGAAAAAACTTCTGTGAGTGGCGCGTGCAATAACATCGTGCCTGAGCGTAAACAGAACATTAAAAGATAGACAAATACTGTGATGTTTAGTTTACAGTTAAGAAATAAGTACAGAACGAAGAATAAAAACATGCAAGAGATTCAGGCTGTCGCAGACAGCGTACACGTGAAAAAATATAAGCAAAAGCAGCATCACTTTGTTCTGAGCTTAAATCGCCCCTACTCTAAGCCAACTCTACTAACCAGCCATAGGGTGAAGCTTGCATGGCACGTCTGAGCATAGTTGTCGAAGGGGGCAATTGGACTGAGAAGACTGACCCCTTAACTTTTTTTATGACGAACTCCCAAGCTTCGAGCAATTTCTTGGAATTATCTGGAAAGACACGGACTGGTGGGAATGATGTACACCCGCGTCACATAAAAAGAGGGTTGTGTTTATGAACGGGTAGTCAAATGATGTACGTTGCCTGGTTTGTTGTGCACAGGAAACACAAAATTATGGACTGAACTGAAAACATAACACCCAATTTTGCGCATTCATAACTATACCTTGTATGTATTGCTTGTATGTAAGTATGCACGTGTGTACAAATTGCCCATATATAACTCCCCTGTTTCAGATAATATATAACTCCCCTGTATTTCGCATATATAACTTTGTTTCAGATACTTGCCACTGTACCAGACATTCGTTTTTGCGGGAAATTTCAATCGTGGTTTGCCGTTTGCCGGCTTACACTTATCTTTCGCTTTTCGCCAATACCCAACGTTGACTCCCAGTAGTGGAGGTCATTTTTCTAAGGGAGGTGAAACACAGTGACACATTGGAAACACCCCCTTGGCCTGCAATAATGCTCGGTCCTTTACTGTGATGTGGCCTGTAGCCAACTTCGGTGTGTAAAACCCAGTTTAAATGCCGCTTAATTCCACGGTCTAACTTTTGTTTTTGCGCGACTTGCAGGAAAACCTTGGAGCAAGGATGAGCTTCGCATCAAAAGCAACTCAGACCTGCACAAGCTCTGGTAAGGGGCATTGCGACCGTCCGACAAACAGTGGTTGAAAGTTCTGCTTTGGAAGCCCTAGTGCAATCAGTGTTGGCACCAAATTTGGTTGTGGCTTGATGCGAGCATTTTTACCATGTTTCTAAAGGCTGCTCTTTTGGGATAGTGCGATGGCTGTTGTTTGCAAATTTACGATGCCAGTTTTTCTTGCATAACAGGATTTCTGGTTTGGGAAAACGGAAACTTTGAGCGTTGTTTTCTTTTGGGAGCCTTGACAGAAACTGTAGTGCTCACAAGGGCTACAGTGCTGTGGCATTGCCTTTTGTAGACAGGTTCTTTGTGAAAGTTTGGCCAGCCTCTGGAACCGAAACTCCTTGCTAGTTTCGGTCGAACGAAAGCTGGAAAATTGCACAGAAAGTTGGCCAGAGCAACCTAGTTGGGTGGGTGTCGTGTTTAGTTGTAACAGACTTCAAATTTAACATGAGTTGCGTACTTGGATTGGGGACAGGGAGAGCGGAAAAAGACAAACCATACATTGGTGCACGACATACGGTGACGTGTGCTAAATTTTAATTCTAGACTACACCAACTGGCACCCTAAACAAGACTTTGTCAACTTAGTTGTACAATTGCCGTTTCCGATTATGCGTCAATGCTGTGATTACTTAGAAGGCCTCTCTCAGAATGTGCGACTTATTTAAAGGCCCTATAAAGACAGAATCAAAGCTTGGTTCCATAAAACGACCGTTTCGTCCCAATAGCCGTGATGCTACTTTTAACACAAGTGTCCGACAGATAAGTGACTTGTTAAGGAAATAACGTGAAGCAGTGGTGATCGACCCGCAACTTTCTCGTCTAGCTGACCAAAGCGACTGCGAAGAAACATGACTGTGCAATTATAGTGGGTCCGTTGGGTCCTGCTCCATTGGATCCTGCCACTTGAGTGCTAACGAGAAGTTAACACCCTGTTTTTCATTATTCCCCCAATTACATCACAGCTGTCATTTTTGTAGCCGTACTGTTGTCTTGCGCATAGTATTTTCCTTTTCCCTATCAACCACATCTTAAGGTGCCTCAAAAAATTGCACGTGGCGGGAAAATACTACGTACAAAGCGGTAATACTACGACTTAAAACTGGTTACGACAAAATTGGGAGGGTTGGCCAGCAGAAACGCAGGAGTGGCTTTTAATCATGAACTGTAGGCTTTAAGGGCCTGGCCACATTTCTATATGACTTACGGGCCTGAAAGCCATCCTGCTACAACACAAAAAATTTTACTGGTCCATGAAAATGTTCCCAACGGCCCAGTTTCCTTGCTTTGGAAATGTATCACTTCTGTACTGAAATAAACAAGAAACACATTTTAGTTTAGCTAGTTTGCACTAGATGGCGTCTCCTGTCTAGCAAGCTAGAGTTTAATTTTTTTTATTTGAGCACAGAGGTGATGTATATTTAGGGTTGCTCGTCTTCGGGCTTTATATTTTTTCAAATCGGGGCAAAAAAAATCAGGTTTTTTTGTCAAACAATTCCGAAATTTGAATTTTTTTGCGTGATATACTAAGAAAATACACTCGGTTCGTTTTATCAGAAGTTATCACGATTTTGTTAACTTTAATGCATTAAAATTGGTGTTTGTTTCAAGCCAGTAATCGGGTGGAAATCAGGGTTTTCTAGGAAATACTCTTTGAAATTTGCGGTTTGTTTGAAGTTACCCAGTTATGATGACCCTAAGAGCATTGATAACCTCCAGAAGATGAAACATTTTATTCGCGAAAATGTGGTCATCGACTTTTTACGCATCCTTGTTTACCTAAATTATCAACTGCGCAACATGTCGGTCTCCATTCGGGACCTGTCCAGTCATTGACCGCATCTCAGCCAGAAGTCCGGCATAACAGCTCTTGACTTAATTAACAGCTTCCATTTTTTGAGTAGGTACAACCAGAGTCCTTCAATGCTTCTCTGGTCATGAAACTCCGGGCCAAGTTTCGTACGGGGACAAAGGCTACCGCGAGTGGCGCCACCGCAGATCAAAGGACATCGGGTGGCCGCCGCTGCTCTGTAGCCAGACTGGCAGGCAGAAACGCAGTAGCAGCATGCCCGTTCGCACCAAGATTTTCACCACTCACAAAATGACAAGTCCATTTAAGCGGCCCACGACACGCAAAGCGAAAGCGCACTGCTGATAAGGTGGTGAGCGTCTGTTTTATCTTCCTCCGTGGTCCGTTCCCTGCCAAACGCGCTCTCACCACGCCCCCGGCTGCCCTCCAATCAATACCAGCGCCACGGCGTGGCAGCGTACGAAGCTCTCCCATAGCGTGACGGCGAAGTTTCATGACCAGAAAGGCATTGAAGGACTCTGGTACAGCAATGTCAGCGCAGCATTTGCCAGCGTGCAGTAGCAAGCGGTAGAGTCATGCCAATAGTCAGTGAGTTCGAAAGGTGTGTTTGTGGGGCTTGCTTCCAGCGAGTGCTGGCTGAGAACGGCGGACTGCCAGCGCACGATTGTGAAGGTTCATTTGGGGAGAAATCAGGTTTAATTCGATTCTGCTCAAACATGTTTGGGGTGTGAAATTCGGGTAACGTCAGGTTTTACTTGAAGACGGACAACCCTATGTATATTTAAAGTGAGCGAACTTGGCCCTTTGGAAAATTTCCACAAATGTGGAAAACATTTTATATAGGTGCACGATGGTTTCTACGCTTGTGGGTCATGAATTTGTAAGTGCCATAGGAATGTGGTCAGGTCCCTTTTAAGCCGGTGCCTTTTAAGTTGGTCCCTTTTAAAGTCCCTTTTAAGTGGGTGCGCAGTGATTGTGACGCAACTTACGCCTTGGCCTTTGTGCAGGTACGTGCTGCTGAAGGAGAGGAACATGCTTCTCACCATGGAGCAGGCAGCCAAGGACGAGGTTGAACTCTTCCCCAACCCGGAGCGCATTGACAAGGCGAGTTTGCTAGTCTGGAGGCCACCGATGCTCGGCGCACTTGTGTTGCCCTTAAAACTTGCCATTCACACTTTTCAAAAATGATTTGAAATCCTTCTTTCCTGCTGCGGTGTTCTGCATTTATTATTATTATTATTATTTTGCCTGCCACACACAAACAAACAATTGCTTTAACGCGATTGCCACTTTTATACAAAAGTGCCATGTTTCTGTCACGTCTTTTTGGTTGCCTTATGAGCAGCCTTCTGCTCATGTTGCTGCGATACATATTTATCATATTTGTAGTTAAGCTGCGTGTATTGATTTATTGCATTTGTTTTACTGTATGAGTGGTGTGTATTTAACATTTCTTCGATTTTAATTAAGTGAAATGCATTGGACAGTAGACTGAACTTTTTTTCTTCCCTGGAGGTGGGGGGGAGAAGCATTTCGAGCTTGGTGACACAATTTGTTTTAAAGTAACCACAGTGAAGTTTTCACAGCATGCAAAAATGTACGTAGTTA
The DNA here is from genome assembly GCA_013339765.2 of Haemaphysalis longicornis. Lineage (NCBI taxonomy): Eukaryota > Metazoa > Arthropoda > Arachnida > Ixodida > Ixodidae > Haemaphysalis > Haemaphysalis longicornis. The sequence goes on from CM023453.1 coordinate 1,296,074, forward strand.
GGCTTTATGTCGATGCAGTTAAATGTCACCGATTTCTAAGAGCAGTGCACTAGTTAGGGTTTTTTTTTAATGCCAGGTTACTTTTGGCAACAAAGGCCGTAGTTAGGCCTAGTGATATATTGTTATGGGGGCACTAAAGGCTGAAATGACATCCCAACTGGGAGGTGACACTTTTTATTGCTATTGTGGCTTTCGCACTATTAAAAATTATGCTCTATTCATATCAAAATATAAATAATTAATGCTGGTATTTCTTCTCCCATTTCCCTTCTCTTTTCTTCATGATGTAAAAGAGCCAGTCAGAAAAGCGAGGTGAGAGATCGCCACAAAGAAGGGTGAGCTAGCATATGGTGCTACCACTTAGGAGAGTGTGTATGCAACACTTATGCAAATTGATCTGCGCAGCGATGACAAAGCTCGTGATGGACTCAGTCATGTAGGCCAATGGTTCTCAAATGGGGGTCTGCGAAGCCCTTCCCACAACCATTCTCCCCGTTCTTTTCTTCTTTTAGCCAGGCTTTGCTTGCTATGCAAAAAGGTAGCTTTGCTGACTGACTTGTACGCTTTAATTTTTCCGCGTAGCACATGTTCTAAGGTTGGCTTTTTGCATAACACGCCAGCTGTGCGGGAAAGCCAGACACACGAACAACATTGTGCAGTCATGTCTCGTTAATATGGACCCCGTTAATGTGGACACCCCTGCGGCGACCAGTCTCTCGCCATGCAATTCTGCCCCGTTAATATAGAAACCCGCAGTTCGGACTATGGACGGCTATTTTGGGGACGAAACGGGTAGATGCAGGCACTTTTGTCTCGTTATTGTGGACACTGGTCCACAAAGCAAAATAAAAAGAATGACTTGTGACCTCCAGAGGGCCCATTGCGTACCATAAATTCACTGTAGGAGGAAGCCTACAAAACCTAAGCATGTATTTATCTCGGAACGCTCTTCCTGCCAGTACCATCGTATTAGATCAAGAACATTCGTGATCAGCGAGCAACTCTCTAGGGTAGTGACGACAGGGTGCCCTTTCCTGTTAAACAAGATTTCGCGGTGCGGCCTACGCCGGAATGAGCAAGTCCTGGTCAGTTCTCTGGTCAGTTCGGCGGATGCAATGGCTTGTGTTAAGCTTAAACGGACCAAGCTTTCCGCTCAGCTGAAAAAGGAAGTATGCCAGTGCCACTTCAAAAGTGAGACGCCTTTAGCATGTGTTCCTTAATGTTTGTATTTTTTACCTTTATTCGTTATTATGGACAACTCACATTATGGATGATTTTTCTGGGGAACGGAGGCGTTCATATTAACGAGACATGACTGTATACGTATAGGCTTGGTGACATTTAGTTGCAAGAGCAGATTGCTTCACAACATGACACGCATCAGCGTGAAGGTCAGACACAAAATAAGCATGTCTGACATTGAATAAGCGTGTGGGTGACTTTAACCGAAAGCGCAAATTGTTTGACATTTTAACACGAATCAACATTGTTCATGTCGAGTTCCCCCATTACTTTTGCCTGCCCTGGAGAGGTCCCTTGCATACTCATGGTTGAAAAACACCGATGTAAACGACTGCAATAATAGTATCATTACTTTTTCACTAGATGTCCTATATACCGTTGGTAAGGTCAGTGGGAATGTGCAATGAAGGGCACTCGAGAAGTACAGGCACAGGGCCAACTATCACCTGGATTTGTGCAAACATTGCACAACTTTGGAATCACCACCTCTGCGAGATCAGCTCATGGGGTAGTTATGTAGCGGGCCCTTTTCTTTTTCTGTCTAAGGCAACAAAAGCTTTGCCAACGCCACTGTCACCTTTTGCATTGGTTATAACTAATGCCTTGACAACCGCATATTCAAGCCAGCTCCATTTCTTCTTTAAAATGTTGATTTTATCGATGTGCGCAAAGCATGTGCAGTCATGGCAATGGAAAGGAAGGTGATTGATTGATTGTAGAGTTTAACACGCCGGCACAACGCAGGCGATGAGGTGCACCGTAGTGGAGGGCTCCGGATTAATTTTGACCGCCTGGGGATCTGTAACGTGCGCCGAAATCTCGTACACACGGGCGTGTTTGCTTTTCGCCTCCATCAGAAAAGTGGCCACCGCAGCTGGGAATTGAATCCGCGTCCTCGTGCTCAGCAGCATAACGCCTTAGCCCCTCAGCCACAGAAAGGAATGCCGTTGTCTTGAGTGGCACAGCAGCTTCCCATGCCCTGTAATTGATGCTTGATTGATGCACCCTCTGGTTTGTCCCATGTGAAATTTTCCGTGTGGTAATGGACCACTAAAGATGACTTCAGTCTGGCAGATAATGGGCCTTTTACAAGGGTTCTTCTCCCATTTCTAGCTCCTTGGATAGTTATTGACTCGTCACATGTGATTTGCTTTGATTGGTATGCTAAAGCTGCCACAATCTTCTTCAGGGTTACGCTCAGCTCTTTCATTACCATGCCTATTCAAGTCGATCACCAGTGATTAATGCTTTGCAGAAGAGTTGCAAGCTGGGCGAGTTGGAAATGCATCTTGAATGAAACCAGGCGCAAACGTAACAGGACGCAGAAAGGAGTAGAAAGGACGCAGCGCTTGTCCTGTGTACTCCTTTCTGCGTCCTGTTACGTTTGCGCCTGGTTTCATTCAAGATTAATGCTTTATATTGCCAATTTCGGTTTGTTGTAGTAGTTTCTTGTGCACCTAGTGCACCCTGGTGGTTAGGTTAGTCTAGGCACTGAAGTTTTAGAGTCAGTTTAAAATTTCCAGATTAGACAACATTTAAATTTCTGGCACCGTTTTTTTTTTTTTTTTGGATGAGAGATCAGATGCATGTGTTTTTGCGAAAGGGGGTGTGGCTGCTCCACTTGACAAAAAAGCATGCTGCTCGTGGTTAGGCTGCGCTACTACCAAATTTTCTTGATCAAAAGGCTCCCAGCTAGTCAAATATGAAATTGTGCGGTCTGCTTTGTAATCTGATAGCGTTGAGAGGTGATAATTACCTGAAAACGACGCCAGCTATCCACTAGTGAACTTTGGTTTTGAGAAAGGGTAGTTTTATTCTGCCAAAGCTTATTTCTGCAGGTCTCTGGCATTATCAACCAGTTTCCAGCAGTTTCGGTTTCGTTTTGCATTGCAAAATTCATATTTGGCACCACTGTGTAGTTACCCAACTGCATGCTGATTTGCCATGGTGCCTCTTCATTGCCCACTGCTGTTCCTCAAGAAAAGCAGCACAGTGTTCATGATTTCTCTTCAACCACGCCTTACTTCTGTGGTAACAGCACCAGCTGAAAGTCGAAGGATAATTCCGAGTCGTCGATATCAGTTCAGACAGGGAGAACACTTCCAATCAGCCTTGAACACTGCCAGCTGTGCAGCGGCCAGTTTCGTTTCCGTACGAGGGTATTTTCTGAAGTCTAGTGTCGCTTCTTAGTAGAACTGTCTATTCTGACAAGGTCTCCAACAGGTTAGGTGTTGTTTCTTTTCGAAAATGTTAGATGGCGCTGCAATGTGGGAGGCTCGTAGGGCTGAACTCTTTAGAGCATAAATTTGGGCTAGTTGGTATAACGACTTTGACGGGGTAAAAAGCGCGACAAGATGGCGACACAAGAAAAGGCAGTTACACAGGACGAGTGCTAGACATCAACTAAGGCTTTATTGCTGAGAAAGGCAACATACACAGAAATGAGCAGAAACGCAAATAAAGAGACGGATGTGATTGTAGCTGTAGATATACTTTTTCTTTTCTTTTGTGTGTAAACATGGAGAGGGTGTGCTCATGCAGTCGTCATTTTCCTAGTTAATAAAAAACACCTCGAAGATTTTTTCTTTTTGCTGTTGCGTCCTAAAGCTGCGCAGGACATGTGTGCCCTGAAAGTCAGGCATGCAAGAGCACGGCCGGCATTGATGTGTCAAATGTTGGGTCCTTCCTCCCTGAGAAAATTGCCGTGCCCGAAAGCAGCATTTTTAGTTGGTTTAATTAATAACCTTTCTCTGAAGCACTTCCCATAACAATCGCGCGCTACCTACGGGTGTGCTTTATTATTTCATAGGTTGACGTGCATGGCATTTGCTGTACAGGCTGTACCTCCTTCACCCACACTATGCGCACCTACACGTTTTATTCTTCTATACACAAGAATAAAACGTTGGGCTGACCGAATCAACATAAAAGCACGCACGTGCTTGCGCACACATCCCAATCACAGCCACTTTTGGACATTTTTAGGGCTATCCCAGTGCGGAAGTCCCGGGGATGCCCATAGGCTGTGCTGCTTGGGACGTGGGATTTAGGTCCTTTTTTGGGATGTCCTTAGGATGTTTGGTGTTATCTGGGGAGGGCAAGATGCTTTGGTTGCATGTGCGCATGCGTGGCCATGCCAATGCGAATGTCTTTTTTTTTTTTTTTTTCTTTGCCGTTTGCTTTGATTTTAGCACCTGCTTTCTCAAGAAAAAACGCTGTCTGCAGTGCCGGGCTGAGAAATAAAAGCAAGTCACCGCGTGCTACGCGAATTCTTTTTTTGAGCATCATCATCTCCACCAATCCGCTTCAGCTATATTGCGTGCACCGTAGCCGCATTTAGCTGTGCAGGGGTTGGGTGGCTACATTCTGTGTTCCTCCTTATAACATCTCAGCTGAAAGACACATCTGTTTCCTTTTCTTTTTTTCCTTAGAGGCAGATGTACTAATTTTTTGAGATTTTTTTCTATTTTCATGACGTTTGTGAAATGGCAGTTATTTAAGTTGAAGCACTTTTTTTCTGTATGTGCCAGGAAGAACAGCAATCATTGTAAACACATTGTTTATGTTTTTGTGGATTCATTGATGACCTTTATGACCGCTTGAACAATGCGATAAGTTCTATGGCATTCGCCTTTCAACAGTAACCTGTCAAGTCCTAAGCAGGAATTTGAGCATGGTGCACGTTTTCAATGCAAATAGTGTATTGACAACACGTGGCACATAAAATTGTTGGTGCACGCGAAAAATTTGTGCACTGTACGCCTGGGTGGGTGATCTTTGCTTTTGCTGTCATGGCTCATCACTGTTGACTGTTCTTATTATGACGAAGGCAGGTGCCAAGGCCAAAATGGAGGGAAAATTTGGAGGACAGATGGCAGTCGCATTGACCAGGCCATGCATGCCCACCTGCTAGCAGTCCCAAACCAGCCGTCATCTGTAGATATCGCCTTGCAGTGTTGAGTATGCCGCTCAAGAATGAGAAAAAATATCTTGTCTTCCACTGTAGAGCAAGACAAAACACTTGACTGAAATTGGAACTGGAACAAAGCTTAGTGCCTCAGATAGAAAGGCAGCCTGTTTCATGCTGTTCACAAGCTGAAGTTTGCCTCTTTGTAAAAGTGGGGTCAGTGAAAGTTCCCAAATACATAAACTCACACGTTTGCATGCTTTGCTGCTTTATTAAAAAAAAAAAAGCTCAAGGCACGCTCTAGCTATCCCGTTTCACTGTTCTCCACATGTCACGTGTAGTAGTAGTGAAGGTGAACATGTTGGGCAGCAACAATGCTAGTTTTGCACACTTCTAGCATTTTTTGCACTAGTGAATAACTCTTGCTGCTGCAGGTGGTAACTTTGTATTTAGAGCACTGTAATTTTTAATAACCTCGGAAGAGCACAGCGGTTTGAGATAGGTGGCGAGGCAGCGGAAGTGGTAAGTGAATAGGTATATCTACCTACTTAGGACAAGCAGTGACCCCGGATCCCAACCATGAGGCAGAGATAATCAGAAAGATAAGAATGGGGTGGAGTGCATTCGGCAGGCATTCTTGGGTAATGAATAGCAGCCTACCATTGTCCCTGAAGAAGAAAGTGTATGACAGCTGCATCTTACCGGTACTCACCTACGGGGCAGAAACTTGGAGGCTCACTAAGAGGGTTCTACTTAAATTGAGGACGACTCAGCGAGCAATGGACCTCTTTCCAGTACCGGTCCCTCTAGCGGCCGCCACGGCGAACTAAAAATGGCTGTAAGGCGCACCCCCAAGAAAGTTTGGCTTTCGGAGAACTCGTGCACAAAATATCCTGGTCCCGCAGCCCCTCCCGCACTGACCCGTCACCCGCACCTTTCACATGAATGTCACGGTAGCAGGCGAACGTTCTCGTGACTAATCTGCTGTGTTCGAAGCGCTCCCCCCCCCCCCCCCCCCCTTTTTTTTTTTTTTTTCATTTTCGTAACCCCCTCACTGGCAGCCATGTGCTGGCAGCGTGGTCAGTCTCAAGCGTCTTCGCCCCTTTTCTTAGAAAGCCATTATTGTATGCACGTACGAACCCACCACGAGGAGTCCACAAAAAGAAAAAAAGAAAAGAAAACGTGCAGATTATAGCCGCTCCCTAAGCAGGAAACCGAGGGGCGCGCTTTTATTTATTTTAAGAGAGTGAATTGCTGGGCTAGTTGGATCATAATGTTCAGAAAAGGGGAAACCAGCGAGCAGAACGCAGGACAAGAGGAGGATGCACACACACAACACTGCCCGAGGCACCTGCCAAGAATGGCGGACCGGCAGCCCGCGCATGCGCAGATGGCTACTGGAAAAAGGCCCATTGAGCGGAAAATGATAGGTGTAACATTAAGGGACAAGAAGAGAGCGGAGTGAGTCAGGGAACAAATATGTGTTAAGGACATATTAGTAGAAATTAAGGAGAAGAAATGGACGTGGGCAGGGCATGTACTGCGAAGGCAAGATAACCATTGGTCATTATGGGTAACAGAGTGGATCCCTAGAGAAGGCAAGCGTGGCAGGGGGCGGCCAAAAGTTAGGTGGGAAGATGAGATCAAGAAGTTTGCGGGGATACATTGGTCGCAGTTAGCACAGGACCAGGATAATTGGAGATCCATGGGAGAGGCCTTTGACCTGCAGTGGGCATAGATAGGATGATGATGATGATGATGATAAGTTTTTCAAGACAACTTGTTTCAACGTTGTAGTGCACCTTTAAGTGCCAGTCATCTTGACATAAACTGGGCTGAGGGATGGCATTTTAAGCTGGGGGAATTCGTATAACGAGGCGCATGGATAGGCTTGACGGTTCTGTAGTTACATACGACTGATTTCAACCACAAATGTGGGGTACGAGGGGAAGCATTTTAGCCTTCCTGATTTTCTGTGTCAAAGCAAAGGGGTCGAATGACCCGAAGTGTACTTGTAAAGCAAAGTGTGGTATTGGGCTAGTTGGTGATTCATCTTAACAATACAGCGCGACAGAAACAAAGAATTAAGCGAGGCACATGGGACGAGCGCTGATTTCCAACTGAATTTTTATTACAGAAACAAGCCATATTCATACAAACATGCAAGCACACACCTACGATGAGAAGTAGGTAGATGTGTGCTTGCGTGTTTGTATTAATTTGGCTTGTTTCTGTAATAAAAATTCAGTTGGAAATCAGCGCTCGTCCCATGTGCCTCGCTTAATTCTTTGTTTCTGTCGCGCTGTATTGTTAAGTACTTGTAAAATCGATGCAGTAGCTGAGTGGCTGAGGCATTGTGCTGGTCAGCCCAAGGACGTGAGTTCAATTCCCAGCCGCAGTGGCTGCTTTTCTGATAGAGACAAAAAGCAAAAACGCCTGTGTGTTAAGATCTCAATTCCTGTCAAAGCTACCTGGGAGGTCGATATTAATCTGGAACCCTCCACTACAACATGCCTCATAGGGCGTGTGTAGCTTCAGTGCGTTGAACCCCCAAAATCATAAGTGTACTTGTGGAAACAGCACATAGACAGAACTAAGGAAGAGGACAACAGGACAAAATGCTGACTAATCTGCGAGGCTTTGTCCTGTTGTCCTTTCGTAGTCCCATCTGAAGGCTACTTTTGCAAGGTTGAAACCATGTACTGACCAGACGAAACTTCCACTTTGTTGCCATAAATGTTCTCCACGCGTGTTCTCTTCTCACCAGGTGAAGGAGAGCATGAACAACCTGGAGGCGGTGGTGCGGGAGCGCAACGAGGCCTACTACCTGCTCGAGACGGGCGAGTCCGGGGAGCAGCCCTGGGTCCCCAAGGAGAACATCTACGGCCTGGTCTGCAAGTGAGCGCACCCTCCACAGCCCTCCTGGGGGTCGCTCCTCCCTGTTCATCTCTGTCCCCTCTCTGCTGTGCCCCGCACTAGCCAACTTCGCCTTTATGGATTTGCGAGGCAGTTCGCTCGTCAGTAACAGCCTGTTCCAAAGTCCGTTCTACTAAGCACGTAGCGTCAGAGGCACTGTGTCGCATAAGAGCCACCGTCATTGGTGATCCCGTAGCATTGTCTTGCACAGCTCCCATTCAAACCCCCGCTGCCCCAACGAATGGCGTGCGAGCAGGAGCAGAAGCTTTCATGCAATGCAGACGGGGCCTGGTAACACTGCTATTACATTCCACACACTTATTAAGGCAGAGCTTCAGCTTCCTCCAAACTCTTTCACCTTTGTCTGTCCAGTGTGGTATGATGTACTGAGAAATTACGCATTGGTCATACATACTATGCTAGACTCCAAGTGAGCTTGCCGATTCGTTCGTACCTGCATCGTAGCATTACCATTGTCGTCGTCGTCGTCAAGCCTGGCTTCTCACTTAAAAGTGGTACTATTCTGGGTGCGAGATTCGTTCCGTTTTTAAACCTCATTTCCTATCATGCATGATCAAAACTGGCCCTATCCACCAGCCATCACCATTGCCTTTAATTGATTTTACGGTTATTCTGGCTTGCACGTTTTAGTACCTACTTTTTTTGTGTTATCTACTTTTGGTTGGCACTTTTTGCCCCAGCTGGCCTTGCGTCAAAAATATCCAACCACCATCATCATCACATCATCATTCGTTCCCTTCGTGGGTACAAGCCTGCCACTTTCTGTACACACCTGGATGCACCTACTGGCTCACTTCGAGCACTCCTTCTGTTGTTCTGAGCAACTGCTACAAATAGCCCTGCTGTTCGGCTTCGGTACCCTAATGGGTAGAACTGCAGGTTTCAACATAAACCGCCTCGTTTCAAAGTCCATCAGTGCGTAAATTTGTGCTAGACCCGCGATTTGTTTTAGGGGCCAAGCACCTTAGGGGCTCACGCTGTTGGCGTCTCATGTAGTCATGGTACTAAAACATTGGGACACTCGTTTTCCAACGCCTCATGCTAGAACATCACGCCTACTAAAAGAACACACCGGGATACTCGTTTTCCAACGTCTTGCGCTAGAACGCTTCATGCTTCAGCGACACAAGACTTTTGCAGCGAAGCTGTATGACTGTACCCCCAACTGTTTCATCTCCGTTGGCAATAACGCCAAGGCCTAAGACGCCGAGCACTCAGCATCGGAACCACATTATGGACGATAACGCACCCGTGAACAATCAGACCCCCCCCCATGTGTTCCTGGTAAAGATTATGTTTGCAGATTATCTTTGAAGGCTAGGAAGGATCTAGTGACGCTAGCCGATTGCTAGCCACAATCCCGCCTTCTCCGGTGCCCAGTCAGCGCGCATCGTGCGGCAAGAGAGACTTACATTCTTTGAATACACTTATACACTGCATGCTTCGCCAGTCTTCAGGTTTCATATTAGTGGAGGTGTCCCAGGATTTTTTACTGTAATAGGTTCTCTTGGGTGTATTCTACACATTATTTTTGTAAATAAGAAGTGTGGTCTGTTACATTTTAGGTCATTTTAGGTGCAGGGGGCAGTCTACAAACATGTTTCATTAACGTTCTGCATCGCACCGGAAATGCCTGGCTTGTATCAGTCTCAGAATGGAGTATCACGTTTGGGGTCGGGCTACAATCCATCTGCTTCCAGTAAACTATGGTTGGCCTCCTCCTTGCGTTCGTGGAGCGACACATTGTCAGAGTTCTTAAATGTACACCAGTTTGCGAAACTCCGCTTCAGAATCTGGGCCGTGCAGCACCCCTGCTTCGTTCTAAAGCTGAGGGGCAAGGGGTTTGGCGCGCCATCTAGCAGACAAAAACTGAACTTTGCTGAACATTATTATATAACGAAACCTAATGAAATAAAGCTTGCTTTTCAAGTTCTAAAACATTAAATTGGGTAATGTTTGCTTCCATTTTCATGGTTTTGCTTTTTGGGACTTACAGCAGCAGCCGCAAGTTCTTGAGTACTGCATCAGTTTTCTGCCGACTATTAAATGGCAGGCTAGTCAGCTTGCCCCCTGCTTGCGGCCTTCACAGGGGTGCGTGCCGTGTACCGGTTTTTTATACATGAGGCCGGGTCCTGTGGGGAGTCTTGTAACTGGTGTACCGTACTTGCACGATTCTAATGCGCACCTTTTCTCGCTAAAAGTAGCCTTCAAATTTGTGTGCACGTTACAGTCGTGCGCAAAACACCTGCGAAGCACCTAGCGGCGGCGCCATAGACACAAACTCCCTTCAAAATCCAACTGACTCCAATCCAAAACAATCCGTCAACATCGTGAGAGTAAATTTTGGCATACCTATTCCTCGACGAGCATACCTTAAAGGAGTACTGACACGAAATTTCAAAGCTGAGAAAACTATGTAAAATGCTTCCTTTTTATCAGGAGATATCTCCCAGCAAGTTTCAACAGCAACCGTTAAGCGAAACATATTTAAAATTCATTTTAATGTTCGCCCGCACGAGAAAGCCCAGAGTGGGCCAGCATGACATCATTTGCTCCTCGCCCCAAACTGCCGACGTCGGGGCTCCCGTGACGTAGCCCACGCGCTGGCTGCGGTGGCGTGCGCTGCTACGCCGTGTGTACACGTCATGGTTTTGGGACTGACGTCATGCTGCCCGGGCCTGTGGGGACGGCGAAGACCTCGGCTGATCTGGGCGCGCGTGTGCGCTCGCTCACTTGCGCTTCCAGAGCGGCAGCGATACGGCAAGAATGGTGACGTCACATGATATCTCCTGTCATTGTGGCCGCTCGGCGTTCGTTTTGTCGACAACCGCAAACTGACGTGAATAAACGACGCCGTAAATGATTGTTTACGCGGTGATCGACCGTCTAATGTGACATTATATGATTAGTGGACTGGTAGGAACCCATAGCAGCAAAAAAAAAAAACGTAACACGAAAATTTCGTGTCAGTACTCCTTTAACCCTTTGAGGGTCGAATTTTTTTCGCTAAATGCGACCTTCAGGGTCGATTTTTTTTATTGCTGATTTAAATTCTTCGGATGAATCTATTCGAGAAAAAAATTTTGAATTTTTTTAGGGGGTGACCATAAATTGACAAAAAATCGTTTGTGTTGTTACATACATGTGGTTTATTCATGAGTAACACAAGAAAAATTCTAAATAAAAACGAGAGAGTAACAAGCCGGCACCTTTTGAGTGAATCGAAATCAGATAGACATCAGTTTCGCGGGCGCAAAAAGCGGGAAGTGCCCGGAGGACGATACCGAAACCAGCCGCTGCGCGCGTGCGGCCGGATGCGCGAGCGATAGACGGCGCACCGCTCCTATAAAATACAAAAAAAGGAGAAAAGAGCCTCATCAGTTTCGCAGGCGACCTTGGTCTGTGGCAGGCGCAAGAAGTGAGAGGCGCACGGGCGCCCGGTGGGCGATACCCAGCACGCCCCCTCGTTACCGGATACGCAAGCGATAGCCGGCGCGCCGCTGAAGTAAATCATAAAAAAATAAAAAGAAGAGCCATCGGCGCAAGAAAAAAATTTGACGTATTTCCGAAGTGTGGCAGCACATGCCAAGCAAGAGAAGTTGGCGAAAAAGGCGCGCTTTTTAAACATACAAGCAATGACGTACATGTACGTCATTGACCATTTGGAAAGTGTTTGCCAATGCCGTACATGTACGGCCGTGACCCTCAAAGGGTTAACAGCTGTTGCACATGATTGCCTTCTTTTTTTTTTTTTTTTCAAATTTTTATGAGTAAACTTTTGTGTGCATTACAATCAGAGGCGTGTTAGTATCGTGCAGATAAGGTATTAGTTGGACAGACGTGCGCTGCTTCTGCTTTATCATCGGCCTCAGGGGTCATTAGTGCACATTGATTGCGCATGCCACAGGCGTAATTGGCGATATTTTCTTGATGAGAACATTCACGAAGTATGAAGACAATGTTTCCGATAACGGGTTATCTGTAGACCCCCCTTTAACAGCAGTTCCGCCAAATACGTTTACTGGTCGGCTGGGCTTAGTCCTTCTTCCCGGTGAGTCGTATTGAGCAACTCTGCTTGGCCGTCTTGCGTTAGTGGAGTGACGCATGTTCGCTTGTGCGTGCACTGTGCAGCTTTGCGCTGAAGGAGCACCTGATGCCGCGCAAGAGCAACCCCAAGGGCTACTTCCTGCTGTGGCGGGACAAGGACCTGGACGACTTCCTGCGGCTGTACCGCGAGAAGATGCAGAAGCGGCTCGAGTTTCCGGCGCCGCTGCGACCGCCGCCGCATCATGCAGATCCTCAAGCGCTTCCCCAGCGTCGACCGCGCCCTGCTCAAGGAGCAGTACCCCGATGTGGACGTGGACAGGCTGGACAAGATCATGAAGGAGAGGATCTACACGGCCTACGAACAGCAGAGCACCTAGTTGAGCACCTAGCGGAATGCCCCCTGCTTTTTGCTTTCCCCGCCATTAGACTCAGTGTTGGGGGGTTCTTAGAGGCTGATTTAGCGATCCCGGGATGTGAATTTGTTGCCTAGCGAGTTTTGAAATAAAATGCGTTGCGATTTAAAAGGTTGGTTGGCTGAAATGTGGACAGTTTTGCGTTCAGCGAGCGCAGTGCTGCATTGGGCGGTAATTTGTTTTTTTTATATACTCTCGCAGGGCCGAAGCATTGCAGGGAGGTGTGGGGGTACAAAGTTTGGGCCAACCAAAAATCAGCATATAAGAAATACAAACATACTAAATGAATTACAACAAGACTGCAAAAATAAGGAAGATACAGGGCAGCTAATACGGCAGGTTCACAAAATATATCAATACTTAGCGTGGTTGCGTCAATGAATGACACGCACAAAATAACCGAACAAAAACAGAACAGACCACGTAGTTATGACGATAGCACTTAGTTCATTCGTTTTGTATGACCCCTGGATTGCGAAAAAGGCCTCTCTCAAGATGATTGCTCTGTTTCATTTTTCGCACTTGAACAGAATTCTCACGGAAGGTTACTGGAAGGTGCACTGGTTGACAGAAAGCCAGCCACAGATTTGTAAGAGGGTGTTTAGGGCCCCTTTAATTTAAGTAAGCTACTAATCAACTGTTATTGCCTGCACCTGGCTTCCTTTCTGCATGCCAACATTTCCTTAAATATGCCACTTGCTTCAGCAAAGTTGCTTACAAGTTGTGACAATTTCCGAAGTCTTTTTCTGCCTTGTGGGGAGGCTTTTTGTTTGTAGTTGTTTTTTGGGCTTCAGCACTGTTTTCTCGTGTGTTGTAGGGCTGCAGTTGCCTGGCCACCAGCATAAATACATGAACGGATGACTACTTCAAAAGCAAATAGTGAGAAGCTGCAATTTCTGGCATACCTTTTTTTCTCGTCAGGGCTAGTTTTCCCCCTACTGTAAAATACAGTTCTGAACGGCTCCAGAAAAAAAGAAAAAAGGTTTATTGTGTGAAATGCAGATAACATGTGCAAGATATAAAGAAAGAGGTCCATAGTCAGAGACTGTAAGGGGACCTCTTGTACAATGTAGAAGTGAGAAAAATTGTGATGTATGTAGCAGAGAGACAGAACTACAGTAAAAATTCAATCGATACAAATAAAGTAAGAATATATACGCTTGTAATCTCACGGAAACAATTGAGAACCAAGAATAGGACAAGCTTATTACAAGAACAAGTGATTACAGAACGCAACTCACAATGAACAAGAAACAATTAAGAACAGAAAAACAGGCTAGTTAGTTGACAGGATATGATTTTTTAACTTCGATTTAATTACATTCAGGGAACGGGATGCTTTTATGTCAGAAGGTAAACTATTACAAAAAGAAATTCCAGAAGAATAAATGGTTTTCTTGCCTTAATTAGCGCGAACTTATCTCCAGAATGAAATTAATTCTTAGTTGGCAGTGGGTAGAGGAGATAATGATCTGCAGTAATGATCTCCGTGTTCTATTTAATCTTTTAGGAACGCATATATGCATGAATGTACGTCAACACCCGAGGTTGGCGTCTCGTGAACGTAAAAGAAAAAGGAAATTAAGTAGCCTTCCTGTGGTGAAGTCTCCAAGTGGAAGAAATTTCAGAATATACCGCTGTTTAGCCATACAGGTCAAACAATTAGTACAAGCCGTGTACGGTTGCAACACACCAATATTCTGTTCCGAGATAAGTACAAGTTGGGCACTTCTGGTGCGATGCAGAGGCTAGACATGTCAACATGCCGTTCCCCACCCCTAAACGTCCCCTACAACGTACCAAACAACCATAGTTGTGAAAAGAATGTCTAGAACTGTGCCAAAAGACATTTCGCAGTAAAAAGATGACAAGTCTTGCAAAACATTGGCAGTGCTGGGGCTCGAACCTCAGCAGGTCGTTCGTAAAAACCGGCGATTCTACCCCTAGGCTACTGGGGTTGAACGGCACGGCTTTTATAGCAGCTTCTCAAAACAGAAGGAGTGCTGGTAGAAAACCGGTAAGTGTGGGCTTGTACTCGAAAGGGAATGGAATATCGCTTTGCAACACAAGACGCTGTTACGGATAGCGGTGCAAATGCACCATCACTTGTTGGAGTGGCCTGCCCTTTGAGTTTATTTCAAATGACATTTCTGTTTGTTGGTCCGTTTTGAACAAAAAAAAATATTGGTTGCATTAGAGCTCACTGTTCCTTCTTCCGTTCACCCAAGCTCTTTCAGACATGGAGGCAAAAAACGGTTTTGATTTGGAAAACGCTGTAGCAGTTGATGGTGTGCGTGTTAATTGTTGCACATACCCACTTTGGGAATTGGTCAATTAATAACAAAATGACTATCGGAATTGAAGCCAAGGATAAGACCACAGAAATACGTACACAATAGAACTGGAAGAGATGTTTATAGAATAGGGAAAAAATCCATTCTTGTGAGGGGAAAATGTGAAGATCAAGTTAATGGGTGGCACATGCACTTCAAAATGTATGCAGAAATGGCTGCAACCACACCTCTGTGACAGAAACCAAGCATTTTGTACCCAAAAGAAAGCAGGAGAGGCATCGATAAGGCCAACATGTTAAATTAGAGCTGCAAGATAACGTTTTCTCAACAGGGTAAAACAGCCCCGCGCGAGTGGTGGTGGTGGCACAAAAAATGGCACCATTTAGGGCGATTGGCCCAGAAGAATTTGTGGCGCGCGCGTGCTAGTGCCGTTATTTCCCTTCAAACTTCTTGCTTTAGGCGACATATTTTCTGTTACCCTGGTGCGATCTATTCTTTATCCAGTTTTTTAATGTTACAATTTACAGTTTCGTGAAGCCCCTCAAAAGCTTCCGATTTTTCTGCAGCCAATCCCCCAAGTTGAAGAAAAACACAACAGATGCGTTCAGATTCCTAGGGCCGGGGAGGAGATGGCTTTGGGTTCACAGCCACGTCTTTTAACACAAAATGCGTTTTTGAATATGAAAATTGTCTTGTTGACATTTTTCGCAGGCCACGAATGGCAGCTAAGCAAAGGGGAAGAAACATCCAATACCCCATGAAAGAGGGGGCCATTTCAGCAGCAAAATAATTAGCTCCATGAAGAGCGGCATTTATCATAAATATTGTATAATTAAAGTTATTCGGGGCGAATATTTGCTATTTTTAAATGTTCCCCCCCGCCCCCTCCCCCGGGCGGGCGTGGTCTCCCGACCGGCGCTCTTGTAGGTGGCGTTCGAGTCACGAGTTGGTTGGCGCGCGCTGGTTGCGAGCGAGCAAGCGAGCGCGGCGAGCACGTTCATCGAACGCCTTGATCTTCTCTGAGCACGGTGTGAATTGCGTCTGCCTCAAAGCCTCGTCACGCAAAGGTGAGTTACACTGAGCTGCCATCTAAACGTTCCCTTACGACGACACGCTCGAAAATTGCCTGTGCGCGGAATGTGCAATGGCTGTTTGGCGCCATGAGCGCCGACGAAACTATGGAACGCGGGTGGGAACGCGTGCGTCGAAGGCGGCTTAGCAGGACCTCACTCTGTTGCCGATGACGTTCCGCTCAGCTTGCAGAACGTAACCCCTAAGCTCTCTAGACTGCAAAGGAAAAAAAAATCTGTCTAAAAAGCAAACACTCGCGCTCTTCGCTGCCGTCAAGCGCGCGTGGTGAACGCTTATTTGGAACGCAGCCCCCTAGATCCCCTCCATACTTCTCACGAGCCCCGTGCCATTATTTTGGCTTGTCGCTCAGCAGTGCCCAACCTCGTCTCCTCGCGAATTTCCTGCTGACGCCGCTCTGAGTTAATTAGTTGGGTTTTACGACTTTGATGCACGTCGTCTAACCGGGGCGATTCCGTTGCAGTATGTTTGTCAACCCACTGGGACGCGCGTTATTCGTCATCCTGACGGGAAAATGCTTGGACTGCTGGTTTAACATCTTACCCTGAGTGGCTTGATTTTTTTTCTTTCGAGAAAGCATGCTGGACTCCAGAGCTGACTAATATTCGAGCTCAGAGTTTGTATATTCCCGTGTGGAGCGTGCAGCGAACGCTCTGGGCGCGGGAAAGGCACACCGCTTGTCCCCCGTAGCGGATTTTTTTTTGGCTGAATTGGGGGAACTGTCCGGCGCCTGAGCTGTGCTTTTCGCGCACGATGGACTGCTGCGTTGTTCGGCGCACGTTTAGAAATACCGAGCGGTTGCCGCCGAACTTGCCGACGCAGGGTGTCATGGCCGCCAGCGCCCCAGACCGCGAAAAGAAGGGCAAAGGACCCCGATGCTTCAGCAAGTCCCGGCCACCCAGGCTGTCCGTTGGCCCACCCAACGGCGTCCGTGACGACCCGAAATCGTGAGTACAGACTAGTCATGGCCGTTATGGGGCCTCACCGACGTCGTCCACGATACTTTTAGGGGCCTTAGTCCAGGAACGATTGTGGCGCCACATACCTGAGCTCGCTGGCGTACGCGAGGAAACGCTGAAGAGTCTGCAACCCCCCCCCCCCCCCCCTTCCCCATCCCCCGCTTCACTGGGGAGGAGAGGCTGCAGTAGACAAGCCCTCTTCTGCCTATGATGAAATGACTACCGGTACTATTTTAATGCGAAAGCATTAGTTACGCACGTGGCTAAACATGGTGTTCATGGCACAAAATGGCCGACGCACTACAACAAAATGCCAACTGCTCAGAAGATAAAAAAAAGGGTTACTAAATGCTTGGAACATCATCACATTTCTCAGGGAAGCACCTTTACGCAAGGTAATAATGCAGTTGAAAAGAAAATTGGGTAAATTTAGCACCGGATGGAATTTGAACCACCGTCCTCAAAATTCGAGACTAGCATCGAACTCTGCCAGCTAACCACAGCGTGATGATTCAGCATGACTATAGGTTAACCTACCGAAAGGGTGGTGGCGATCGACTTAGAAAAGTGGGTCAAAGACAGTTCAGTACTATAGGAAAATATTTGAGCATGTTGATTGCACAGAGTAACAAAGCCTGTTCCCGGTAATGGCCATGCCTCTGAGTCACACAGTAACTGAAAGAGGAAGAAAAAGTCACAAAGGGAAAAGGGTGGTGATGATCATAATGAGGGGATACATGCATACCACAGGACACGTGCCTCTGTGGGCACCATGTCATTACCATGCATGGAATATAAATGCGCTGCCTTCCACGTGTTACTTTGTTTTACAAATTTCATCAGTGCAGTGTTTGCGGCGATGGACTGTGGACCGTCTGCATCAACAGTAGCTGGGACAGTGCACAGAATGCCGTCATACCCGTTCCACAATTATGCACTAATGCTTTCACATTTACTACTTCATAACAAGTGGTTAAGAGTCGTAGAATTATTTTTATTCTATCAGATGCGATGCCCTAACCTAGACACCATGCTCTAAAAGGCGTTCCAGTGCGCAGAAGCCAGACACACAAAAAGACGGGACACAGTGATGTCCTGGTGGGGCTGAGTGAAAGTGCGTTGTGAAGGAAGGCAGGACAGTGCTCTATCTACGCAGCTCAATCGACAGTGCTGTCCTGCCTTCCTTGACGCGTTGTTTCCATGTGCTGTAACTCCTTTTAAGATGCATTGCCAACCAGCCCACCAATGCCATTTTTATAAACCATGCTCTCACCACGACCATAACCAAATAAAAACAAAAGAGAAAAGCATTTTGAAGGTTATGCGAAGTACACCCGTACTGTACCCCAAATTTCTAAATTATGATTCGTATCACTGGAGCGTAAGCCAAAGTATTAGATACAGACGGGCACGCGGCTCTTATAACTGTTTCAAGGGTGTAATTTTTGACTTATGTTCCCAGCTACTACCAGTTACTGGTCACGTATGCTTTCAGCTGTGTACTGAAAAGAATAAGGGTGCTATTAATGGCACTGCCCACCGACCAAGATTGAATTGTAGTAGGAGCGCCTTTACAAAGAGTCTGGATTGTTATTGGCTCGCGAGGTGTGAATTCCAGCTTGTGCAGGCATTTCTAACCCCGAGGCACCGTTGGAAGTCTGATGGCGCCAAAGACGAACTGGTTTTCAGCTCGGAGCAGCAGTACGCATTGACGTAGCCATCTATACGGAGTAACGTAGCCCTCTCTTTCCAAACTCCACTCACACATAGAGCTAAACTTAGGGAGTTTCAGTGTTGGAGGGTGGGCCTTCTCGAGTACAAAATAGGCTGCAACAAAGCATTTGCTGACTGCTGGCCGTGAGCCGCCTACACTACGCTGTGTTAGCTTTGAGCATTTTTGTTGGGCTCGCTGCAGGGAGGACCGTCAGTGGGGTAATCCTGGAACTGCCCTGGATGGACCTGTGAGGTAAGGAATCTGTTGTTATTCCTTGCTGCTGTGTGTACTGCGATGGGTGTCACCAGTAGAAATTGGTTTCTTTACTCGGTAAGTCTGGCTGCTAATGAAATAGCGGAGCCACAAGCTAAAAAGCTGCAGTGGAAAGGATGATTGATTGTAACGTGACTACCAATTTTATCCAGCTTCAGAGGTTCATGTTCTATCATCTATGCATTGTTGCATTTTTAGACGATGGCACCTGTTTATCCATGTGAACTGTGTGTTCATACCAATGATCCTGGAGTAAAATTCAAACCGTATATTCACACAGTGCGCAATCGATTAATGCATGAACTGCTCTTTTGACGTGCAGAAGGGGCTCTTTCGGGCTATGGTTGTAACCAGAGAACCCCTTCATTGCCTTCACATGCTGCACATGCTGGTTGCATCGTGATCCTTGGAACACGCAACAGCTTGCTTGTCCCTTTCAGTGTCACCTGGTTGCTACAAAAGCAAAGTTCGGGCACCCAAAAGGAGCTAAGATATTCGTAGACACGATACGAGACATTTAGCGAGTGTCTTGTGTTTGTGTGTTTGTCTTTTTCCTTGTCTTGTTTCCGCTAGTGAAATGGACACAAGACATGTGGCATGATGCCCCATCAATGCTGCCACTTCAGATGCCACAACACTTCTTTGGTCCGGAGGATATACTGACAAGAAATTTGTAGTGCATTGCAGGTGCTGTGTGAATCGTGGTTTGAAGTTCAAAGCCACCAATTGCATTGCGCCGAAGTTACGAAGATTCATTCATAATAAACCTTGCCATACCGCAAGACGGGCTTCCCACCCTTGTCATGTAGCACCCACACCTTCAGATACATTTCTGAACACTCATCATCTACGTCGCAAGGATGTACATTTACTACCTAAATGTAGACAAGAGCTGGCAACACCACCATTGTGCGAAATAGAAATAGAATATCTCCCCCAAAATTTGCAACATGGTGAAAAGGCAGTGTTGCTGAGTTCTTCTTGTCATTTGGTGGCCTGCCCAGTAACGGCATGTTAGATTAGATTAGATAAGCACTTTTCCTTTTCTGCTTTTCTTTTTTACAACTGGGCAGCTTTCAATGGGGGAGGGGTTCAGACTGGAGAGATTTCATATGTGGCATTGGCTGAAACTGGCTGAACAGAAAAAAAAAGTGCTCTTCTCTAATCAGAGCCTTGGCAACCTTCTAAAACGATACCTTTGTTTAGCAATGTTTGGGTGTTGTCGTTTCACATTGGGCGTAAAATGGGTTTCTTGCCTTTGCAGCTCGAAAGACCCGGAGTTGGATGCGGGGCCCGAGCCTTTGTCCGAGTCGGATATTATTCGCATTTCCAGGCAAGGGTCTCTCTCTTCTCTCATCTCTCCTTTCGAGGCACTCTTCAAAGGGGCTGAAAACAAACTTCTTGGGCATATGTTTGGCAGGGCACGTAAAAGTTGAAAGTTTATGTTGTCAAGAATATGCAAAAAGCTCCTAATTAAACTAGAAAAGCTTTAATTGAGCCTGTTTGAGGAAGGCAGGCTTTCTTGCACAGCACTGCAGCTCTACACAAAACTTGCAGCACTCACACAGAGGGTAGCGGCACGCGGAATCGTAACAGTGGCTAAGGCATTGTGCTGCTGAGCCCAAGGATGCGGGTTCAAACCTGGCCAAAACGGCTGCTTTTCTGATGGAGGCGAAAAGCGAAAACACCTGTGTGTAGAGATATCGGTGCACTTTAAAGATTCTTGGGGGTTCAAAATTAATCCAGAGCCCTCCACTACAGCGCACCTCATAACCTGGGTGTCGCTTCAGCGTGTTAAACCTTACAATCAATCAAGCGATCAAACACAGGGGTGTCTGTGAAGAGGTCCTGAATTGAGTGTGTCAGCTTTTGGGTGTTTGGGTGTGTCACACTCGTGATAAAATGCAGCCGTTGCTTTGCAGAAATTGGGTGATGGTGAAAATTGGTGGGTGCTAGTTTTCAAATCTACGTGTCATATCATTGAAGGTCAGATAAATGTTTCGTATCTTGAACAAAGCTGACGGGAGTGATTGCGTATATGCGTATCAACCCGCAGATGGAGAGAGGGGGGGGCATCTGCTTCATTCTAGGAAATTCTTTTTCTTTGCGTAAGGGAGGATGCAAGAGTATTAGGAATAGAAGACTAATATTTTAATGAATGTTATGCATTTCAAACTTGAAAACATCGTGGTTCCAACTGTGTAAGAAGTGACACGGGATGAAAGCAAAGAATGGACAGGACCACAACTGTTGTTTGCTTTAGTCTAGCGTCTTTTGTTGGCACAATTGAAACCACGATGCCTAAGTAAGCACCAACTAGCCCAACAATGCATTTTAACCTCTAGCCGAAAGATGCCTTGTCAGAATTCACTCGTATCAAAAAATGTACTGCATTAAAGCAAACAGAAAAGGGTGGCAACTCACGTGCAACTTTCCTCCCATGCAATTCTAACCTAGGGACATTGAAAACCATCATTCATCTAGATAAATCCATTGGGTTGAAGCTGGAGCTCGTAGCATTTTAATATCTAAAGAACGTTATCTTCTTGTAATGGTAGGTTGATTAACAAGCTACCGCAGTGAAGTAATGTAATGTAAAGAAAAGAAAAAAGTTGCACAAGGTATCTATGCAATACATTGGTTTGGAACTGTCATCCCTTTTCATTTGTCTCTTTGTCATCATTACTTGGACTAAGAGCCTTGGAGTGTGGCCCTTGTTAGGCCCATGTTTAGGCTTAACGTTTAGTCGCCCCAACGTTATGCTCAATAACAATAGAAGCAACATCAAACTCGTATGTTAACCAGCTAGATGACAACGTAAGACTTCGAAGTGAACTGTTAGGACGGGTGTGGATGGACATTGGGGGGTCCTAAGGTACTCCACACCGTTACAGGCGAGGGAGTAAGCCGTCTGGCTCTCGGGTACTAACTCACGGTCATAGCCCAATGGATAAGACGACTGACGCTAACTCTGTCTGTTTTAGCAGACACAGGCTCGGATCCTGCTGGTGCCTGTGTGATTTTTTGCGATTGTAAATGCTATGCGCACGGACGTGGACGGACATTGTGCGGTCCTAAGGTGCTCTGCACCTGAAACGCTTAGCACAGTGAGGACAAGGAGGACATCACGGCTGCCCTGCTGCCGCCCTCCCAGGTGTGTCCTGCAGCTCCTGGTGGAGCCGCGGCGTCCCGAGGACGAAGGGGAGGTGGGGCCACAGCTGGCCTCGCGGGTGCTGGCCTCCTTCGGCAGCCTGGCCAAGCAGCTCAGGGCGGACCTGTACCGCGTGGGACGCGAGGGCCAGCACTACTTCGACCCCCGGCACGCGGTGAACAGGGGCCACCACCACCAGGACTCTGGCAGCGCCTCGCCTCCCCAGGTTTCATCCTCCACCTCGCCACCGCTGCATGCCTCTGAGGTGCGTGTGACCTTACAGGTTCCTTATGGAGGTGGGAAGCAACAGGTGTCATTCACACAGCGCTAGTATTATCCTAATGGCAAGAATGGAAGCTGTTCGAGGTTAGTACGTTTTCGGCCCTGTCACTTCGTGCCGTGCAGAGAAAGGGACATAAAAGGTACCAAGGCCAGTGCAGAAATAAGATAGGTACCCAGTAATTTTGTTTTTAAGGTACAAGCAACTGTAGTCCGCCTCCTCTCTTGAAAACCAGGTAGCCACTGCTCACTTTCCATTGGTCAGCAAAACAGAAAGAACTCACTCAAACTCAATCACTATTTTTTTCATTCACGCTGTACTCAGACTCAGAAAGTTTGTTTGTTCACAAAATCACTCGTACTCACTCATCAAGTACTCATTTGTAATCGTACTCACTTGTACTCAAACTCATTTGTCCTCACGAGTATTCATACTCAATCTGTACTCATGAGTACTGAATCTGTACTCATGAGTACTCACTCTGTACTCATACCGAGTATACTGCTGCTCATGAGTACTACTCATGAGTACTACTCATTCTGCACTCATGAGTACTACTCATTCTGCACTCATGAGTACTCAGTCTGTACTCATGAGTACTCAATTTGTATTACTCACGAATAATAAACTCATCTGCACTGTTAGCTAGGTCGTAGCTCGAATGAAAAACTAAGTAGAAAAAATAAATTGTTTAATTGATAGAGGAAGAAAACGTCTGACGCGGTGCACTGTCGTTGGGCGACTTACTGCGCGAAGGCAAGTACAAGTGAGAAAGCGAAATGGAACGTAAGCACTCGCGTTGCGTCTCGCGTCTCCTCTTGTTCTCAGGCCGGGTCGGGCTCAGGGGAGCTCGGGGCTTAACGGTGCAGCCGTGGCCGTAAACTGCGTTTTTCTGCGTGTCTTCGGGTGGCAGCTTTTGTCGTCCGTTTTCTTGTTTGCACTACTGTTTGCACTACTGTACTCAGGAGTGCATATGCATATACTCAAGAGTGCAAGCACTTGCAAAAACAGTATTCATGAGTATTGTACTCATCAGTACTGTGTACTCATGAGTACTCAAACTCGTGAGTACTCATACTCATGAAAACTGTACTCATGAGTACTCATACTCATGAGTAGTGTACTCATGAGTAGTGTACTCATGAGTAGTGTACTCATGAGTAGTGTACTCACGAGTAGTGGACTTACCCCTGTACTCACTCGTCATCGTACTCACTGTTTTTTTTTGGGTGTGTGATCACTCATCATCGTACTCACTCGTGAGTTTGAGTACAAATGAGTGTACTCACGAGTGAGTACGCCGACCTATGTCACTTTCTCGCTCGTCCCAATGATGTGGTACAAGCGGACCTGTGAGAATGGCGAAAAAGGACACATTTTCGAACGTTTTAAGCCGGCAGGGCCGCCTTTGCACACTTGTTGACGGTGTTGGTACCGTAGCTGCGCTACCACGACTGGTGAGCATGTAAAAAGCATGGAAAGCACAGTTGCTAGCTAGTCACATGAGTGTGAAGAAGGATGCTCGCAGTGGTGCATTGTGATAATACGCCTTGTGGGAAAGATATGCGAACAGTGCGCTCAAGCGCCCGAAAGCAGGGTCTGCCCTCTATTACTCGGTCTATTTATTTCTTTTTCGTCTTCAGTATAAAGTTGCCACGCTTTCTTAAAGGCCAACTGCAATGAAATTTTCGGCCCCTAAATGTACTGTTTTCTAGTAGTACAGTCTACACTCGTTACAACGGATCCGGCAACAAAGGACTGTTTCTGTTTGTTTGTTTGGTCCCCATACATTTTCAATGAAGCCCAGTCCGCATGTAATGGACCCGGTTATAGCAGACTTTCAGATTTAACAGACTAAATTTGGGTGAAAATTGCTTGCCCTGAGCGTCAATGGCGGATTAGCGTTGTTGCCGACAGAAAAATACTTTTACTTTTATGCAGGGGTGAGACAGCTGCGCATATTGCGCAGATTTGATACAAATTTGTTTTCCTGCGCCAGGCTGCTCCAAAAGCTTGAAAATTGGTAAAATTGCGCCAAACTGCTTCAAAACAGTCTGAGAGCCAACGATTTTAACGCTCCCATCAGTTTCAGTGGGGAAAAATGCTTACTGACCACATAATTTTCCACTACCCCCAAGATGATGCTGTTTCTAAAAATTAATTGACTGATCATTCAATAAAAAACTCGCATAAAACGGTACCCGAAATAGTTTTTTCGGAAGACACAATGTCGGGTTGCACATGTTATATTCTGTATGTTTTTAAAGCTTTCCCATCGAAAATCATTGCAAAGTCCTGTATAAAAATACTAATGTTTACTGAGGCGACAAAACTTGTTCAAGTTAATGACAAAACGGCAATTTTCTGAGCGCCGTATCTCCGGAACGACATTACGTACGTATACAGGGCGCCGCCATCTTGGTATGGTGAAGATCGGAAAACATGGCCAGCGGGCGAAGCAGTTGCTCGTAGTTCAGGCTAGTTAACCGTGCTTTTGGTTATGGGGGTGGCTAGGTTTAGATTTAGTTTGATCTGTTACAGCGCGGTGCCCGCGAATTCACCGTGTTTCGTGTGAGGCGCGGTTCGCGCTTGAAGTGAAATTTCTGACTCATTGCGTTGTTATAAAACGCGGAGTTATTGCTGCCTTTGACAGCGAGCTTGCGAGCGGCGGGAATGGGACGGTCGACACTTCAAAAGGGGCGGCGCAGGCTACATCGCCGCAAAATGTTCAAGCAATGTCCGATAGCGGGATGGGCTATTATTGCACGCTAGTAATAATGGTTCATCAATCTGAAGTGAAATTTAATGCCAAAAGGGATATGGATAAACATATCAACGTTACTCAAATTACGATCGATCGTAGTGAACGTGCACCTTAGTGTTTGATATGGGAAAGCTGGTGGGGTGCGACGACTGTCACCTCGCTTTGCGCAACTTTTGCCGTGGCTCTACACTTGTGCTTAATTAAAGCCAAGTCTGGGATTACAAAAATAATAATTTAGGCATTCCCATGATAATAAAAATGCCTTACGATTGCTTAGTTTTTCAATTCGGTATTTTCAACGGAACTCCATGCTATCTATACATAGGGCCTAAGAATTTAAAAATGGTTTGTAAAAGGTAGTGCATTTGGTACCTCGTGATATTCTGGTAGAAAAACTTTATTAAGAGGCTGTTTCAGTGTTATATACATTCAAAACCGATTAAAAAGTGCTCTTTCCCCCCCCGAGTTGCCAAAAATTTGATTTTTTGGGCACCTAAGGTGACATAAAAAATATTGTTAATTGCTCCAAACCAAGGTTCTTCTGCTCCAAAATCGAGATTTTGCTGCTCCAAAAACTGCTCCCAAACTTGATTCAGCTGTCTCACCCCTGTTTATGAGAAAACTACTATGTCTGGCAACATTGATGGCACGGAACCAGTTGCTGGCTAGCCGAGCCAAAGCATTGCCGGTGCAAAGTAGCCATTTTTTTTCTTTGTGCCGCCAGTGACCAGGTTAGTTGGAATGGCAGGTTGTAAGAGAAAGCAGATTTCACTCTCAGACAAGTTAAGCATCATTAACGCAGTCGATAATGGCGAAAAACAGGCCGACGTCGTGAGAAGAATGGGCCTGTCAAAGCAAACAGTCAATTCAATCTTGAAAAACGAGGGCGTCGCCGAAAAACGCAACTCCTGCGAGTTGCAGGAAAAGCGCTTTCGATTGCGGGAAGCGGTGCACCTGGAGGTCGAGTAGGCTCTGTGGTTGTGGGACGCACGTGCTCGTGGAATTCCCGTGAATGGACTTTTGCTGAGGAGCAGAGCTGAACAGCTTGCTCTGACAAGTCAAGAACTCCTCTGACCTGCAATCGGAAAAGGACAGCAGCGAAGAGGTGGCGGCTCCCATAAAGCTGACTAGTTCTGAGGGCCTAGAACGCATCGAAGCCGTGAAAGGTTATTTTGTGCACCAACAGCATGACTGCTCAGCAGCAGTTCTGCAACTGACGCAAATGCAGCATAAAGTGACCGCGGCCTCACTTGCCAGGCTGGCTCTCATCACGCAGTATTTTGCGCGTTGACGAGAAGCCATGTTCATGAAGTTTGGCATTCATTGCCACGCATGTGTAGCTCCTGTTCGATGAAAAAGGTCAGAATTGCCCCACGTGGCAGCATGTCTCCTGTCCATTGTATGCAGCCTGCCGCTGGCCATGTGGCATCCAACTAGTTTCATTTTCACCTTCTTGGCAGCACTTTGTCAGATTACTCAGATTTTGCATCAGCTGTTTTAATGACCAGAATGCAGCGACTAAAAAGACCCAGGAACAGTCTTGGGGGGTGGGGGGGTATGTCATTCGGTGATTTGAATTTTATGAATGGGTTTCGGGCAGGCTGACAATGGCACGAAGCAAGTGTTGAAGAGGCGTCTCGCTAACTCTGCTCACCATGACAGAGTTTTACAGCTGGTTAGTGGTTGCGCCTAATAACAATTTGCTCTCTTTTTTTTTTTTTTTTTCTCAGCGTAGTGTGTCCCTAAGCGCTAGGCCTTTATCAAGCGCGGGTGCTTAGCTTCGGAAACTGCATTAGGCAGTTACATTCCCCGAGTGCACATGTGAATAAATGCTGCAGGCGTACAGAAAAAATGGAGGGGCTGCAGCATTTATATGCAATAGTGGCTGCAGTTCCCACTTGATGTGCATACACTCCCCACTCTCCTCTGTTTGGATAGTGCATACCCCGATTACAGCAGACATTTTTTCCCGGATTAAGAGGGTCCGTTGTAACGGCCGTAGACTGTATTACTTTAAAAAGTGATACGTGCAAGATTTGCAGACCCGAATATGCGTTACTGCGTAAACGATCAAAAAGGCTCTTTTCGAAACTGAAACTGAAGAAAAAAGGGCAGCCATTTTGGCCGGCCTTAAAGGAGCCATGAAGAGAAAACACAAGTTTGGTTCATTCGAAAGATTGCCTCGTTAGAACCATAGCGACACCACTTATAACGCAAACTTCGCTCAAATAAGCTACATAATTAGGAAAAAAGGAAATGACCATGCGACCCACCAGCTCATTTTCCGCAACAGAACCTATGCCGTCACATGGGCTAAGCTCTGCGATTGGCGGAGGCCGGCAAAAGCAAACGCATGTTAGGCAGGGCTTACAGCTTGCATAGCGAGCTAAATGCCCGTGAAACATACTGCACATTCTTTTTATGACAAAGAACGGTGGAGTAAACGGTTGAAGGTCCGAACGAACTCGCAAGCGTGTGCGCCAATGCGTACGAAACTAGCGCCGCGGCCGAGCTCGACATCTCGCCGTCGCGCAGACGAATTTTCGGGTTCGAGGCTCTTCGGGGCCAACGAACCGTTCCAGCACGCACAGCGCGACCTTGCTTCGTATCGTAATCCCTTCACAGGAGGTTGGCCGTCATATCGCCAACCAGCAAAGGTAAAAATAGAAACGAAGGGGAGTAAGGAACAGCAAGAAGCGACGAGATAGTGCCAAGTCGTCGCGTAAGTTTCGAATGGTGTTGGCTTGCTGCTGTCGTTACGAGCTCGTTTCCAGTTTACAACCACTGAAAACTTCAGTTTGTTCAGTTACGGCAGGGACCCTTACGTTAGCTCACTCCTGGGACATGCTGGCGCTCGTCGCCGACTTCGTCAAATCGCTCTGACCTTGGGGAAAAAAATGCCGTAAACACCGCGCATTGACGTTCGTATCTTTCTGGTCGAAGCAGAGAGCTCGCGCGAACGGCTTTCCATACACGACACCGGCCAACTGGCATAAGTGATACTGCTACTGAAATTGAACTATTATTAACCGTAATCAAAATACTGGCACATACGTACCAGTCTATATTCGTCCGTCGCGACGGGGCTGACGAGGCAGCGGTGCCGACGGCTGGGCGTTCGTCTGTTGTGGCTATCGCGGAATGGTCGCTTTCCCGTCCACCGCGTATCCCACAACTCTTGCCGCTCGTGCACTTAGAAGCATTGAGCGGTTTTTGTGGTGTGAGGTTGTTAAATGCAAGCCCGAGCTCCTCGGCGAGAGTTTTGTTCTCCGGATCAGGCGATTCCATGACTAGGGCTGGCGGGTGCCTAGGTTTTACTAGTATTTTTAAAATGGCCGCCGTCTCGATCGACTCCCGCGTGTGGTGCTATATGGAGTCGACATACTAAGTATCTGTTCATGGACCGGCTCTATGACGCCATTGTACACGTCACGGAATGTTCAATTTTAGCGGGAGGGAGATTTAAAATTTTGGCTTAATTGCCTTATTTCTCAGTGAATAAAGCATCATTTGCTTCCGGGAAAGCGCTTGGGGTACTATGAAACACCTAATCTTTCGAATAAAACAAACTTTTGTTTTCTCTTCATGGCTCCTTTAAGTGACGTTCCACTCAGGAATCGAGTGTGTGCAGCTGGGGGATTTTCCCGATGTAAGTTAACCGGTGTAATGGGTACTATACTCGGTGACAACTTAAGAACGGCACCGGAAGTTGCCGCTGTGCCTTATCACCGTAGCCGGATGTTTCTCTGCACGGCACAAGTAGGGCGTTACTGGGAATATTTTGAACATGGCGTGAGCAGTTCCCGTGATTTTTTGGACTCAGTATGCTTATAAACGACTCCAGTGACGACAAACAAACTGCGCGAGACAAGGCAGACGATATCACGCATTCATAGCAAACCCCTTTCAAAACGCGCGCGCACGAGTCCGGCGCTTTGGCGGAGTGATACACTACATGAGGTGGTGCCGTTCTTGAGTTGTAACCGAGTATAGCTTTGAATTATCGAGTGATTTCTTTCATTGGATTGCATGTAAAATTTCCAGGACCAGCACATCACGTCCAACTAACTGAACGAAAAGTTACTTGGAATTATCGAGAGGTGACTGTACTCGTGCACAGTGAAGTAAATTCCTGATTAATGGGCAGATTTCTCAGTGCCCCCACGTGTGGTGTGCAGGGTGGAGTGGCCGAGGCCAGGGGAGCGGAGGGGGACGGGCCGCGGATCACCCGGCCGCAGAGGCCCCCAGTGGCTCGGGGGACGGTGGTGATGGCGGGGCCCCCCTGGGGTCAGCCTGGGGCGCTGCCGCCCGCCTTCGTGCCACACGCTCTGCAGGGCGGGCCGTTTGTCGGCCATGGCCTGGTCTGGGACCCCCTGCGGGTGAGTGCGGCCTCCCTGCTCCCAGTACTGCCTGTACCGGGTGTCGGCCAACTGCGGCCCTCGGGGCAGTATTTGTTTTTTATTGTTCTCGGGGCAGTATATTTATTGTTTTTCTCTTGCATTCTGCCTGCAACTCCTTTACCAATACTTGAGCAGCGTGTAAAACCGCTCGAAACTTTCTCCTTGGTGTAGGCCTGGGTTGTTACTGCAGGTTTTGCAGAAAACCACCACTTACCTCCTTCGTCCTTTTGTTTTCTATCGCTACAAACAGCACAGTCCCTGCTGCGTTGGCCTGGAAGCTTGTAGATGAAATGGCTGTCCCACCTAGCCTTTACTCTGTTAGTTTTTGAGGTGTGTGCAGCATGACCACAATGCGAAGAGCACAGAATGCGGCAGCTTCGCGAGGAGCCGAAAGAAACGACGAGCGGCCGTCAAGCTGCCATCTTCTTTATTGAAACGTAATACGCGCGAGCGCGCGGGAGTAAGACAATACGCCTGTACAAACGAAAAAAAACAAAAGCCTCAAAAGCGCAGGACGGTGCGCGCACTCTGCGGTGAGTCACGGGGTCTCTTGAGCAGGCATGCGCGCTGCAGTACACGTGGCACCATCCGGTGGCCGTTTATTACACAACTAACATACTCGTACTCCATTTGTGCAGATGGGCCCTGATTTCGGGCTCGCGCCATCAGATCACCCACCAGTTATTGGATGAGGTTACAGTGGTACTGCAGGTTTCGCTGCTCTTTCTCGCCATGATTCGGCAGCTGTGAGAGCCTCCAAATAAAGCGGTTGACAATGGAAACCTCTAGATGCCAGGAAAAAAAGCTTTCACCACCACTTTGTTGTCTTTCGACAAAATTCGTAGCTCACAGAGTGATCTGCACGGTGCTGTCTCCACTGCCGTTGTGCTCTTCGTCGCTCGCTTCTGTCGAATCACTGCCATCACTAACTGATAAAGGCACGCAATTCTCTTCCTCACTGAAGTCGTCATCACTATTGCAAAGTGCACCCCCGTAAAATGCACGCGATGAGTAAGTGGCCATGCTTCTCTGCGAAATAGTGTACGCGTGAAAACGATCTAGAATACAGAAAGACTGTGCTGAACATTGTGCTGCACCCTAGTGCAAAGAGGAGAAAACTTAAACAGTTCACTTATGCTTCAAAAGATGGCGCATCATTTATATAAAGGATGCGGGCACATTGCCGTGAGAAAAACCGCGAAATTTAACCTTGAACACTTGTGCCACAATGGACTGCTACGGCCGTTTTGCGTTGTCGGACCGCAAAGGTTGAAGTTCCTTTTGTGGGTCAATTTCTCTGCAGTGAACATGTTGGCTGATTGGATGGTCAAGCCTTCTGTGGTCCTTGCTTATTAACACCTTGTGGTCTGTTGTCAGGCCACGCCTGACTTGAATGTTCAAGGTTCAATTTCACGATTTTTCTGACTGTGACGTGCTCACATTTTTGTATACATGATGTGCCATCTTTGGAGGGTTACATGAACTTTGTTTGTTGAAGTTTTTTTCTTTTTGCACTAGGGTGCAGCACAATGTTGAGCAAAGGCCTTCTGGATTCCGGAGTGTTTTCATGTGCGCACTGTTCGCTGAGAAGCATGGCCGTGGCCGCTTTCTAATTGCATGCGTTCTATGGTTGTGCACTTAGCGAAAGCGAGAATGACTTCAGTTGGGAAGAGAACTGCTTGGCTCCATGAGTTAGTGATGACAGGGATTCGACAGAAGTGAGTGTCCAAGACCATGGCGGCGGTGGAGACAGCAACATGGGGATTGTTACTCTGTGAGCCATAACGAAAGCTTTTTTCCTGGCATCTAGAGGTTTCCATTGTCAATGGCTTTGTTTGGAGGCGCTCACAGCTGCTGAATCATGGCGAGAAAGAGCAGCGAAACCTGCAGCACCACCGCAACTTCATCCAACAGCTGGTAGGTGATCTGAGGGCTCGAGCTAGAAAACTGGGCCCGTCTGCTTGTATGGAGTGCGAGTAGAGGCTGGATGGGACAAGCCATTTCATCTACAAGCTTCCAGGCCGAAGCACCGAGGACTGCTCTGTTCGTAGCGATACAGTTAAACCTCGTTATAACGAGACGGGCTATAACGAAATAATGGCTATAACGAGCAAATCGTAATTCCCCTTGAAAGTCCCCATAGAAACCGATGTATTTAAAACCTCGTTTTAACGAGGTAAAATTTGCCCATTACGGGATATAACGAACAAATTTCGTTGAGAAACAAAATTTTGAGCTAATTTTACAACAGTGCGCAACGCGGATTTGAGACAGTGCGCAACGCGACAACTGTATTTAGCAGTTCAAAACTCCCGCCACGCATCCTCCAGCGGCGCGCGCCTGACGCGCGCGAAGGTGGATGGCGCACCACGCGATCGCTGCGCCTTTCCCACACGTTTCCCACCCTCCTCTCGCTGCGCACGGCATGCTGACAATGCACACGGCGCGCATGGTTGCGTCGCCTCCCTCCTGTTCGTATTGCCGACGTCGCTGCGTTTTGTACTGTGTGCGTGTTTTTTCGGAGTCTTCAGCGTTATCTTTTATCGAACTGCCCGCGTGATACCAGCAACATGAGTGCGACCGGCGGGAAGCGAAAGCGAAAAACGATCACGCTTGAACAGAAGACGGCTATGATTAAAGCCGTCGCATCGGGCACGAAGAAGGGTAAGGTGGCAAGAGACTTTGACGTGTCGACAAGTACGCTGTCTACCATCTTGAGCAACCAAGATACCATCGTCGGCGCTGTTGCACGTGGCGTGAAAGGAAGCGCTAAGAGGATGAGGGCTCCTGCTTTTGAAGCGGTCGAAAGAGCCGTTTTTAAATGGTTTCTGGACACGCGGGCCGTGAATATGCCAGTGAGCGGCGCCTTGCTACAAAGAAAAGCCAGAGACTTCGCCTGCATCATGGGCTATGACAGCTTCCTCGCAAGTTCGGGATGGCTCCAACGTTTCAAGGAGCGCCACGACATTGTAGGGAGAGCTGTCTGTGGCGAATCGCGGTCGGTCGACGAAGCAGAGGCGACAACGTGGGCGGAAGAAAACGTTGGGCGGCTGCTAGAAACGTACAGCGAGAAGGACATTTTTAATGCGGATGAAACCGCTCTCTTTTTTAAGATGTTGCCGCACAAGACGTTAGCCGTGCCATGGCGGTAAACAAAGTAGGCTCCGGATCACGGTGCTACTTTGTGCTAACATGGACGGTTCCAAGAAGCTGCCAGTTTTCGTAATTGGCAAAAGTGCATCCCCCCGGGGTTTTTAAAGGGGGAAAAGAGGCAGCTCCCAGTGAAGTACACTGCCAACCGCAAAGCCTGGATGACCAGGGAGATTTTTGCAAAATGGCTTTGCGAATGGGACGAGAAGCTGACGAAGGAGAACCGCAAGGTGTGCCTTGTTTTGGATAATTGCACCGCCCACCACACAGCTGCCGTGCTCCAAAACATCGAGCTGCTGTTCCTGCTGCCAACTGCACAGCAAGAATACAACCGCTTGATCATGGCGTGATTATGTCGCTGAGGGCAGGATACCGCAAGCGTGTGATCGACCGTCTCCTGCTCAACATGAGGCTGAAGCGGGACACCGATGTTGACTTGTACGCTGCAATCGAGATGCTGCAAGCGGCGTGGATGAGTGTGACGGCGACCACGATCGCAAATTGCTTTCGGCACGCCTCATTTGCCGCCGCACCAAATGCCAGCAACCAGCCGTTAGATGAGCCCGCTGTGCCTGACGGTTTCACCGCATCAGAAGAGGTTTCAGCGTCATGGGGGGCCCTTCGTGACGCCGGTGTCGTGCCTGGCAGTGAGTCGTTTTGCGACTATGTGAGTGTGGACTCGGAAGTGGTGGCAACGGAGCAGCTCACGGATGACGATGTCGTGCGCGCTGTCAACGAACCGGACGAGACCAGCGACGATGAATCTGTAGACGAACGGGAGAACAACGTGCCGACGGCGTCGCAAGCACTAGACGCGGTGGACGTGCTGCGCCGCTACTTCGGCGCGCACGAGGGCGGCGAAGATGGCGTGAAATTAGCGGCCGCAGTTGAGCAAGCTATCGCACGCATCAGGAAGGTGCATCAACGTCCTATTACGGACTTCTTCGCACCCAAGTCTGCTTGAAATGAGTTTTGAACTGTAATAAAGTAGGTTTGTGACTTCTCCTCTTTACCTCCGGAATGTGTTTATTTTACTGAGTACCGCCGTGCGGCGAGATGCTGTTTTGTCCGCTTCTTGTTTTAGGTAAGTACAATGCATAATATTTGCAGTAAATATCGGCTACGGCTATAACGAAATATTGGCTATAACGAGCAAATCGCGGCGCCCCTTCAATTTCGTTATAACGAGGTTTAACTGTAGAAAAACAAAAGCACGAAGGAGGGAAATGGTGTTTTTCTGCAAAACCTACAGTAACAACCCAAACCTGCTTCGAGCAGAATGTGGCGAGCAGTTTCACACGCTGCTCAAATATTTGTAAAGGAGTTGCAGGCAGAATGCAAGAGAAAAAATAAATGTCCTGTGAGTTTTTCTTGCACAGTTTTTTCGTGGCGCCAGGAACTAGCAAAATAGTTGCGGACTGGAATAGCCGGAAAGCGGGTAAAAGTTCTTGACCACAAAGGGTGAAGCTTTGCTTGTCTGTGTGTGTGTGTGTGTGTGTGTGTGTGTGTGTGTGTGTGTGTGTGTGTGCAGTGCAACCTCGTTGAAAATGTGGGAGGGAATTGCAACTAGTGGGAAAAAGTTTTCCAGACACACGAACGATACCGACCGTCATGTGGTGGCCAAGCGAACCGAGCAGTCAAAGAAAGTTTTTTTGGGTTTTATTACATGTGTGGTTCAAGTGAGAGTGGGGTCGGTGACTGGGGTTTGCCGTGCTTGATCAGCGTCAAAAATGCCTGACAAAACCCATGTGCAGGCATGTACAATTAAGAGTGGCGTGAGAGTGTTGGCAAGTATGGATTGTGCCAGAAAAAGGCTGCGATGGCTTGATGTTGCCACTTGGCCCTGAATGCCAGTCTTAGCCTCGTTTTCTGGACACTGAGATGGAGATGCAGGTGATGTGGTGGCACGTGGTGAACGCCATGTTGCCAGCTTCGTTGGCTGGGTCTCTCTGGTCTGAGCCACCCTACCCGGCTTTGTGGGAAGAGACGCCAATAGGTAGACGCAGCTGTTTCTTATGGTGACATCTGCTTGAGTGCTTCTCTCGAGCCCTTCACCTTGTGCTGCGCCCGTTGGCTCTTTCTTTTTGAACGATCTCCCCTTTTCTGGCACCAGTGCAAGGATGGCGTTTGAGGTGGCAATGAAGTGTTAGAAGTGTGTTTGTGTGCCAATGTCCCCGGCTTTGCTGCCCACCTCCGAACACCTCAGCGCTGGACTTGCTGGGAGCGCTCTCCTCCCCCTCCCCCTGTTCTCCCTGCAGGCTGCTGAGCTGGAGGCGAGCTGGTGCCGCCAGGCTGTCATTGGCATGCAGGAGGCCCTGGCACGCGCGCACGAAGCTCACGCGTGAGTGGCCTGCTCTTGTGGCGTCGGCATGTGAAGGACCACGAGTGGCCGAGCTCCCTCGGGTTGCATGGGCTCTGTGTGTGAACAGAAATGGGGTTGGGAGGGCGTGACTTCAAGGAGGTGGGGAGGCTCAAGGGTCTTAGTTATTATTAGACGGGGATTTGCAAGCGCAGTAAAAGCTTGTTGTATACACATTTTCTTGGGAAATGAGAAATGTGCCATCTGATCTTACTATCAAAACTTTTGCCGGTGGGAAATTCAGCATATAGGGATAATCGGAAATGTCTCAGTGTTGTTGTACTGTGAAAACAGAGGTAGCTGCAAGAGGTAGCTGCAAGGTGGAGTTCGTTTCCACTAGTCCTCTTCCCATGCAATTTTGTTTTGCCCTTATGTGGGAAAGGCAATGGAAAGTAGCTTTCACGAAACATTTCATGGTATGCATGTCGGTCAGTGAGGTGTTCCAGCGTGCAAAACTGTGAGAGACAGAGAGCGAGAAACTTTATTTCTAAACCTGTGTCCAAAGGACTGCTCATTCAGCTTTTTTGTTGGGTTACAGGGACTCGTCTGCAGTCCTGGTGTGTCTTTAATGTGGTTCACAAGCATGCTCCAATAGAGCTCTTCAAGCTCCCTAGGGGGTGTGACCCACACCTCCCGGTAATATGCGAAGGATTTGCAGACCCCAGTAAGGTGCATTGCCAGTCTTCTGACGGTGGATATGTAGCACTTTCCAGTAATGTGAAGGTGAACAAAGCCTGGTTGGTTGGACCTTGTGTTGACGTGCTCCTCGGTCTCTGATGTTCCAACTCCCACCGCCCCCCGTCTGTTGTCATGGTGGTGGGTGGCTCTCTGTGTGCAGGCTGGAGGTCCGGCGGCTGCTGCTGGAGCTGGAGTTGCTGCGCATGCGCCTGCACCAGCCGCAGGCATCACCACCACCATCGGTGGACGCCCTGCCCGTGGGTGCTCCTTTCGATGTGCCAGTTTTTGTTAGACGGTGGTGGCTTAGGCAACGAATTGCGGCCCCGAATGCGAGAACTCCTATCGTGCTAAAGGCGACAGGGCAAACTACATGGTGCGGTAGAATTAGTATATTTGAGGGGAGACAGAAATAGCTGTAAACATTGGCCCTGTTTATAATTTGCCCAACTAAAAAACAAATAGTAGTGGGCACAAACAGCACTGTCCACAACTGGGAACCTCTGGTTGTAGGTTGGGCACATATTTGAAACTTTCGAATACTCGCGGGATATTTTCAAAACTCAAATGCGAATGCACACTTGCATATACGTATATGACTGAATAATGCCATATTGAATACTGGAAATGCTGCGCTAAATGTGCACTGTGAAGCTTACACTTCATCCATTGACTGGAGCCAAAAATGCACTGGCCTCCTTGAATAAAGGGGGGCATGGGGATCCCCTGTGTACTGGTTGTATGGGGCTACAGGGCAAAAAAGAGTTCGCTTTTGGAGCTGCTCTAGGTCCTTGGTGTTGTCCAATTGCGCCCTGCTTAACTCTTTCGCTACCGCGCCTATCAAAATCGATCAATTTGATCGATACTTTTGGGAGCGCCTTTTCATAGCGTTCCAGGCGTTTCTCGAACAAGTAAAGCTGTTCGGAGTTAGATCAGAAAATGGCCTTTCAAAATCAGTTTTGTTTTCATTTTTGCAACGGAAACGTGATTTTTGACACTCTTTTTAATCACCTGGGTGTGGAAAAGGGGCGTGGTCATCGCGCGTCACGGCTACCAACGAAGAATGCGTGCAACTCGTAATTAATCTGCACCAGCACTTGTTTTCTGCTATCAGGGCGTGAATGGGGAACTAGCAAACGATTTTCAATCGTCAGGTTCGCGCTCTGACAGTAATAGTCCCAGAAATCGGCTAAAAATGTCAAGCAATGCCTGGTTGCAAAGCTACTTTATGATTTTAGGCAGTTTTATTGCCTTTGCGCAAGTTGTTCTAAGTACTGTGGTAGGTCTACTTACCCCAGGACCATTCGCAAACAGTTTACAACAGTTTCGGTTTCGTTTCTGCATCGCGAAATTCATATTTAGCGCTACTACGCAGTTACCCAACTTCAAGGCTACCTGCCATGGCGCCTGAAGCGTCCGCGACTGATCCTCGAACAAAGCACGGCGCTCCTGATTTCCCCCCACCCTAACCCGATTTCTGCGATAAGAACTTCAAATGCAAGTCAAAAGGTCACACCCAGTCGCCAGATATCTGTTCCGCCGAGGACAGCGCTTCAAACCAGCCTTACACTGCCAGCTGTTCGCCTTCCAGTTTCTTTTCCATGCGAGGGTATATCCGGGTGTCTAATGTTGCTGCTTAGTTGAACTGTCTATTCGGACGGAGTCTCTGAAAAGTTTTTGTACTGTTTCATTTGAAAAATGTTAGGTGGCGCTGCAATAGAGGAGGCTCGTTGTGCTGATATTTTCAGCGCGCAACTGCTACTCGGCCAAAGATCGCAGGGCACGATTCTAGCTCATCGTACCTCATTTTTGCGAGCAAGGCTACAATTGCGAGTAAGAAGATAATAAAGCTCAGCTTTATGTTTTGAGAGATAACTGACCGTGAATGACAAGCATCAGCCATGGCGTTCCGTTTTCAACTTCATGCATGTTTTTTTCCGCATCGCGTGCTTGCCCCAATTTTGTGCTCGCTGTAAATGCAAAGTCGGCCATTGACAAGATGTTTTTACGTTATGCGGGGGCAAATTGGTACCTCTGATAACGTCAAACCGCCAGATTTATTCCAGGGAACCACCCGAAATTGCACATTTTGAATTAGAGGTTGGGCTTCACCGCATGACACGAGCACCGTGCGTGCTAACATTTTTTTTATATATCTCAAAAACTGTTCCACGCAAGTCATTTTTTTTATGGTGTGTTTTTGAAATGTTTCCCTACAAAATGTATATTCTAATTTTTTTCTACTACCGGTAGTTTGATATACACAACTCCTTTTTTATCATTTTTTTCGACAACTTGACAAAAATTTTTATTTTGATATTTTTTTTCACAACTATGATATATGAAAACCTTTAAAATAACTGGTGTTATTGGAAAGGCCGTTTAATAATCTGCATTTTGTGCTCCTGCAATTAGTGCCAAACCAATTTTTTAGCAGGAAAAAAATGTTTTCTTGGACCCCTAAAAATTGGTCAATTTTCTGCGGTAGCGAAAGAGTTAAAGGCCGACTGCACTCAAATTTCACCCTGGCTAAATGCCTTCGAAATGTGTAGTAGGTACCATGAGAACTACTGCGACGCGACCGGTAGCTCTGTGCAATGCATGGTTATTCAGTTTCAGGCACTCAGAATAACGCTCTTGCAGACGACAAAGCACCTGCCGGCGTGTCGCGCAAACAGCCATTTAGCGGAAGTGACATGCCAGCCGTCCAGGCCGATTGGCCTGCCTGGTAGCGGGAGAATCCAGGAAACTCGTATTTCACGCCGCCAGTACGCCTGGCTTTCATGGCTCCGAAGAGGCTTCGTTAACCGTATGCTTCTCTCTTTTTCGAATGTCATTGCGACATCATGCCTACGCGGTGTGCTGCTGTCGGAGCGCACGATGTGTCGTGCTTGCGGGACAAGTGCTCGCCTCCCACACCCCCGCACGCGCGCGCTCGCACACTCCTCCTGGGTGGCCGAGCCGGCCGCGTCGGCTGGTCCGCACAGCTCACGCCGTCAGGCCGGGCCATCTGGCCGCTCGCGCCAACGTCTGATACGTCACTTCCGCCTTCCCGTAATGGCCGCATTTTGCCCAGTTTCGTTTTCAAAATCATCGATTTTTGCTGGTTGCTTGCGGCGTAATTACGCACATTTTAGGTGTCATACTTCGTACAACGCGGTCTTTGTAGTCATACTATGCAGGAACAGTGATTTCGCGCGGTCGAAATTTTGAGTGCAGTTGACCTTTAATTCTGCTTATCGATGCTTAAAGAAAATGAGCATGCAGGAAGAGAAAACTGAAAGGAACTTAGGTGAGCACAGCACCAAATACCAGCACAGCTGTTTACTTCGTGTTGTTAAAGGAGTACTGACACGAAATTTCTCGCTTTCAGTTTTTATGCTGTAAAGAATACCTATTGGCCCAGTAATTACGAAAATCGAACCGAAAGCCGTCAGCCGCCAACACAGAATTAATTATAGCACGTTTATTGCAACCAATTTCAAATTTGGTCGCCGCGCAGGAAAATGGCCATTCGAAGGCCTGCAAGCGGGCCAGCCTTACGTCACGGTCTCACCCGTGACGTCAGGGACGTTTTTCCTTCCTGCATGCGTTCGCCGCATCGTCTGCTACGATTGCACATGGTCCGCGACTCGCCCGCGCAGTCGACATGTCGTCTGA
This sequence comes from Haemaphysalis longicornis, assembly GCA_013339765.2. NCBI lineage: Eukaryota > Metazoa > Arthropoda > Arachnida > Ixodida > Ixodidae > Haemaphysalis > Haemaphysalis longicornis. Next base: position 1,335,388 of record CM023453.1, read on the forward strand.
ATCGTCAGACTCGAATGAGTCACTGCCACCCGACAGACAGAACAACTTTATTTGGCCAGGCGATTAGGCCACTCGATGTCTTCGCCGTCGTCTGTTTTTTAATATCACTGCGGCTCGAACCAGCGCAGACCGTGATAGCAACAGCTTGTCGCCACTCTTCTAATCAATCTGATCACGAAAAAGGAGCTCCACATGCGAGAAAGTAGATGTTAGTGTGTTGAAAATTGTGCTAGGAGTTGTTATCAGCGCTGAATTTAAAAGTGGTGTTCAGATATTTGCCGCGATGGTAAGCCTACACTGACAGGCAGCGGAGGTTCGGCGCTCCGACCCAGCACTGCCGGCACCACGGTGCAGCGAGCGGCCGAAAGATGGCGCCACCTGCGCGCTAGAATCAAAACAGGCCGCGGCAGATGTCTTGGTCACCGATCGCTGAAACGGAAATTATTGCCAATATAAAGCCCTATATGCGAAAGAGCCGGCTGGCTTGGGCGACAGTTCTTCCGGCTGCCGGCGCGCACGAACTCAGTCCACGTTTAGCGCTGCATGTCGTTGCGTGGAAAATAATGCATCTTGGCGTCGTCGTCGATTTGCTCGGACAGGCTTCCACGAGCAGTACTTCGCATATCGCGAGCTTGCCATAGCACAACTTGGGCGAGCTCGGTGACGCGCACCGCCGCGTCGCCGCGGTGCCCGTCGACATCGCGCAGTTTTCGGCACCAGTGCCGAACACCATGCGCCGGCAACGAACTGAAGAGCAAAGACGTCAAACACGCAACGTTTACAAGCATTGCTCACACAGCTACGCCCACGTCTCCTGCCCAAACGAATACCACCGACAACAGCAGCGCAGGATATCGTTTCCTGTTCTGAAAACAACTATATGACGTCACTCTGAACCGGCCAGACACGCAGGCCAACGTTTCGTCACGCTGAAAGCGATTGCGCTAGTGTTGCCGATTTGTGGAAGCTCGCGGCCTGGACAATAAAAATCGATTTTAGATTTGATTCCGGCCTCGGATCGCTGCAAAAATTTATGAGGCATCTGTGCAAACTACTGAAGCCAATTATATCATTTTTTAGGTATCAAAATTTGGTGTCAGTACTCCTTTAAGAGATACGCAGTAGTTTTCTCAATTGGTCATCGGGTATGCGAGAGCTGCAGTTGCCACAAGAGGTTGGCCAAGATGTTAACTGTTGTTAGTGTCACTGTAGTTTTGATCGACTTGTCAGCACTACTAGCCCATGTGATTGAAATTTCCTTTTTTGTCGGTGTGGCAGATTGATGAACTAACTACTGCAAATCGTTGTGCATTGTCACCGTTGTGTGCGATGTCTCAACAAACGTGTGCCACGGTTGCTCGGGGATGCTTGGGGTTCAATTTCAGTGCGAGTCGAGCATCGGGCACAGCTTGTGTGATGATTGCCTGCCATCTTTTTTTGCTATCGCTATAGACTGCACCGCGCTGCTCCTCCTAAGGGCTGCCACAGCATTCCTCGTAACCCGAGTGTGGTTTCTGCGTGTAAAGCCACCAGTTTAGTTGTGGTTCTGTGGCATCGACGCCACTTCCCTCCTCAGGGCTATGGGAGTGTGGTGGACAGGAGCTATGGCCTGCAGGGGGGGGGAAGGCAGGGAGTTGGGAGGCAAGCATTGCCACCCCTTCTCCTTATTATCCCAGGCTCCGGTGGAGCCCGGCGTCGGTGCGAAGCAAGAGGTGCCCCAGGGGGAAGTGTCGCCCCCTGCCGCCGGGGATCCCGCGCGCAGCCAGGGCCTGTGGGAGTGCCGGGCACTGCGGCCGCCCCTGTCCCCGGCCGCCCCCTCGTGGGAGCCAGAGGAGCTGCATGAGCTGGCCCTCAGGCCCAGGGAGGACGCCATGCTCGACATTCCCGGTGGGTGATGGTGCTGCCCTGACCCCCAGCCCCCTTCACTGTACAGTCGGCCAGTGCTAGTGGAACGGCTGGGGTGTTCCAGCTGGGGTGTTCCAGTGTTACCGGCTGGGGTGCTCTTGGGTGTTCAGCAGTAACCTTTAACGGAAATGCTCTCGTAGGGCTTGTGAGATTTTCTGCTCCAATGTCTGAAGGGGTGTGAATGGAATAAAAACCAGCGGTAAACACAGGGCACAGAAGAAAACGACAGGACAAGCTGGTTTTACCGCTGGTTTTTATTCCATTCAAATATGTAACTACTAGCGCAGTCCAACACCTTGGTATCTGAAGGGGTCAGAGGCATTTCAAACCTGCGACGGGTGGCACAAGCCCGTTGGCAGCTCTACATGCAACCAAGGCTTTCTACAAGATGGCAGCTGTCTGGAAGCAGGCTGCCTGCTGTTGCTGCCTTTGAGCATCTCAAAGTAACCCAAATAGATGACTCTTTCTCCACGCGAGGCTTAGAAAAGGCAAGCTCTTTGTGGCCCATTGGTAAACATTGAGCTAGTGGACTGCACTCAGTGTTGTAGCTAGCTGCTCTTGGCGTACCAAGTGACTGCACTTGTGTCCTGTGCTCAGTGGGCGCTCGGTGCTCTGCTCTCAGCTTGTGCCCCCCTCATTTGCGGTGTCCCGTTGCATAAGCGTTCATTTTCTTTGTTCAGTAAAAGCTTGTTGACCTGAACTTCAAGGGCACAGCACCTCAGTTCAAATTATGTACTGAAAGCGTGAACTAACCAAAGTGAAGCACCAAAGCCGTACAATGCGATTGTGGATAGCATTAGAGCATTTACGCAGTTGAATGCCTGATAAAAGCTGTGAATGAAACCGGCCTTTTATGCTTGAAGGTGAAAGCTGGCATTTTTTTTCTCTAATCAGCTAATGTAGCAGAAGGCGTCCTCTTCGCTTTCTTCAAACTTGGAAGAAGAGGCAGGTAACATTCTATCCTCGTGTCCACATCGATGTATACATCTTCCAAAAACGTCCGCTGTGGCAGTTTACTGTTGCTTTTATCTGATTTAACATCTGTGGAAGAGGCCTCTCATGGTCAAATTCACAAGCTTTTCAATACATAGGCTTGTATGGAGACTTGGCCGGACCAAATTGTATGGTTCGAATTATCCCTGTTTTGAAATTATGGAAGTTTGAATGAACGAGCTTTCACGTACTGTGCAGTAGTATTTCATTGCTGGGGTGTTCTGGTGATCTGTTAAAGCACTGTTTGTTAGCAAACTGCACCCGCAACTGCAATCAAAGTTCGGTTTATAAAAGTTATGTAATCAGCAAATTCACAATTTGATTTTGTTGTGCTCGATTTCAGTGGCACTTTTTTTTTTTAAGTTTAGTTATGGAGCTCTCTGCGTGACTGAACAGAATACTCCAGCTCTAGCGTGCACAGTTGGAGCTTCTCTGAAAACTCCCCCCTCAACTGAAAGGTGGCATTACCTGGTGTATTGTGCGACAACTCTGTGAGGGTATTTTTTTTCTCTGTGGCTGCAACATAAAGGTGTTGTGTGGGTTATATGCCTGAAAATGCAGTATCGTACGGCACATCTGAAAATGGCACTCTGCGGCTTCTTTTCATTGCGCACGGTGAGTGCCTGCTGGATAGGCTCATCCCTCCATTTGTAGATCCAGCTGTTTAGGTATAAGGCATGGTTTCTCAAAGTGGGTTCCGCGGAACCTAGGGGTTCCGCAGGCCCCTCCTCAGGGTTCCGCGAGCCACTGATAAATTTTCCCTGGTTCCGCAGTCGCAAAGTCTTATATGGTGAACTTGAGGTGCGATCGATCTAAGGAACCTCCATTACTCACGCCCGAGTGTCAGTAAGCACATCTCGGCGCATAGCAGAAACGCGCGAGCTGCGCAATAAATCTCGCCAGCAGCTTGTAGCCAGCCAGACTCCGAAAACGGGCCACGTGGTTAAACTATTGCACTTGAATCTAGGCCTTATATTACCCCATGCGCGTTTCTCCTGTTTGGAGATAGGTGCCGCTAGTGTACGCATTCACGTAAAGTCAACGGGGGAAAAACGATACCCTTGCTGCTTTTGAATTTATTGCACGTTAATGTAGCGTGAACGGGATGAAAAATGGCGGGGAGGGGGGGGGGGGGGGGGGGGGGGTTCCTTGGCACTTAACGGAACTTAGCAGGGTTCCCTGGGACCAACATGCTTGAGAACCCCTGGTATAAGGGATAAATTTGCTGCCCACGTAGTTTTGTTACAGCAAGGTTTGACGGTAATGTATGAAGTACAGCATCTCGTGCACAAAGCTCGCCATTAGCTTTGCCTTGCCTCGTTTGAAAGCAGGGAAGCTGTGGCCACTGTATGGCTAATTTCCTAGTGGTTGCAAAGAAGCCTGGCAATGTATTCTGGAACACATTTCTTCCTGCTCCACGGTCATCGGGGAGGAACTGCTGCGTGGTTGCCCGTTAATGTGGCAAAGCTTGTCTACAAGGGCAGTCGCGCAGCAGAGCATGAGAGCCGAGTGAGGTGACAGGGTCAGTGGGAGGAGGCTGGTTTGTAGAGCAGTCCCTCGGTCGGTCTGGGCTGAGGTGTGCTCCACGCACGCAGGGGACCACCGGCAGGACTGGGGCCGGGAGCTGCACCGGTTCACGGAGCCGTCCGGTGGAGTTCTGCAGCTGCGTGCCACGGGCCCGGGCAGTGAGCGCTCCCTGGATGGGGACAAGGTGAGGAGGGGGGGGGAGGGGAAACATACGTGGGCTACACGTGATGCCCAACATCGTCAGTGGAAAAGAGATGGGAAAAGTTCCTTTTGCAGTGTGGACTGCTTGTGATGTATGTTGCAGGAGCTGCGAAAATCCGCACTATCTGCAAAACACGCATGAATCCAATCACATCGCAGCTTACCTCTCAGTCATTCTCTGTTTATCATCACTCAAACCAACACCACTTAGAGAGACAGTCTTTATTTTGTCTTTTTTCCTTCTGCGTCAGATGTAGCTACACGGTCTCACAAACTGCCAAAGCAGCTTTACTGTGCGTGTTTTGCGAGCAAGTCTGCGTTTCTTGGCGCCTAAAAGAATGAATGCAAAAAAAAAAAGGTTTTTTTTTTTTTTTTTTTCTTTCCTCTCCACTCCACCTTGCATTTTCGATGCCAAAGTTGCTCATAAGCACAATGGACAGCCAGTGGAAGACCTCCGGCGTTGTCACTCACTGTTTCCAGATCTTCGAAAAGATAAAGGCTAGGCCTTTCAACACCACTTATGCCAAGAAGCCTGCCAAGAACCACAGCAAAGTGTCCTTACTGTCTGTTTCAATGGTAGCAGGGACAGGACCTTTTTCATGCAGTTCACCACTCACCGTGTGCTTTGCTGCATTCCAGGTCCAGGCCAAAATGGCCCGAGTGGTGGCCATGGTGAGGGAGCAGCTGCCCACCTGCCCTGAGTGAGTGTGTTGTGGCTTTCCTGCTCTCCCTCTCTCTTTCCCTCTCTTTCTCTCTCTCTGGTGGAAACAGGGAGAGGGGTGAGCCTTATTGGCCACTCGAACCACTTATTTCGTCGTCTACAGCTCCTGGTGGCCCGAGACTCTATTTGCAGTCTTGCTTGCCACATAGTGTGGGCTCATTTCTGTACAGCTGAAGTGCTAACCACATGTACACCACGTGGAGCAATTTTTCACGCGAAACGGAGAGTGGTGCAACAAACGGCGGCTTACTTCTCACGGTAGAGAGAATTGTTCATGACTTTACTCGGTTCTTGCTCACCAGACAACATCGCTTGCGACTAGCCAGTGAGTGAGCTGTTGAAGGGGTGCAACTTCTAGCTTTTAAGAGAATGACAGGAAGGGGGCAAGCGGCACTGTGTATCGTAGAGAAGCACGGCTCTCAGCTCTCTGCTATATTTTCTTTGTCTATTTTGGGATGAATACACGCAGGAGGAGCTTGCTGCCCATTTGCTCCCACATTTATTTTGGTAACACTCTCGCTCAACAGCAAGCACATCGCTGTGTACGGTGTGGCAATGTTGACGTCACTTTTCTCCATCACTGGCGCGATCACTCATGCTGTCACTCTTGTCACGTGGCAGCCTCGGTAAGCGATGGGGAAGAACAGCTACGAGTCAGTGTCGCAGTGCTTGAGAAAATTGCTCCATCTGGTTGCCGCTTCGGAAAACTGCAGGCAGGCAAGCATTCGGGACTTTGAACACTTCACGGCTAGTGTTACCGTTCAGTTCGGTTCACAGTGCAGTTTTAGTGTTCAAAACTGCACGATGTTTCAAAATTTATGAATAAAAAAAAGTTGGCTCTGCTGCATGGCACGTGCATTTTTCACCAGCATTGCTTTGTGGGGCACAAGCTTGGTTTGACTTTTCTTCGCAACGTCTTAGGTATGCTGGAAAACTAACTTGCATTACAAACACTTGCTAACATTCGTGTATATTAAAGGCCAGGGTATATTGGTTGTAGCGAGGGAATTTAGCTCTCTGCGTGGCTGAACAGAACACTCCAGCTCTAGCGTGCACAGTTGGAGCTTCTCTGAACTCCCCCCTCAACTGAAAGGTGGCATTACCTGGTGTATTGTGCGACAACTCTGTGAGGGTATTTTTTTTCTCTGTGGCTGCAACAAAAAGGTGTTGTGTGGGTTATATGCCTGAAAATGCAGTATCGTACGGCACATCTGAAAATGGCACTCTGGGCTTCTTTTCATTGCGCAGGTGAGTGCCTGCTGGATAGGCTCATCCCTCCATTTGTAGATCCAGCTGTTTAGGTATAAGGGATAAATTATTGCTGCCCACGTAGTTTCGTTACAGCAAGGTTCGACGGTAATGTATGAAGTGCAGCATCTCATGCACAAAGCTCCCCTTATCTTTGCTTGCCTCGTTTGAAAGCAGGGAAGCTGCGGCCACTGTATGGCTAATTTCCTAGTGGTTGCAAAGAAGCCAGGCAGTGTATTCTGGAATACATTTCTCCCTGCTCCACGGTCATCGTGGAGGAGCTGCTGCGTGCTTGCCCGTTAATGTGGCAAAGCTTGTCTACAAGGGCAGTCGCGCAGCAGAGCATGAGAGCCGAGTGAAGTGACGGGGTCAGTTGGAGGAGGCTGGTTTGTAGAGCAGTCCCTCGGTCGGTCTGGACTGAGGTGTGCTCCACGCACGCAGGGGACCACCGGCAGGACTGGGGCCGGGAGCTGCACCGGTTCACGGAGCCGTCCGGTGGAGTTCTGCAGCTGCGTGCCACGGGCCCGGGCAGTGAGCGCTCCCTGGATGGGGACAAGGTAGGAGGGGGGGGGGGGGGAAACATACGTGGGCAACACATGATGCCCAACATCGTCAGTGGAAAAGAGATGGGAAAAGTTCCTTTTGCAGTGTGGACCACTTGTGATGTATGTTGCAGGAGCTGCGAAAATCCACACTATCCACAAAACATGCGTGAATACAATCACATGCAGCTTAACCTCTCAATCATTGGTTGTTTATCATCACTCAAACCAACACCACTTAGAGAGACAGTCTTTATTTTGTCTTTTTTCCTTCTCGTCAGATGAGCTACACGGTCTCACAAACTGCCAGGCGGCTTTACTGTGGTGTTTTGGGGGAGCAAACCCGCGTTTCTCTGCTCTAGAAGAATGGATGCAAAAAAAAAGGGCCCAAAATTTTTTTTTTTTTTTTTTTTCACCCCGCCTTGCTTTTTGATGCCAAAGTTGCTCATAAGCACAGTGGACAGCCAGTGGAAAACCCCCGCTTTTCCAGATGTTCGAAAAGATAAAGGCTAGGCCTTTCAACACCGCTTATGCCAAGAAGCCTGCCAAGAACCACAGCAAAGAGTCCTTACTGTCTGTTTCAATGGTAGCAGGGACAGGACCTTTTTCATGCAGTTCACCACTCACCGTGTGCTTTGCTGCATTCCAGGTCCAGGCCAAAATGGCCCGAGTGGTGGCCATGGTGAGGGAGCAGCTGCCCACCTGCCCTGAGTGAGTGCATCCTGTCTCTCCCTCTGTCTCTCTGGTGGAAAGAGGGAGAGGGGTGAGCCTTATTGGCCACTCGAGCCATCTATTTGGTCGTCTGCAGCCCCTGGTGGTCCGAGACTCTATTTGCAGTAACGTTTTGTCTTGCTTGCCACATAGTGTGGGCTCATATCTGTACAGCTGAAGTGCTAACCACATGTAAACCACGGGGAAAGCAATTTTTCGCGGGAAATGGAAGGTGGTGCAACAAACAGCGGCCTACTTCTCACGGTGGAGAGAATTGTTCATGACTTTACTCAATTCTGGCTCACCAGACATCGCTTGCGACTAGCCATTTGGGTGAGCTGTTGAAGGGCATTTGCGGATCCAGAGGGGGGGTCCGGATGTCCTGCCCCCTCCCTTAATTTTTGAATTTAAGGGGGGAGGTGGGTCTTTGGACAATTTTTTTTATTTTTAGTGCCAGGTTGATGAAAATTGGCAGTCTCGAGCAGTTTTTTATGCTGATTTAAAAATATTAATTGGTTTTAACATAGGAGAATTTGTTGAAGAATACAGTGATTTGAAATGAATTTATTGAGGCATTTCTTACGGGGGGTTAGAGCTATTTCGCTTTATCAAGCTCAAAGATGAATTATATGGACATAATGCCAAAGGTCCACTCTGCCAGGCTATGCTTTTTTTATTCATTTCAAAAGCTTTTGCAAAGTATGAAAAAGTGAACATTTATACCAACAATTTCTATAAAATTATTTCATCATTACTAAATTTTTGCTTATAGGTGAACAGCGTCAGAGTGATAAAAATAGCATAGCCTGCTAGATCAATTCAATACGAATACAATGATACCAGCCTTGTCATCCTAGCTCAAGAACAACATAACAAAACCCCCCGTAGGTAGAGCACGGTCTCGCAAAAAAGAAACTGAGAAAAATGCATTTGAAGTTTCCGATCATAGTAACTTTTGTTACAGCACAGCTACAATAACAAAAATGGCATCACTGTGTAGCTCAGTTCTTATGAAGAAAAGCAGACTAAGTATGTGCCTGTACCACAAAAATAAGCGTAAAAAATTCAGCGTAAAGCCAAGCATAATCTCTGAAAACGGTTGAGAAAAAGTAGATTTTCTACAAATAAACTTAAGAAACCAGATTTGCTATTTCCCAGTTTATTCTAGTGCCTCTAAAAACTACATACAAGCCCACACATCACATACTGCAGTCTCTTCTGCTACCTGTAATGCTAAACCACAGCAGCCAATGAAAAAGTGACATTATTCCGTTATGATTTTCAAAACTAAATCAAAGACGTAGGTGAATTGAAATTTTCTAATCAACGCTAGAACTGTACAAATAGCATCACCTGCTAGAGCAATTCATTACAAATACAATGATACCAGTCTTATCATCATAGCTCAACTGCAAGATAAAAAAGACCCCGTAAGGGGAGAGGGATCTCTCAAAACAAAAACTGCATGGCTGTAGCTGGATATCGCAATTTTGTGATCAACACTAGGGTTGTACAAATAGCATCACCTGCTAGAGCAATTCAATACGAATGCAATTATACCAGTCTTATCATCATACCTCAACTGCAAGATAAAAAAGACCCTGTAAGGAGGTGAGGGATATCTCAAAACAACAAAAACTGCATGGCCAAGCTGGATATTGCAATTTTGTGATCAACACTAGGGTTGTACAAATAGCATCACCTGCTAGAGCAATTCAATACGAATGCAATGATACAAGTCTTATCATCATAACTCAACTGCAAGATAAAAAACACCCCGTAAAGGGGAGAGGGATCTCTCAAAACAAAAAACTGCAGGGCCGTAGCTGGATATTGCAATTTTGTGATCAACACTAGGGTTGTACAAATAGCATCACCTGCTAGAGCAATTCAATACGAATGCAATTATACCAGTCTTATCATCATAACTCAACTGCAAGATAAAAAAAACACCCCGTAAAGGGGAGAGGGATCCCTCAAAACTAAAAACTGCAGGGCCGTAGCTGGATATTGCAATTTTGTGATCAACACTAGGGTTGTACAAATAGCATCACCTGCTAGAGCAATTCAATACGAATGCAATGATACCAGTCTTATCATCATATCTCAACTGCAAGATAAAAAAAGACCCCGTAAGGAGGAGAAGGAAATCTCAAAAAAAAAAAAAAAAGAAACCCTGCATGGCCGTAGCTGGATATTGCAACTTTGCGATCAATACTAGGGTTGCACAAATACCATCACCTGCTAAAGCAATTCAATACGAATGCAATGATACCAGTCTTATCATCATAACTCAACTGCAAGATAAAAAAACACCCCGTAAGGGGGAGAGGGATCCCTCAAAACTAAAAACTGCAGGGCCGTAGCTGGATATTGCAATTTTGTGATCAACACTAGGGTTGTACAAATAGCATCACCTGCTAGAGCAATTCAATACGAATGCAATGATTATCACGAATTTATCACGTCCAAGTCCACGATGACAAATTCCGTGCCACTTTCCGAGCTTTCGCACGCTGGTTCTCTGTCCAAAAGTTTGAACTTGCGCTCCGTCGCCGACTGCGACGCCAAACGCTCCTTCACACCCGCCGCATGTTTAGCACGCTCGGCAGATTCACCAGCGGTGTAATACACGGTGTCAATGCGGTCCTGATTGGCACTCGAGGAGCCGGATGACGGTTCGCTGACGCCTGAAGCACTGCAACTTGCCACGGCCGGAGATTCTGAAAAATCTTCTGTCTCAGACGCAACAGGCGATGTCGTCCCCGCGTTCCACGCGCGTTTCCGCCGCTTCCCGTACGCTTGACGCGTATTTTTTTTTATGCGAACATCTCCCGGCATTGTAGCACGAAAAAGAACACGTTGCACCAAATTGCAGCAGCAGAGAGAAAAAGACACGATGAGATAAACTAAAACTACCGTGGAGGCGAACGCGAGGAAAGAAAAACAAAAAATACAAACGCAAAAGGCGCCGGGTTCGCCGCGCCGCCCAATCAGAGACGCGATACGAGGGGCTCGTCTCGCGTGCGCGCGGTCTGGCCAATCAGGGGTTCGTAAGTGACCTTTCGAAAACCGGCGAGAGCGAGCGCCCTCGCCATGCTACGCCATTTTGAGATATCGCAAAATACGCACAAAGAAACGACCTCAAAACGCGTCCAAGATGGCTGCCGCCAGTCGTTCTCCTTCGCGCATGGCGCGCGCGCGAAGTTCAAGCATTTCTTTCCTGATTTTCGACAATTTGGGGTCGCCGTCATGTTTACAAAGTTGATTTTAGGACACTTTTCGATCGAATTCAGCGGTGAAACTTTTAGAGTAGGTTGCTTGAAGTTACAAAGGCTTCAAAAATGTATTTTTCTCAAAACACGTTTTTTTTTGCGATTTTTGGCCATTCTAAGACCCGCGTCCCCCCTTAAACCTCCAAGAAGATGAACACTCAGGTCGCAGAAAAGGTGAATTGATGACTTTTTTATTCCTTGTGTTTTTGCTTTCCCGAAATTTCAGTGAATAAATGAGGCTCCTCCTCCTCCTCCTCCTCCTCCTGCTCATCATCATCATCATCACTGATTGGAGTTGACCCCCCTCTCAGAAAAAGCCTGGATCCACCCTGGTTGAAGGGGTGCAACTTCTAGCTTAAGAGAATGAAGCGGCACTGTGTATCGTAGAGAAGCACGGCTCTCAGCTCTCTGCTATGGTTTCTTTGTCTATTTTGGGATGAATACACGCAAGAGGAGCTTGCTGCCCATTTGCTCCCACATTTATTTTGGTAACACTCTCGCTCAACAACAAGCACATCTGCTGTGTACAGTGCGGCAATGTTGACGTCACTTTTCTGCATCACTGGCGCGATCACTCACGCAGTCACTCTTGCCACATGGCAGCCTCAGTAAGCGATGGGGAAGAACAGCTACGAGTCAGTGTCACAGTGCTTGAGAAAATCGCTCCATCTGGTTACCGCTTCGGAAAACTGCAGGCAGGCAAGCATGCGGGACTTTGAACACTTCACGGCTAGTGTTACCGTTCAGTTCGGTTCACAGTGCAGTTTTAGTGTTCAGAACTGCACTGATGTTTCAAAATTCACGAATAAAAAAGAAGTTGGCCCTGCGGCATGGCACGTGCATTTTTCACCAGCATTGCTTTGTGGGGCACACGCTTGGTTTGGCTTTTCTTCGCAAGATCTTAGGTATGCCGGAAAACTAACTTGCTTTACAAACACGTGCTAAAATTCGTGTATATTAAAGGTCAGGGTTTACCCTGCTTGCATCCCTGAAAGCAGACATTCGCATTTAAAAATGCTCGACTTAATTCGCAGCGATTTCTTGTTGGAAGTTTAATATTGGCATGCCCTAAGGGTGGCAAGGTGTTTAAAAGGGACGATGCGCTCCCTCTTAAACGATGTGGCTGGCCGTCTTTACATGAGGCGCAGGCCCGGTTTCGCCAAGCCGGAGCTACAGCCAATCCGTATCCAGTTGAAATCGCACAAATGTGCTCCGCTGCTGGCGCGGCGCCGTCATGTATGCGTTGTGAGCAGCTGTCCTTGCCGTTTTCCTTCTACCATTCTAATAGCCAAGAGCAAAAATCATGTTTGCGTGTTTGGTCTTGAAGCCAAGTCATCCTATCTTAGTCATGAGCGCGCAGTTGTGTTAAATGCAAGCGCGCGCGTCTAACCTGCCAAGGTCAGTAGCTGCCGTGCCCTGTCAGATGATAAGATAACGGCACTGCTCCTGCCACAAGTGAGAGGGGGGCTTCCGACGGCCGAGCAGCTATCTGCAAGTAATCAGCTCGGGGACACGCCTTGTTGTACAGTAATACGTTTTGGGCGCCTGCATTTCTTCACCCCACTCCGCAACGCGTTCTTCGCGTGCAGTGAAAAACAGATAACCATTGGTATGTTTGTTATCCGAATAAACATGACGTTATTGTGCGTCACTCCTTTTTCTAAACATTGTATTATGCTGCCAATGATGCGGAAGCATACGGGTCTATTTTTCTGGCCTTTCCGTGGTGTGTTGCGGCAGATTTCGCCTCAACGAATTTTCGCTTCAACGAAATTTTTCGCACGTCCCGTCAATTTCGTTGTAGCGGGATTCGACTGTAGCCGTATCTGTAGTGTTAACCGAATTACCGCGCTTCGGAAACCTTAGAAGGGCGATTCACTTGACTGTATGTCTGCAGACAAGTTAGATGCAAAGTCGGTGGGCGAACTGACGCGAGGAAACATTCACACAAAGGGTAGTGTTATCAGGTGACTTTGCGGATGGACAAAGCATACTTACATGCACTCACAGGTCGCAACACAGACAGTGTATTTACTCGCATAATGATCGCACTCGCGTAATGATAGCACCCCTGATGTTCGTCATCAAAATATGACTTTTTTAATTTCCCGCGCAATGATTGCACCCTGAACTTGCCACAAGCCAAATATTGTATGTGTGCCAAGTCTAGATGACGATAATCGAGCTTACGTTAGTTTCCTCCTCTTTCAAAGCGGACATGCCACGTTATTGCCGCAGACTTGATGATATCAGCGATATCGGCAAGCGTGAGTTAATTATTGGTGCGGAAGAAACTCTCTCTAATGCACATAATGTACTCAAAAAACATAAAAAACGTGCTCGGCTTGCTGTGTCGGCAGCCGTGTCTTGATGTCCCACACTGTGACAGCAGCAGCCACTTATTGGCCGACCTGTTCCAAGTTCGCACAGGTCCTTGAAAACCTTGAAAACCCTTGAATTTAGAAGTGTAAATTTCAAGGCCTGGAAAGTCCGGGAAATTTTTTTAAAAGGGTCCTTAAAAACCCTTGATTTTTCTGGAGGTAACCAATCTTTTCACAAGAATTTAAAGTGCTCGTCGTGAATTTTAGGTGTTACAAATGTAAAGAAACATTGGAACTATCAAGTTTCAGTGTATTGCATGAAATTACGAGTTGTGGATTCTCATTATTACGAGGCAACATTGGGAGCAGCTCTCCTCAATAGAATTCATGTCACGATACAATCCCGTGAAAGCCGGCTTCTGTTCTCTATCTTGCATGTTCCATCTAGTCTGTGGATGGCCTTTCATTGCCTGTTTGCTATGCCTCATACGCGCCATCTGTGTTTGCTTTTACGTGCAAATGGTGGACGTGTACATAGTTCATCCTGCCTTGCAGCAACACTTGCTGAGTTAAGGGGGGACGCGGCTTTCAACTTCGGAAAAATGACCAAAACATCGTTTTTTTGAAACCCGTATATTCGGCTTCTATGTTTTCTTTTTCTATGCGTCTGCAAAGTTTTTACGCTGAAAAGCGTCGCAAAGTGGCATAAAAAAAAACTTTTGTCAGGCGCGGTGACAAACTATCGCGCAAAAGGGCGAAAAAACGGCAATTTTCGGAGCGCTCTATCTCCGCAACGGTGCCACTGGGCGCGGCCATTTTGATATGGTTAGATCGGCCGAGCGATCGTCTTTCCGGTTCCGTTCGTCTCTTTTATCTTCGTTCATTCACAAGCGCACGAACGGCAGAAAAGAAACGACGCGCAAACGAAGCTAGAAATAGATGCTGAAGCGCTATTCGTCCTCCGCTAGGGCCGCGCCAAGACGACCCTCCTGATTGGGTGTCGCGGCGCAATGCAAGATGGCGGCCGCCTGAACTGCGTAGCGTGGGCGGGTTGAGTTCATTTTCGCTGCTTCGCTCGGCCAAGTTTCTGCTCAGTCTGTGGTATTGAACACGGACGTTATCGCGATGGGAAGGCCTGAGATCACGAGCCAGATTACGGAAAGTTGTGTGGCTCGAAAGGCGGAGGTCATCGAACGCTTCGTGGTGCGCGTGACTCTACCGTCGCCAGACCCCGGAGAGTGACGCGGTGTGCGCGCTTGCGATAGCGGTTCGTGAAGTGAACTTTTAGTCAGATTTGCGATGGTTACACGCTTAGTTATTGCTGTGTTTTGATTGTGGGCTCGCTAGCCTTGGGAAAGAAACGGTCGACGCGTCAAACGCTGCGGCGCGCACGGCATAGCCGACGCGCATTGGAGCATCACATGACTGCGCAACCGGTTACGATTGAACGCCAGTTGTTGTAATTAATGCCTGCGACGTTAGATTTAATCTTAAAAGCGACCTGACCAGCCATATCGGGGATAATCAAAGTACGATATGTCGCGGTAAGCGTGCGCTGCGATGCGCGCGAGCCATATCGCCTTTCTAGCGCAACGTTTCCTGTGCACTTGTAATTTTCATGCAAACAGGTTTGAGTTAGTAATATAGGAATAAAAATATGTTCTCTGCGTTAAAAACTCACCTACTGTTGCAGCATTTAACAGTGAATTTTTTAGGGAAAAAATTGATACCGATGCATATATCTATGGCTTAGGGCATACTGGCTGTGTTTGCGAGAAATATTGGATGCCTTGAATGTCAAAAGTAGTAAAAAATGCCCTTCCATTGACGTTGGAGTTATGCAGAATATTATACCAACTTCAAAGTAGCTCATTTGCATCCTTGTGGTATGCAAACTTTTCTCAATGAACACCTGCACGTACGAGTACGAAGTTGCTGTGCCAGGCAAGATGATAAAACATAAAAAAGGCCAAAAATGTTCAAATTTAAGTAAAAGAAAATGTTCAAATTTTTGCCATAATGACAACACTACAAAAGGAGGTTGTCCAGGGGCGATACAGCCAACCAGCTAACCTACTTTGCATTGAAAGCCCATTGAAACCCATCTCCCCCTCCGTTTGGTCTGCAAACTGGGGTATGTACTCTTCACGGAGGAGCTGAAAATGATGTTTTGTGGAAAGAGAAAGGCTGTAAAAGGCACTCTAATTTCAAGGAATGGCCTTCCAGAAGCCCCATGTTCAAAAGGACACGAAAGGCTACAACCCTGACGATTTGTGATAAGTGAAACCTATGTTGCAACTTCGGAAGCCGTTTTCTCAAAACAGTTTTTTTTTGCCACCTGTGTCGCTTGTACCAGGAATTTCTTCGTGACCGCTGTGTCTGTTTTGATTCCGTTTCTTGCATTACATTCTTTGATGAACAGTTCAGGTCGTGACACTCTTGGTTTTCCAGATTTGTTTTTTGTGACTTTTTTATTCAAATAGTCGTTCACAGTCGACATGCCTGTTGCACATTAACCTCTAAAAAAATGAAAACTAAAAAATATTGTTTTGTAAAAAAAAAATTCTAAAACTGTCACGACCTCGTCCATTCCTTTGGGAATGCAAAGCACTTCGAACAAGTTTTCTATCGTGTTTATAAGCCGCTCAGGCTCGGTACAAGCGGAACAGAAAGAAAATTTAATAAATAAAAAAGTTATCAAAATATTACCTTGAAATTTTTATGGTGTTATCACAGAAGCATTTCCAGTTGCTGTACCAATTTTCATCAAAATCCACAAAGAAATAAAAAAGTTGATTCTGAAAGCCACGTCCCCCCTTAATTTCAGCTGATACTCTTGCTGACAAAGCAGGAGATGCAGGCAACATTAACTAAGTTTTGAAACTCAAGCAGCCTCAGCAAAACACCAACAAAAAAGAAAAATCTAAATATAAACTATGAAAAAGAAAAAAGCTGGGGGAGCATTCATGAACCCATAGCGCCTATCTAAATGTGCATTAATATTCTTGGGTATTAGACCATATTAAAATTTTGCATTTTGTTTAAAATGTTATAAATAATCCCAGATAAAACATAGATGGGGACCTTGAAAATGTCTTTTCTGGTCCTTGAAAGTCCTTGAAAACCCTTGAATTCTTGCTTTTGAAGCCCGTACGAACCCTGTGTCTCACCTCGCAGCAAACTCGTTCCGGCACGTTCCGCAATTCCGGCGCGTTGCGTAATGAAAACACTGCATTTTGCATCACTCGGTGGTCATTCGGTGGTCAGTGGATGTTTAAAGCAAAGCTTTCTACCTCTACCCCCAAGGGTTCTTTCGCGACCGTTGGTGTCACCAGAAAACTCCAGCGAACAAATAAAAGAATTTACTGGCACCGCCGGGAATCGAACCTGGAACTAATAGACTAACAAAGCGAGAGCCCGTTGTCTTACCGATTTAGCTACGAGCCCACGCGAACACGGGAAGACAAATGGTGTACTCACCAAGCACATCTACGGGTTTACCCCCTGCCTTCTCGCTGAATGCCACGTGAAAGCGTCACACGACCCCTCACGCCCGTCTAGCGGCCCTGTGCGCACCTTGCTCATGTGCTGAGAGTTACAAAAATTAAAGGAATCTCGCACCAATCCATGGAATCTCACTTTTAGTACGCCAATGTGCTAAAGCCTGTGGCCTCCAGTATTCACGTAAAAAATCCCAGCTTCTTGTCGTCCGCCCTCACGCCAAATCAAGGAATACATTCAAATACTCCTTGATGACCAGGCCATCACTCCAAGCCCAGCATCAAGATCCTGGACCTACATCTCGAGGCTAACACCAAGAGTGACGTCTCCTTGTAGCGCCTAAAAACAGCATTAATCAAATCATACACATGATCAGGTGAGTTGCCACCAAGAAGCGAGGCCTAAAGGAATCTGGTAACTTTCAATTAATAAAGCTTTTCTCCTCTCGAGAGTCACTTACGTCAACCCCTGTCTTCTTCTCGACGAGGAAGACATAGAGATGCTTTATATAATGATTAGAAAGGCGGTTGAGCAGCCATTGGTCTTCTCATGAGTGCGTCCACACTGAGGCTGCTTAGCACGGGCTCCACAACACGGTGGAAGAGCTGATAGAAGGCCATCTTTCTAACCGAGAAGGTCCGACTCAGAACTGCGGTGGGTAACCGCATGCTTCACCAGATGGCTGGGCAGCCCAGAATGTCACTCCGCTTGACATACTCCCAGACTCTTGGCGACTAAAACTAAAGATGCTCCCTTTGCTTAGAAATATGAACCCCTCACACGACGAGGGTCACCGAAAAGCACGGGCTCAAGCGCTAAACACCACCCTCGGTGGGGCTCATGCAGTTATCTACAGAGACTTCTCCAAACATCGAGGGCAGCAACACGCCATCATCGTGGCTACCTCCAGAGCCAGCCTCCTTGCGTGTACCTCGTTGAGGACCCAAAAAATGACGGCAGCAGAAGAGGCAGCCACACCTTGACTCTCA